>OZ023237.1:16704235-17195877 GCA_964006365.1 Trididemnum miniatum | reverse complement strand
ATTGCAAGTAGGCATAGTAATGAGAACATTGCGTATTAATTCATATCCAGATTGACAAATAGCTTCTGGTTTTGTAAACAAGATATTTTTTCATCCTCTCGGGCACATGCATAAACAACACACAACATCTTTTGACTTTGTGTTGTGTGTTGTTCATTTGTGTTCTTCGTGGCCGTGTGGAATGTGTATGCTCCAATGTTCATGAAAGTCCATCTTAAACCTCGTGCAGTTAACGGCCCTGGAAATATCATTTTTCTTGGGGAGCTTCTCCTGTGCTACCAGCAATATGATGAAGAGCTGTTGAGTGCGGCAGTCAAAAATGTGTTTTGAGTCATGCCGCTTCTTGGTTAAATCCACCTAATGTTGCCTTAAGAGTGCACGCACATGATCCACCATTTCCCATTGCAGCCCAGCAATCCTCTCAGCAATCCGTGCCATTGCAAGTACCAACGAAATATATGTTGTGGGACCGAAAACCTTTGAAAAGCTTTTTTTCCTTAGAAAGCAAGAAAGCTCCTTGCGTTGTATACTGCGAGCAACAATTCTGGAAAGCGATTGACAATCACAACAGAAGTTGCGAGCGATACATTGGAAAAATGTCTACGGTGATGGAACACCAAAAAGATAAAGAAGAAAGATCGCTCTGTACCGTAGACTTTGATAAAAAAAAAAATACGAGGATGTGTGATTAATGATTACTGATCATTTTTATGGATTTTGAATTGCAAAAATATAAGTTTTTGTTGATATTGATCTCAATCATCAACAACAAAAAGAAAAAAATACGTTTTTTTGAAATAACTCGATCTCTGTTGCAGATAGCCCATATGTTTCTACAGATATTAAATAGAAATGTCGGTCTTCTGCAACTTTTGACACCAAAATTATGTTCATAGCTTGTGCAGTTTTTAAGTTATCGCGTTTGTAGGCATTTTTGAGCTCGCGCTCCCCCCAAAATACTTTAATCGAGGGGTAACACTTCTAAACGTTGATAAAAATCAGAAAAATTTTACACAAGTTTAAGTTGACCCATTTCACAGACTGATTTCACCCAGGCAAGTGTCAACTCAAATTTCGCCAAAATGTGCAACACCCTACTGCACGAAGTCGTCGAAATTTGGCCGAAATTCGGATCCAGCACAAACAACTTTGAAGCCAAGGGTCATCTTTTTACGACCATTGGTTGTTGCGCAGTCCGGTGCGTAAGCTAATAGTGACCTTGCTCAACAAGCTTCGGTATCTTTAACGAGAGAACGTTATTATTATCGCATAAAGCCGAGTTGGCTTCGTAAAGGTTGTCCGTCATTTCAAAAATCTACCATAAATTTGTTACAACTTACCTATCATGTAGTTGAAGTTTTTAGTCTTACATGTGATAGTACCAGAACTGCCAACTGTATCAAGTGAGAAACTGTCGCTGAACGACGAATTACAAACACGTAATTGCAGTTTGTTCTTCGATGTGAAGGATTTTGGAGAATAAGAAAACAATGCAATATCCTATAACAACAAGCTGCAGTTTCAGACATCGATTTGATTTTCACTCAAAAATTAATCTTTTTGTCACTTTCAACGCAAATATGCATAGACAGTAGACAAGGCTAAGCGGTACGGCGCACGGGTTGAGGATCCTTTATGACGGGTTCGACTCACGGCAAAAGATGCATCAGACATGCACTTCACAAAACTACTGATTCGGAAAGCGTAAGCTCACTTCACAATCAAGGCATAGTTGAATTTTTCCTACAATGCTTTGAAAATAACCGGACGCTTAGGGTGATGGTTGAAGGCACTGCTATCGGCGCGAGAGGTCTGGGGTTCGATTCCCGGGGAGGTCATATCGGACACAGACGCCAATGGCTGGCCACCGTTGCGACGTTTCTGTGTTTCCCAGGCGCTGAGCCCCGAAAACGGGTCCAACTACTGAGCCAGTCGTTACTCGCTTCGGCGTAATACCGCGAGTATAATGAAGATACGATTTTTTTAAACAATCTAGGTTAGTCACACTATGCATAGCATATAGCGAAAAAAATTGACTGAGGAAAAACTACAAAGCTTTACTGAATTAAAAGCCAAAACGCTTTAAGCAGAGTAAAAGGCCCTGAGGAATCGTGGCCTACCAGTTCTTTTTCTGGATGTTGCACTGAGTTGGTTTCATTAGCATCGGATGGTTTGTAATCAAGAGGGAATCCAGTTTTATTCACCATCCAGTAAGGAGCATATAGTGTGATGTGGAGGACTCCATCAAGTTGCTCTGCAAGATACAACTACATTCTTCAACCAGAAACAAATCCCAGGAATTTTCCTCTAATTCAAATCCCTCCAATAATTCAAGATTACAAGAACTTTTTTCAAAACACAAAGTTGTGTTCTACCATGGCACCGGCCGGTTAGCTCAGTCGTATCGGTGCGGAAGGTCTGGGGTTCGATTTCCGGCTCGGTCAAATCGGACACAGTGTCGCCAACGGCTCGCAACCGCGGCGATGTTTCTTCGGAAGTTGCCCATGCGCTTAGCCGCGGAGATAAGACCCGCCACTCGTTACACGCTTCGGCGATTCGATTTTTCTATCTATTATAGCATCCACAGAAATATCTCTATCTTCTAATAGCTGCTAAATCGGTCCATGGCATTATAGAGCATTAGGCGGCACAATAGGCTGCGGTATCGGTTCCTACAAGAAAGAAAACGAGTTAAATTTAATAAGTAACTTTGCTGGGCACCATCTGAAAACAGTAGTAACAACAAATGCACAGTAGACCAGGCAACTGATACCCCAACGCCATAAAAATTAAAATACAAGTGGAAACAAACTACATACTAATTTGCTTGGCGAAGGTCATAGATTTAGACGAATCATCAGTGAATACCCAGGGACTGATTTCTGCATCGTGACCTTGATGACCGAAAGTTGATTCCCAGGTTTTGCCTCGATAATTCACCTGAAGAATTCGAAAATTCTTGATAAGCATAAAAACTAGGCTTAACACAATTCTGAAAAAAAGTTGCTACGGTGTCGCCTTGAATCAGATCTGTTTGTATTATCACAAAGTATAATAATTTGTTCAAAAGCCTGCATAGAGAGCTTCACAATGTCAAATTTCAAAATTCTGCCGCAATTCAACAGAGTTTAGATTGGTTAAAATAGGATGTAAAATATCCCAATTGAAATAAATATAAGAATTTTACAGACTCTTAAAATTCTTCCTACCTTTACTCTCAAAATGCTTTTTGATATGTCAGCGTCCAGTACTTGAATTTGCCGGCCTGATTCAACTGCCACGTATTCTCCTTTGTATTTATCGGTGGTTGTCGCCAATTCGGCCGCGAAAGGAAGATAGTTGCAGAACATAATAGTCGGTCGAAGAAAGATTTTTAAACCAGGAAGCGAAGTTGTAACATCTGAACATCAAAATCAAATCTTCATTAGACTCGCGGTATCACGCCGAAGCGTGTAGCGAGTGGCGGGGCTCATCTACGGCTTACCACATACGCTACAAGGTTACGAAGAAACGTTGCAGTGATGGCAAACCGTTGGCGACACTCTGCCAATTTGACAGGCCTGAGAATAGAACCCAGATCTGCCGCACCGATAGTGTGCGCTTAACCACTGAGCTACCGGCCGGTAACATTTGAACAATGAACATACTTAAGTAAAAACTACGAGCCCTTAAAAGCCAAGTGAAACTTACTGGTGCTTAGAGCTAAGTGAAACTTAATGACTCAACTTAAGTGAAACGTACTGGCTTCTAAAACTTCAGTGAAATTTACTGACTCTAACTTAACTGAGCAATGAGCATTACCTGCTCGTTCAACTTAAGTGAGAATTATGTGTTTTAATACACATAAGTTGAGATCGTGTGCTCTTGATTTAAACACTTAAAACTGAAAATATACAAAACAGACTGGAAATGGCAGCAACGAAGACCAGGCAACAGACACATTTGCACATACACTATAATGGTGATCGCACCTTACTAGTTTAAGTTCAGATCACACATTAAATACGAATATCATGCACTTAATGGTGTACTTTAGTTTATTTTGAGCACATACTTCTTAATAAAAATTACGCACATACTTTTTAATAAAAAAGGCACTCCACAACACCAACGCACGGAGAATTAAAAAAGGAAAAATTTAATATACCCCAGTACGAAATACGCTGAACTAAAAGCCAAAATGAAATATAATACCTCACATCCAAAAATATTGAGAATTAAATTGCAGGATAAATCAGTTTGGTGCTTTTCAACCTTTTATGGTTTGATGCTCTTTTCTACAAACTCTCAACACCAGTGGCCCGGCTCGGCAACAAATTTTCTGTCTGTATTTCATTCACAATAGACGGAGCCGTCCGCTGGACTTACGTGATTAATTATTGTTAATAAATCTCGCGCTTGTACCACAATGGTTAATGTCCCGTTGCTCCTGATTGAGAACTCCTGGGAAAGTTCAACCGAGACTTACCTCGAGCAAGTATAAGTTTTTCCTCCACGTATTCAACGCAGAAATGAATAGGTTTGCTCGATGCATCGGAAGGAGCAAATTTTAAATATTTGTAGAGACCAGGTCTAGGCGCGTTAATTTCTTCTTTCCATGAAAGAGTAGCTGTATTTAGGTCGCTGAAAAAACACATTTGACTAAAAACTTTGTCAACTGCTCAGATACATAAACGCAAAAAAATTTTCCACCGCAATTGCATTTGATGAAAAAGCTCCAAATATCGGTGAGCAGGATTAAAGCATTAAAAAATGTCGCGAAAACATGTTATTACGCACTAATCGCAAACTATTGAGCTTTCGCAAGGCATGACAAAAATATTTCAAGTGACAGCACTTTTACCGGAAGGGACAAGCAACAATTGTTTCACTCCATGATATTTTTTGTGTGCTGGCCACGCAAGAGTCGGGTGCGATTTAGTAAACACAGCCTGTGTAGTGTGCGCTGTTTATGCTGGTTCATGCACAATTGCACATACGAAAGTCTACGTGAGAATAGACATACCGTACTCTGGCTACTACTCAACGATACAAGTTTTTGATCTTGGTATTCTTACCTTTGCACATCTGCCCGAAGTTTCACTGAATTTTGAGCCACCACTTGAGGCGGTATAGGAAAACGGGCTTTTTTCCTTAAGATTCCAAGTTTCTCATCTTTTCCTTCAGTCTTAAGCACTGATACGAGGGTTCGGAGTTTGTTGTACACAACGATGTTAGAACGTAAGACAACTCTGCGTACGCCTGAACAAAATTTCCGAATTAAAACTAGGCAAAACAATTTTCTAGCTAAAATTTAATTATTTTAAGCGCTACTGCAATAAAAACATCTTTAGTTCTACACGTTTCTTTACGAAAGCATTCAGAAATGGGAAACCATCCCTCCGAAATCATTTTCAAAATTTAAAATGTTTGGGGGGCTTGCAAGGTTTCTGAAAAAAACGCAATTAGATGAGAAAATTCAGGTAAAAAATCGTAATACATCCCATATTCATCAACCAAAATGACAATATCTAAAATAACTCAATTACTAATTCTACCCATAAATTGTCGAAACAGTCAATCAAATAAAACTAAAAAATTACCTGCAAAGCTAGTTATCTCTGCTACAAACGGCATTGATTCGTTCTTAGATTTGAGAACGTGCAAACAGGTGCAAGTACGAGCGACATCCACACTGCATATAGGTCCTGCTTTCCATCGAAGCATAATGTACGAAGTGTCACTGGTCAGTTTGTGGGCTTGACTGTTGAGAATGGCCAGCAAATTTGTCTCCCCGATTTCTTGGTAGTCGAGTAACAAGGACTGTTTACAACCAAGTGTGTAGCTAAAATTAGGGAAAGTTTATGAGTATTGGCGTGGTACTTAGATCATAGGGAAAAAAAGAAGGAATATGGTATCAGGAACAATTACCATTACAAGTTTTTGATTCACTCCTTGCTATAAACAGTACGGTTACGCTACGGTTTTGGATTCGATATTATTTCATTATGTTGAGCTTATATAAGCAGCTGACTGACGCTAAGCACAACTGAAATCTGAACTTTTCCAAAGTATGCCCCTCACAACTTTAAGAAATCTTTCGTAAGATAGGTGAAAATTAGGGCACACCAAAATCCCACTTTTTTTCCAAACATGAACATCAGTATTGCAATCCTTGAGGATGTCCGAAAAAACGCTTCTGTGAAAAAATCAGGGAGTTTCGTCAAGTATTCACGCTGCAACAGCACTTTTACGTTTTAGGGAGGTATTTTCTTGAAATTTGGGGATGCCAATATCTAAAAAGTGCTATATTTTTACGTGAAAAAATCGTTTTTACACGTGATTATATTTACGTGCAAAGGTTGACTTATCGATCTAAGCATGATTTGCCGATACTGCTGCTCAACAAGGACCTTTTTGAGGTAATTTTTCTCATTTTAGAGCGATTTTTGAACAAAATTTTCAGATATTTTTCTAAGTTTCAACCATTTTTTGAGCATGAATGTACTGAACATGTTAATACTGCACTTTGTGAGAAAGATGCTTTTATGCAAACTTTGTTTTAATGTCTGAATACCACGTCAAGGTGTTGCCCGTCGTTCAGGTTCCTCTGTTTTTTATCCCGGAGAGAGCCCTTTTCCTGCATGTCATAAAGGGAACGATCACGGTTGGGAATGTTAAGTTCAGTGTGTTTTGGCCAAAGTGGATTTACGAAAATCTGGGTAGAGCTTTCGTGTGTCTTCTACACAGTGTAGTAGCATCATCCTTTGTTCCTCATCATTCGTCAAAACGTCCTTGAACTTCTCCATCAGTCTCACTCCTCTTTCCGCCACATCGTTCATAACTTTGAGGTGAGTAGTGGAAATAATTTATGATGTTCAGTTAATAATTTGGATTAAATGTGAATAGATTTGACCTCAATATATTGACAGTGAGACCAGATTTTTAGTTGTGAGACGAAAAAATAATTCTACACTTCCTTTATCTTAATTGATCTCAAAAACAATTAAGGTTATTGGATCACAAATTGAATTATGACGTTGCCATATACCACGTGTAGTGTTGCAAAGCATTTTCATTAAAGCATCAGTGCAGTTGCAAAGCATTAGTATTAAGTTTGTTTAAGCTGGGGAACAAAAAGATGGTCTCAACAAGAGCTGCAGATGTAGCATTTTCTCTTATTGGCAAGCCAATGCATAGGCTCTCCTCTTTGAAACTACCCACGAATTCGGAGGTGATGCAGAGATTTTTGTATCATTTTAAATGTGACAAATTAAGCAAACAGAAATCAATCAATCGGACTTGAGACGAAGTTGGTCTCTTGTGGCAAAAAATTGCAGAGGGTTCTACTTCTGGATACACTTGCTACCTAAATGTAAATGCTACCAAGACCAAAATCAATACGCTTTGGGAAGGATACAGGACAACGTAAGCTTGGGGAAAAAGGAGTTCTGAAGAACAATCTAAGGCTTTCAAAAATTTCAAGGAAAAGTTAGAATCTCTTTTTGATATTGCTAAGCCGGATATTGAGTTTAGACTGTGTGAAGACGATTGAATATTTGTGCAGTTTAAAGAATGGAACGAAAGTCGACGTTTTGGCAACAGGGACACCAAATTGGCTCGTTTGAAGCGAAAGAGAAAATGTAGTATTAACATGTTCAGTACATTCATGCTCAAAAAATGGTTGAAACTTAGAAAAATACCTGCAATTTTGTTCAAAAATCGCTCTAAAATGAGAAAAATTACCTCAAAAAGGTCCTTGTTGAGCAGCAGTATCGGCAAATCATGCTTAGATCGATAAGTCAACCTTTGCACGTAAATATAATCACGTGTAAAAACGATTTTTTCACGTAAAAATATAGCACTTTTTAGATATTGGCATCCCCAAATTTCAAGAAAATACCTCCCTAAAACTTAAAAGTGCTGTTGCAGCGTGAATACTTGACGAAACTCCCTGATTTTTTCACAGAAGCGTTTTTTCGGACATCCTCACGGATTGCAATACTGATGTCCATGTCAGGAAAAAAAGTGGGATTTTGGAGTGCCCTAGCGAAATACCTGGTGTGAGTCTACAACATTGTTTAACAAGTATTTGATGTGGCTGTTTGTATCCGTGGCATTCGCTTTTTTTTTTGTTAATTGAGCTAAAGCCCTCGGCATTATCCTGATGAGTCCCGTAAGAACAAAACGCTTCGCAATTTGAGAGTGTTTTTGCTGTGTTGTATTTTATTGTTGATTTACCCTGAGTATTGTATATGTTTACTGGTGCTACATATTCGTAATTTTCGCTTATTTTATTACAACTTAAGAATATATAATGAGAACTTTTTAATAAGCTTGAAGACTTTATCGAGCAAACAATCAACTCGCATCTTCGGAAGCGAAATCAACAGGATAGCCGCTGATTTTATGAAGTATTTGGTATAACTTAACCTGGATTTTTATCTAAGTTTGCAAGTACAAAACGGGCAATCAGCAGAAACGAGTCGCCTGTTGGCATGACTTAGCCAAATCTGCGTCAATCACCGGTACCAGGCTCGACGCTCGATAACTGCATTTCCAGCATTTTGATTTGAAAAGTGCTGTATATTTGGATGTGAGCCAAATGCCAATTCATACCACAGACATTACGCTACAAAACAAGGTTTAATCAGGGAATTTGTAAGGTAAATATTAAGTGCCCGGCATGGACTGATGTCCAAATACGGACCAAATGCCTTTCTTTTATCGGGGACCCAATTTTTAATTGGGTAACGCATCTTAAAACCTAGCGCATCTTAAAACCTGTTTGAAGTGGCAAATAGTGAGACACTTTCACACAACCAATTATTTTACCCCATATCAGTTTTCTCTCTTTCTTCCACCACTCGGAAAGATTGTCCCAAATCGACAGCGATGTCACAACCAAGTTGGTTGATGACTATCACCGCCGCTCCACTTTCAGCTGCCTCTACGTAGCCAGATTTCTTCGCCATCCGCAATTTCTGTTTTTCATGGAATTGCCGACTCAATGCTGCGTCTTTGAAAGCGATTCCCAATTCCTGAAGGACCTAGAAATAAAACCCAACTGTAAGGTAATAGTTTTTATGTTTTCTCAATGTGTTTTGCAGCTCAACCACAGCTGACACATTTTATTGGAATAATGACAACCTATATCACAATCCCTCTTTTCTGAGCTATTCTGTCAATGTGAATACTTAAAAAAATTAATTAATTGTAAATAACAAAGCTTATTTTCAAAACTGAAAAAGCAATCGTATAGTTAAAGAGACCGTGAGGTGAGCTTGCGCTCTTCGAGTCGGCAGCCATCATAAAATCATATGCAAACGGCTCCAAACCGGGAATAAAACCTGAGACAAATGATCACTTTCATCTTTTTTGATACCTTTACTGCAGCACTTGATATCGTAGTTTGAAGAATGTGTTTGGATTCGATGCTGAGAGACATCAATGGTGGCAAGTCAGCGTTATCTTCATCTTCAGCAGTCTAATAACAAAAGTCATGCAAGAGTCAACAGGAAATGCGGAATTACAGCAGAGGTTATCTACTCGCATTTCAAGATTTCTTCGAATTTACTCATTTTGCAAAATAAAATCTTTATAACAAACGATCTACAAAAATCACTTCTTAATTTGTTAACACAGAGCATTTCAATCAAAATGCTCGAGTCGTTTACTCCAATTAAAAAGTCTTGTTCTAATCACAAATCCAACAATAATATCTTACTGATAAATGTTATTGTTTTGTGATACCACAAACAAAAAATCTTTGAAGGTTGTCAAATTGATTTCGAGACTTGCATATTCACTTATTCAGACTACTCTTGAGCGCTTGTAATGCGATCTGAAAAGCTTGTATCAGTGTAGGTGAAGAGATGCGTAGTGCTGCCTATAGTCAATAAGGTACAATCACAATGACTGAAGCGTCTCATAGCAAAGTATATACGTTTTAATTTGTTTTATTGGTACGTCATCATGCAGCAACATAAGTGATGCAACAATAAAACAAACCAAAAAGTTCTCAAAAACATTGAGAAGTCTCCGTCAGTGTCACTGTGCCTTCACATATTGAGTGTCAATGCCTCACAATGTTGATTTAATTTAAACAAATCACCCACCGGTTTTCTCTGCTGCAACTTCGCAACTAGATTCCAGGGTTTATATCGAGGTTTCAGTGCTTGTGCGTCCACTTCATTCGGTTCGATCAGAGGTTCCCACACTGAGTGGAAATCGTTGAAATAAGCAGATCCTAACGTCAGCTCCAATTCTCCTTTCATTTCGCCTTTGCTCCAATCAGAAACGTGGCCTGGAACACGTCACCAATTTCAGACGTAGAAAAAATAGTAAATCCATTCATGATAAATGTAAGCTTAAAGAAAGCGATTACATGTGCAATTCCCTCACATGTGATTTGAGTTTCGGTATAATAAACACATTTTCTAAAAAGAGTTTGAGCAAAAATAATTAATCTATCAACCTCTTTCATGAAAATAATCAGCCAAGAAAGACACTGTAAAAAGAAGAAAAGTTCTAAGGTGATTCATACGAATAATAATTAATAACCATGTGGATGCTGAATACTCAAATTAGCAAAAGTAAACCTCACAGTGCACAAGTCTAGTCCGCTAATAAATCTGATGAGTTTGAGCAAAATGACTCAAAAAAGTTCGCAAAATCTATTTGATCAAACAGCTACACAAAAAAGACTCAAGACAAGAACTCCGGTCAAACCCAAAATTTGACGAGCATAAACTTCAAATTAACTCAACTCCTTTCAAGCTAAATCATTTGGAAGAGGAAAATAAATCGAAAGCGTCGAATAAAAACTGTAGATAGGGTTGCAAATTGCCTCAAACACCAAATTTCTATTGTATTCGCGGTATTACGCCGAAGCATGTAACGACTAAACGAGTGGCAGAGCCCGTCTACGCGGCTTAGCGCTTGTGCAATACAGCTACGAAGAAACGTCGCAAGGCGAGCCGTTGGAAACGCTGCGTCTGATTTGATCGACCTGTGAATCGAACCCCAGACCTCCGGCGTCAATGGCAACATCATTAACCAATGCGCCAACAAGCCGACTGCAAATTACCTTCCACAGTCAATTCAGCGATCAATAGTGGAACAGTGTGATGTCCGGCACCAGCTTCCAGAATAACTTGCACCAGTGGCAGCTTCACTCGAGCCGTTTCTTCACGTTTTAAGGGCAGTGGACCATCAGTTTCTAGAAAGGCAAGTTGCACGTAAGAAATAACTGAGGTTATTTTCAAATTAATAAACCGAAACCAATCGTCTATTGCGAAGGACTGCGGAGTGAACTTGCGTTCTCCGGGTCAATAGCGATCCCAAGCTCACTGCAGTTAAAATCAGCCGTGAATTTGAGCTTTTAATCAAGAAATCGCATGTTCCAAATTTGATACAACTTGAAACTAGACTTTCTGTTTGCCGCACGAACACAAACTTTTTTAGAGTTGTTATACCACAGCACCATTCTTACAGAAATGTTTCATCACACATGCAGAACATACAGAATAGACTATTACCTTCTAGTCGATCCACCAATGACTCAACGACTGAGTCTTTCATGTACCATAAATTCATATCTGCAATCTAAAATAATATGTAATAATTTAATTATACCTTTGTGGTTGACACGAACAACCAAAATTTAATATTTATCAGCCGTATATGGTTGATCGTATAATTCACCGGGTGTTGGCAGTTTGAATTTTACTATGAGATAGCGAAGTACAGTAGATACTATTCCTAAAACTATTTCACCAGTGGTTCTTCAGATAATAAATCCAGAACAAACGGAAAACTACCAACAATGCAACATGCTATACATCGAACAGCAAAAAAGCAACGGGCAACAAGAAAAGACCCAATTAGCTCTAAAACTGATCGCGAAGTAGTTCCATTTTGCATGCAAAGTGAAAATATTTAACCTCGATAGCACAACATCGCTATGGGGGCGTTTTTGTAAATTACATCTGCAGAAAAACACATCTGCTGTGTCAACTCGTAACTTACTGTCATCGGAGTCCAAATAGCAAGCGGTTTCCTCACTGTCTTCTTTTCATCCTTCTTCTCCTCCGATGGAGGAGGAGTTAGCTGACTCACAATGTCGCTGATTGTGTTGATGAGGACTGGAGAGGCTTTAAGGCGGATTTCAGAGATGTTCACATCAAAATGCTAAAAGAAACGGAGTGAATGGAGTTGAGTTGAATATTTTAATCCATTCCTACCTGTTTAATATCGGCTACTAAAGCAGCAAGTTCAACTTTGCAAGGAGCGAGAACTTTCTTACGCGTTGACGAGTTCGAAGAGTTGCGGAGGAAATGCTTGAAAGCGCAAGCATCGATGTGCAAATTGGAAATCTTTCCACTAATCTGCAGAAAATAATAATAGTTCGAGTAGCCGGAATTTCGACAAACAACAGAGCAATGCGCTTTATTTTGCGAAACGTAAGCTCCAGGCACTGGGAGAAGAGCAATTGGGACACTGAGACAAATGACATTGGACCCCAGGAAATCGAAGAACATGAAGAAATGGACATCAGGCAATTTGGAGCACAGAGACAAAGGGCACCAGGCAATTGGGGCTCTGGGAGAAAGTACACCAAGCAATTTCAGGCACCTGGACAAATGAGCACCAGGCAAAAATATTACCAAAAAAGTTTTCAGAATAAATGAAACTGAGCAATCTTCATTCCACACCCACTCATTTCGTATGCGACACCACACTCATAGTGTCAATAGCAGGCACATTAGGAGCGATCTACTTCTTCTAAACGCTAAATCGGCTCATTTTTGTCATCCACATTCCACAGTTTTCTAACCGCAAGCTGCAAAACCTCATCACGGCATCGAAAACTAAAACAATATTGGTGCCAGAAAATTTTGAGCTTACAACCCAACGTTTAAAATAACAGCAATATGCAAAACAAGAAATACTACTAACTGCCCCGCACGATTACAAGTTGGTTCGTCGATAAACAGATCAAAATACACTCACAATTTGTTTGGATCCATCAGGAATCATATCGTAATTCAAATCCAACTCCATCCCAAGTATTATTGCTTCAGCATCAAGTGACTTGACGCTAGTGACGAGAACTATCTCAGGCTCTTCCAATTTGAACGTTATTTTGAGCCATTTGGATCTAAACAATTCTCCTTGTTGGTTGACGTAGTAGTTCAAGACATCGCTATCGGCGCGGAAGGTCTGGGGTTCGATTCTCGGGCCGATCAGATCGAACACACTTTCGCAAACAACTTGCCAATGCTGTGATATTTCTTTGGAGCATTGTTGCTAGCGCTAAGCCGCGGAGATAGGCCCTCCTCCCACTCGCTAGTTACACGGTTTGGCGTAATACCGCGAGTGTAATGAAGCCTAGAAAGTATGGTCTTCGCTGGAATACTGTATCGAAGAATTCGCACGCATACTAAGATAGCGTTAACCAAAGCCTAGGTAAGAAAGCATTTTTGAACTGATACACAACGCCGTGCTTGCCACCCACGTTTTAGGTGACCACGGACAACTCTGACCAACCAACAGTTGGTAACTTACTTTTCTGGTTGGACTGATTCTGTTGAAGAAGGTAGAGTGGGTGTTTCTAATTTAGAGATGGCTTCATCGGCTAAAATTTAAATTTGTTTAAATTGGGGAATCCAACCGATATAGACTTATAAGTACGTCAAAAGCAGAAATACAGCAATTTTTTCATAAAGCAATTACCCTAGTGGAACTACAAGCTAGTTTTATAACTACTCTTTGAAATTTCAAAAAGTTTGATCTTATCATTACCTAAAACAGAGATAGTTTCCGAAGCAGGAGCAACTGGCAAAGAATCAGTGAAAAAGGTTGCAATTTTAACCAAGAACTCCACACTGATGATAATACTGATACTGGAAACTGTAGCATTGATCACCATAGCACCATCAGATTTCTGGACAATCTTCGCTCGCACCAATACACCGTCTAAAAAGAACAGCAATTTTACTACCAATGTGCATCACAAAATCAGAACTAAGAATCACGTCAGAAATCAGAATTAGATCGAGTTTTAAATAGAAAGATATCTAAATAGTGCAGGCTATGTAACGATTCGTTGTTATGTCATGTCAATAGAATTTAAGCAGTAAAGCTTTGTGTTTAAACTGACCCGCATAAATTATATGGTAATGCGTCGACCCATTATCAATACGTTACATACATTTTTAGCCAAAAAAGACGTTTCAAATATTGTTACTTCATCAGCCAATTTAACATCTTTTCTGGTTAACTTTGAAATTTTGTTCTGGCAATAGTGTAACTATAAAAGAAGCAAATTTGCGAGCTCAACTCTGGATTTCGCGATAAACTACAATAATGATAATGATCTTTATAATATTTCCCGTCATTATTATTTATTCCGCTAATTCCGAGTTAATTCATTTAATTTCAGTTAATTAATTCAAAGTTAAATCAGGTAAGATTTTAAGTATTAACAGCACCTTTTTTGTTCTCTTTGTTTCGAATTAACTTTGTAATCCCTCCAGCGCTGGCGGTCCTAGTGTCTTCAAGAGCTAATTCTCCGAATTTAACATCAATGTTCAAGGATTCATCATTCCTCATGCACACTTGTGCATTCAGGCGGAGAAGTTCCAACTTAGTGAGTGACTCCGTACGACCGGCATCCAGGAATAACTGGACTCGAATATCATCCAATTGAAAATCAACCTAAAAAAATTTGACTTGTTTCACCAAGATTACAACTTTCAATTAGGCAAGGCTAAATTTAAGCAATTAATGATAGATTCAGAATCGCAGCAGCGTTGTATTGAGTAGTCTATGAGCCAAGACACGGAGATTAAGGCGGTCCAAAAAAAAATTTTTTTTTTTAAAACACGGGAAGACCCCCTCAAATCGTGAGGTTGGCCGAAAAAACACCACCAAAAAAATTCGTGGCCAAAACTTTCCGCTCCGGTAAACGAGATTTTCGATTTTTATTATAATCGGAAGATTCCCCTAAATTTAATTTTTTTCCTTAATTTAAAAATCCGGTAATTCCCATAACTTTTATGACTCAATTTGGCTGGAGTTGCTCTTGCAACTGTTGGTGATGGAGGACGGTTTACCCTCTGACCCAACACGTGGAAGTCGTTCTGACTTCCCATTCAGCAGGCCAGGTAGGACGACGTTTTGTCTTATAGTTATGCCTTGGCCACATGGAGAATTAAACGTGAGTGATAAGAAATCTGCAAGAGACATTTTAATGTTTCGACTATAACAAAAGTCTCGTCAGGTAGCTATGCTGCACTGATGAGACCATGATAAGGTCGAAATGCGTCTGCAGCTGCAAGTGAGTTGGTTGCCATGGGGGCTTCTAAAGATGTGGGCTCGTTAGGCCACCGGTAACCTAGTTGTGGGTTAGTAGTTATGGGCTCTTTCATTGGGTGTTGTTGATTGGGCCAGTCGCCAGCTGAAAATAGGGCACAACCTAGAAAAGAGATGAAGTCGAGATGTCCAGGTAAAGCAATGCAAAAAAGAGTCTTTGCAGTCTGGAATGAGTTAAGCTTGGATTGGCTGTGCGTAGCAAGGCTGACGAGATTTTTGTTATAGTCTAAACGTAAGTGGTTATCTAACATGTTATTAGGAACCACAAAAATTAAATTCTTTTCTGGTATAGAATTCGGGAGGGGTGCTTGGCTGATTAGGGTCAAGCATTCTCAAAGATGAGTTTACCTTAAGCCTGAGGGCAGCTGATGAGGGCGAATAGCCCGAAACAGCGCTGTCCCGCTCCATGGTAACGTAATTTTTGTTGCTTCTACTTAATTCGCTGTGTTGTTTCAAGATTCTTTGGATTTACATGTTTATATGAATCTTGCACTTGATTCATTACGTCATCAATGACCTCGTTCACATTTTAGAGGATTTCCGTTGTTAATAGTCATAAATCCGCAAATTTCATGCTTGCAGCTTGGAATAAAGTGACGTTTAAAAGCACAATAGAGTACCCTTTAATTGGAAAGCCGTTAGATGACAGTTTTTCTTCTCTGCGTTTGTCAACGAATAAAAATGTTTTCCGAAGATTTTTCTATCATTTTAAAAGTCCAGCAATTATTCCAGCAGAAGAGTGTAAATCAAACCTGTTCAGAAATAATTAACATTTGGAAGGTTTCGCATGGAGCAACACCAGGCTATAGTTGCTTTCAAACTGAGAAAACAGTTAAAAAGATTGAAAAACTTTGGGAACAGTATCGTTTGGCATAAAGAGTAGGAGAAAATCTATCAGGAACATTGCCAATTCGACATAAAAACATTTTCGAATCTATCAAGGATACCATATTTGATATTGCAAAGCCGGATGTTAAGGAAAAACTTTGTGCTGAAAATCAGAGGTATCCAACCGCTGGGTGGTGAAAAGGTAGCAACTGGGTCGCAAAAAACGCTCAGTCAAAATGGTGGCGAAGTGCACGAGTTAACATGCAATCCTATAGCCATAGCACATACTGATTGCAAAATAAAAAATGCGACAGTTTCATACATCCATTTAAATTTTGTTTACAAGCAACTACTATAAGTTGGCCTACCGACATCTGTAATTTTGTGCATTTGAAATGCTGTAAACATGGCAAAATTGTAGAAAAGGTTCAGACGTAAAATAGCAATCGAGCGATTGTGATGTCAGAAAAGTTCTGCCATGGCAGCAACTTAAACGAAGATGAAAAGCAGATTGGACGTAATCAACACCTTACGTGTCTCTTTATCAAAGATTGCCCCTCATTGGAATCATCTTATTGCCAACAAACAACCCCAGGGCTCTCATTGATAAAATGACAATCACCGTTTTATTGTGTTTTTTGCAGAGTGTAGGCTTTATTTACAGTGATTACTCAAATTGCCTATTGGCGAATAAAAATGTTTATCATTTTTGCCTGTGCTAAAGCGTGATCAACAAACTACTTAAAGAGAAAGACGTGTTTAAATAGCAATTAAAAAGTTGGACTTTAAGCAGTTTAGCCTAGGTGTCAAAACGACAAACTTTTGCTTTTGTACTGTGGGTCGCTACCGATCCGCGAGACTGTTTTCATTCCGACACCGGTCCACGAAATAAAAAAAGTTGGGGAGCGCTGCTGAAGATTACAAGTTTATTTTAGACCAACGAGACGATAGAAAGTTTACGTTTGGAAATACAGACTAATAACTTGAAAAACGTTAAACGTTTGCAACGTAAAAGAACACGCGAAGCTGCGAAGCTCGAAAAAAGGAACACTTCCTCTAGTCTAAAGAGATGCTTTTAATGAATTCTGCAATAACGGGATCGATTGAGGGTGTTACATCCAGCGAAACATAGTCCACTAAAAGCGTAATTGAAAATTTTCAATTGCAGTCGGAAAGAGCAACTACAAGCCGACCAGGCTTCATTACACTCCAAAAAGAGCGGCCTCTATACATGACGTAGTGGCTGCAGCAGATCGCCATCGACTTTCCAATAACTCATTAAATGATGTTTTGGCAGCTGTCATACGAGGAAGTGGTGGGGGATGCAAACCACTTTGTACTTAGTAAAACTCGCACATTAAGGGGTCGACAGAATTTTCGCGAGTTGGAAGTTGAAAATATCAAAGAGACCTTCAAAAAAGATGATGAATCAGAATTTCTCACAAAACACCGGGATGAAAAAATGCTTAAAGAATCCGGAGATACGGAACAAACAACTCATTTGGCTGTTCTTGCAAGCCACGGAAACCAGTCTAAACTTTTAGGGACCACAAGCGTTGATCGTGGAACAGGTTTGCAACAAGCTGAAGCCATCAAGGAAATGCTTGACGACTGGGAAATAACGGAAAAGTATGTTGCTACGTGCTTCGATGCTACTGCTTCGAACACTGGAAAGTTTAGTGGGGCTTGCATACTACTGGAAGCGCTGCGTGATCGCTCGCTTTTGTGGATTGCTTGCCGACGTCATGTGCTCTAGGTAATAATGGCAAGTGTTTTAAGTGCAAATTGGGAAGTTTTACAGGCCCACAAATAGAGTTGTTAAAGCGACTGAAGGATAATTGGCAATCACTTGACACCACCAAAGCAACATCTCACTTGGATGCATCATCCTCTGCTTGTCCAAAGGAGGATATAGAGTATGCACGACAATCCCTTCTTAATGTAAAATCGAATTTGTCGGTATATATTCCACGAGATGATTATGACGAAATGCTGAACGTGGCAATATTTTATGTTGAGAAAGAGTCATTGCTGAAGTTTTCTTTTCCACGACTGGGGCGCAGCACAGGGCGAGATGGTATTACTCTATTATTCACTGAAAATGCTTGTATTACACAGGGCGAGATGGTATTACTGAAAATGGTATTATTCTATTATTCACTGAAAATTCTATTATTCACTGAAAATAATGCTTGTATTACACAGGGCGAGATGGTATTACTGAAAATGGTACTATTCTATTATTCACTGAAAATTCTATTATTCACTGAAAATCTTGTATTATTCACTGAAAATGCTTTTGCTGCAGGAACAACTAAGCATGAAGCCAGAATATTTGGAAAAAACTGCAAAGGCTTAGCAAATTTGTTGCTGTGTATTATTCATCTCACTGGTTTCCATCTCCTTTAGCTGCAGAAGCAGCATTTAATGATCTTCAATTCTGTAAGAAGATGCTTGAGTGTCAAACTATTCCAAAGCTCAAGCAAGTGGCAGATACAGTCGTTCAAACCCCAAACCGACATCTGTGGTACCTAACTGAGGAACTGGTCCCATTTGCTTTGTGCTCCAAACAAATAACACCAGAATTGAAGGAAATTCATGATCGTAAATTATTGAAACTATATCGTGAAAACCAGAACAAATCGTTTGCACCACAAAAACCGATATTTCCCACTATTTCAGAATGAACTGAAATACCGGACTTGGCAGGTGAACGATCAGTGCTTCTTTTTCAGCATTTCAACCTAAGCATAGACGATCTTCAATTTCTAAGCTTTGCTCTCAACCGTTGGCCACTATTTGAAAGCTACAAAAAGTTAGAGAAGTTTGTTGTCAGCATCAAAGTTACAAACGATACAGCTGAACGAGGGATAAAATACTTCAAAGACGTGTTGACACAGGACTTTGAACAACGAAACATCGTCACGCACTGCGTAGAAAACATGCAAAAAAGATTTCCTAATTTCAAGAAACAAACTCTTTGTGCTTAAAAAACCAACACGATACACAACTGGATTGACTGCTTCCTTTTTAACTGATTGGTTTGTCTTATTCTATCCTGGGCATAGTAGAAATCATCTTGACATCCTTCTGGTTAAAACTGCGTAAATGGAAATTTTCTGATAGATATTGCAAATACGTTTGGTCGAGTAATTATAAAGTGTAATTTTACTAAAGTGTGCTATTTTCCGCAATCCAGCGCATACCTTAGCGGTAAAGATAGGCAAAATATGATGATTTACTGTGAAAACATCCCAATTAACGGGAAATCCCCTTAAATAAGAATGACGTCATTAATGACGTAAAAATGAGAACAAGATTCATATATCGACTATAACCAAAGTCTCGTCAGCCTTGCTACGCACAGCCAATCCAGGCTAAACTCATTCCAGACTGTAAAGACTCTGTTTTTGCATTGCTTTACCTGTACATCTCGACTTCATCTCTTTTCTAGGTTGTGCCCTATTTTTGGCAGGCGACTGGCCCCAAACAACGATACCCAATGAAAGAACCTGAAAGTTACCGTTAGCCTAACTAGCCCACATCACTAGAAGCCCCCATGGTAACCCACTCATTTGCAGCTGCAGACGCGTTTCCACCTTATTATGGTCTCATCAGTGCAGCATAGCAACCTCCCACCTTCCTGAAAAAAAAAAAAAAAAAAATTCTAACCTTCAAAAGAACTACACACCCCAAATCTAAGCCTCTCCTCGTTCTGCTCAAGGTAGAACATTTGAAATAAAACCTTCAAGAAAATAATACAGGCTGGATTATGATGTCACAGATTCACTGTAAACAACCGATAAGAATAAAAAAAGTCCGGTTGGTTTAAACATTATTTTCCCGGTAATCTGAGAAGAAATTTTTTGTTTAAGGTTTGTAACTATACCAGTTACCAAAACCTACAAAAAACCTCTCTGCCCAACCCGTTCGCCCGTGAAAAAGCGGGGGACAAGGCAGGCACTGCGTCTGCGCATGCAGCCCAGAAAACACAGTGAACGTCAGCGCTTATCGGTGGTTTAAACATCAATTTCCCGGTACGTTTGTCGAACTGCATGTACTGTTACAGGATCCAGCAAGATGATACAAAGAAGGATATGTAAGTCAAATAGAATTCTTCTTTCCTACACTTCTCCGATAGGCACCCCCAAAGTCAGGCAACAACAAAGCCCAATGTGTCAGGGTAAGAATAGGTCCAACAATAAGAGTACAGTCTTTTAATGGAATGGAAAATGGTACTCCCCCATACAGGTGGGAATTGAACCATCCATTTCTGTCATCAATTACGAGTTAGATGAGAAATTTGCAAGGGACAAATTAATGTTTCGACTATAACCAAAGTCTCGTCAGCCTTGCTACGCACAGCCAATCCAGGCTAAACTCATTCCAGACTGTAAAGACTCTGTTTTTGCATTGCTCTACCTGTACATCTCGACTTCATCTCTTTTCTAGGTTGTGCCCTATTTTTGGCAGGCGACTGGCCCCAAACAACGATACCCAATGAAAGAACCTATAACCACTAACCCACAACCGAGTTACCGTTAGCCTAACTAGCCCACATCACTAGAAGCCCCCATGGTAACCCACTCATTTGCAGCTGCAGACGCGTTTCCACCTTATTATGGTCTCATCAGTGCAGCATAGCAACCTCCCACCTTCCTGAAAAAAAAAAAAAAAAAAAATTCTAACCTTCAAAAGAACTACACACTCCAAATCTAAGCCTCTCCTCGTTCTGCTCAAGGTAGAACATTTGAAATAAAACCTTCAAGAAAATAATACAGGCTGGATTATGATGTCACAGATTCACTGTAAACAATCGATGCAAATCCAAAAAATTGTGAAATAACACAGCGAAAATTGTGTCATTGAATTTAGGGGAATCTCCAGATTTTAATCAAATTCAAACTCTCGTTTTCCGGAGCGGATGTTGGGAGTTTTGGCGCCGAAACTTTTTGGTGGTGTTTTTTAGCCAACCTCACGATTTGAGGAAGTCTTCCCGTGTATTTGAAAAAACAACAACATTTTTTGGACCGCCCTAACGGAGATGTATGTATTGTGGTTGCATATTTAATGTTTATTATTTATCCTTCTACCACGAGAAAGCGATCAAAGCACTATAACGAGCTTGCTTGAGTTACCGTTTATCCGTACGTCACTCTAAGATGGGGAATCTCGTAAATACCTTTCCCAACGGCATAACAAGCAAGTTTGCCGGCTTCTTCTCCACACTCTCCCTTTAATGCTGAGCGCCGAGGGAAGCCGTGAATACCAATTTAAATTAACACCAACTGGTGAGGCTTTTCAGCGTAACAAATGGGTACAACAAACGAAATAACCGGTATTACAATATTAAGTAACCGGAACAAAGCTTGCAAAAACTTGAAAGAAAAAAAAAGGTCTAGAATTGATAGAAGGCTTTTCTTTTCTCTTGGAAAAGTTGTTTTTTTTACAAATCACCTTGATGCTTGGTAACATAATATTTAGCTTGACTAATTCTTACTTTCAGTGTCTCCCACACTTCCTTGGGAATCTTAGATGTTGATTTTGGCGAAGCAGGTGTAGAGGAGAATTTCTCTGATGGCTTTTTTACAGATGCTGTAAAATTAAAAAATCAACAAAAACAGTCAGGCAAAGCGTCATTGTGTAGATAGGCTTTTTCGGAGCCCTTTAAAAAATCAAAACTTCATCCAAAGCATAGACATATATCAACACAAAAGTCACAAATGGCGAGAGTATTTTAGTGCAATCAAATGCCTGACAATGACAGAGTCTTTTCGCTTTATTTTCGAAAACAATCCGCAGATTGCGCACCATTAGCCATTGCGATCATGCAACTATTGACTCATTATTAAAGCTTTTTTCTCTCCTTTACTGATTTTTGTCGCAATTAGCAGATAAGATTGAGCAGCGAGCACTCATAAATCAAAAATGCTAGTTTCTTTTTGCTTTTAAAAAAAGTGCGTGTATTAACTTGTTTTCAATTATCTTACTATTTATTTTGATCATTGTATCAGGACATATACCGTAGTTTGTAGGTAAGTTTTCTTGAAATCAGAAAATTCTTACTCCTTTCGACTTCTTTCTTCTCTCCTGTGATCTCCGCTTGTCCTTCTTTCAAATTCTCGTCCAAGACACGCATGATTGCTTTCAAATCAGGCTGACTTAAATTCACCTTGATTGGTGGCAAGTGACCGCGTATACTGACATCCGGGACACCGTGATACCATGAAGTGGAAAGGTTACGAACGATCTTGCAAAAAGATTTCAAAATCAAATTCACATTTTTTAATAGATTCAAATTTATTTATTTTTACTTTTCTGCCGCAGAGAAAAGACGATGAGACTACAACAAGCTCGTTTAGGCGCTGCCAGCCACCTGTCTACAACTCTAAGATGGGGGAATCTTGTTAAGTGCCTTACCAAACAGCACAACAAGCGAACTTGCCAGCCTGTTCTCCACACAATATTTGAATCTAAACATCAAGCAGAAAAGCTGTACACACTATAGGTCATTGATTTGAGCCGACTCAAAATCAAACCTAGAGACTACCTCCTGCGCCTTCGACAATTTAAATTTTCAACAAAAAATCGTATATGAGTAATTACGCCAGACAACGCAATAAACACAGGCAAGGTTCTTTCAGCCAACTAATTAACTTAAGAACAAGTTAATACCTGTGCAGACAGAGTAACTTCTTCTAATATGTTAGTTTCACTGTCAACGTGCAAGTCTTCGTTCAACGTAGAGCGACAAATTTTCATGTTACGCAAGGACACCACCATTTCGTCGCTGACCGCAAAACCTTTTTCAAACCTGCTGCCCGAAAATCCATTTGCCACCTGAAAAAGATTCAGCATCTACCAAACTTGGACAGTTGTTCATGCGAAGCTGTCACCTTGGCAATAGACAATGTCGCACAAAAATTTTACCATAAAGGATATATTTGTAATAAGTAATTTTACAAAACCCTTAACGACTGCTGCAATTTTAAGGTAGGTCTTAATTTTGCATTTCGCTTCTTTTTCAAAGGAGATTGGAAATAGTTCTTTGTTGTTAGCGTATATGCTCAAAAAGGGGCCCGGACCTTATTTTTTTAGTAATGGGTCTCAACCAGGTGCTTAAACAAACAGGCGTTTAAATGGGACAGAGCGTTTAATAATATGCGGTGCCAAACGGGCATCGCGATGACGTTTTTTTAAAGAAATTTCTTGTTTCAAAAAGGCGTCTCTCTTACTATTTGTCATACTGATTTGTGGCAGCCATGTTTGGTCATAGTTAGACCTACTGTTAGGTCATAGTTAGACCTCCGCATTGAAGCAGATAGTTTTGAATCAAAGCTTCTGGCCAAAAAACGGATATTTCCTTGATAATTATGTCAGTATTAACAATTGGTTATAGTTTTTCAATGAAAATATTACATAATTTATTCAAATTGAACATGAAAAGGTTTGTGATAGTGAGAAATTTGCTGTATGTTACCGCTTGTTTGACAAAGTTGCATATTATCGCTCGCTGCATTGCCGAACAAACGGTTAGCGTCAGGGTGGGCTGAGCTGAAATATCTACCGGGCGACTATTCAAACACGGGCTATTATTTTTTCGGAAAGTTTTTCAGACCAGGCCTTTATTCAAACAGGTCCTTAATCAAGCAGGGGCCCTTGTTCGAATGCATACGATATATCAATGTGATACTTTTTTTTTGACTCTAAGCCAAAAACAAATCGCATTCATGAAGACCAAAGTTCTTCTAGTCGAAGAGCAAATTGTGTCAATTCATTATCTCGCTGCCAAACCAAAACCTCCGTTAAACGAAAACATCAGCGAATAATAGATTTATCATCAACTACTTGCACTGTACTTACTGTTATAGTGCCCAAATCGGCCACAATCACGTCACGTGACATGGAGTTGGCAGGAACGATAACAGTGGGAGCTGTGACAACAACGTCTAGCTTGATACGAGGATTTGAAGTCTGGAGAGATTCAGCTAATTCTTGGGCCTTCGCAGCAGCTCTCTCCTAAAATAACGGACTTTTAATTGCTGTCGTTATCATCTGGAAGACAAACTGTGAATACCCCTCTCAATTAAAAGAGGATTCAAGACATTTAGATCATAAAAAACTGAAGTATCAACTACTGCCACCGTTGTTGGCCAAAAACACCACGTCCCAAGCAGAAAAAAATGCTTAAGTCCACTAGTAGCAGTGTTAGGTCGCACAGACTTGCATAATCATAATAATAGGAAAATGCACTAAATTACCTGCGCAGCAGAGCCTGCGGTGGCAGCGACATCTTGAAATTCAGAGAAATGTGACGAATATGCAATCAAATTCTGGATGAACTTATTCAAGAACACAATTCGAGTGGATCCAAACTGCGAAAATTCAAGAGTAAACACACAAAATTACCATGATAATGCGGCGGAGAGGAAAACAGCCACTTTTCCCGCCATTTTTAAAGCTTTAAGAGGAGGAAATATTGTCCTTTATATCTAAGCAAATCAACCATTTGTCATAATATTACGAAAATAATCCAACAGAAAAAATGGTAGAATAAACTTTGAAATTTTAGGTATAACTTCCACTTTTAAGCTTTGCTTGAATCATTGAACACATTTCACATATCTGACAACGGCGCTAAGTTGAATCGTTAACAGCGATTTGTGGCAGGGTTTGGGAAACCGGGTCAATGCCTCGCCGAGCAAATACGGTGCTGAAAGTAACTCACCACACCTGCACCGTTGTACAAGATTTAATAAAGGTACTAATACTTTCTACAGTATGAAGATTGGTCTGGAAAATTTGCTCGCTGTGCCATTGGAAAAAACACTTTACGCAATTCCCCCATCTGATATTGGTAAACAAATGGCAATCAACTCTTATGCGAACTCGTTACACAACATACGTGACTACATTTTCAGTGGGACCACGCAGTGTACTCGCTCTAGTGGCCCAGGTTAACAAAGACTAGCCAATAGAGCGTTCACCTTACGAAAGAAATTAGTTTTAAAAGTCAGTGCTCAAACAACTAAAAGAAACAAAAACTTTACGCACCCGAACAGTGACACTTGTATCAACATTGTTTGTATTCTCGAATGCTTCTTGTCCTTCAGTGGCATTGTTGTAATTAATAAACTCCATGTTTAACACATCGCCATCTCCAACTGATGAAATGATGTTCTTATACATCGTATCACTTGCAGCATCGGTGATGGATAGGCCGTGTAATTTAGCATTAACTTTCAAACAAGCACTTGTGATTGTCACTTCGGAAAGAACATTTTGAATCTAAAAACAAAACGATAAAAATTTCACCAAATTTAAATTCTAAATTTAAAATTTAGATGTTGCGCTATGCTAAAAATCACTAGCTTTCGGCAGAACTAAACATTTGAGGGTTTTCAAAACACAAATAATTTTCCAAACAGTAGTGCTGTTAAATCGTTAATTAAAGCGAGGCTCAGAACACAATTGTGTATTAGTAGCTTATTGCGGTACGAATATAAGATCTTTATTTTGAGTTAGATCAAAATCAAATCTTCATTATAAACGCGGTATTACGCCGAAGCGTGAAACGAGTGGTGGGCTCATCTTCACGGCTTAGCGCTAGGCAACACAGCTCCGAAAAAAAAGAAAACAAAAACGTCGCAGTGGTGGCGAGCCGTTGGAGACACGGTGTCCGATTTGAAAGACCAGGAATCGAACCCAGGACCTCCGCACTGTTAACGACGTCTTTCACCAGTTCGTCAACCAACCGGTTTATTGAGAGAAACATTAAAAAATCACAAGTTGTTAAAACAGTGAGCTTCTTACCTGCAGATTGGTGAGCATTTTCGATTGATCCATCACAGCTATTTCAATATTGTCCAGTTGAGCATCGACTAACAGTTCAACGATGTCAGATTTAATCACAGGCTTGGACTTTACCGCAGGAACCACAGCACTTGTCGCATCTGAGCACACAAAAAAGTGTTAAACTTGTTCGCAAGTTTTATGACCTAGTAACATGATTTCGGCCTCCAGCATGAAATCTGGCTTCGATTCTTGCGTCGTCAAATTCAGTGCACAAAAAATGTTTGCTCATTACAACAGCAGCAGTTATTTTTGGCAGAAGTATTCCAAAAGTACGATCGCAAGTTTTTTTTTTTTTTTTGAGATACTCCAGAACATAAGACAATTATTTTTTGCACCATTTTCGAAGTTGAACGGCTACGCCGCCACAAGCATGACAGATATCATACAACTATTTTTAGTCTTTAATATGACTGTAATATGACTCGTACCAATAAACTTCAATCTACGTAATCGAAAATGAACGCTCACAGCAATCACGAAAGTTTGTTACTTGGAAGGCGTTGGCTCTCTAAAGTTTAAGGCTGATTTGGTTGGACCTTAATAATTAGGCTATTAGGCTATTTTAAACCAACATAATAGAAAATTTTACTTTGCAAATTTGGACCTGACGTTTTATAATTATTATAGTTCAAATAATCGCCCTGCCTTTTACGCCAAACAACAACACATGGTTTCCACTACAACTGCACTAGTTTATTGACGTCCAGTTGCTGCGTAGTAGCAACAACAGCAACGCAACACGCATCAGCTTCCAAAAGTCTTTCATAATTTACCCACCAAGAGTTTTACGGCAAATGTTAACATCTGTATTATTAGACACAACCGCAAAGCTCACCTGCAGATTGCTCGATTGCCGGCACCGCTTCTTTCGGCGCAAGCTGCGCTAACTTCTGTCCAAGTTTCGCCAAATGAAGCAAAGCTTGGGCATGGAGAGCAAGCCGAAGTGTTCCGAACCTAAACGCAAAAATCCAAAAAATACCTTCCATGGAAAGAAGCAAGATAAAAATCAGTTGTTAAACAGCTAAACTGCGAGGTCCGACCGATACAATAAATTCTTCCCCACAATAAAAGCTGAATCATAAAGTACATGAAAACCTAGACACTAGCGTTTAAGACGTACTTGACAACGATCTTTTGAGCTGTATTGTTGCACAGGGTGGCAAAATCTGGGCATGCTTTTTGTGCTTGGATGATGTTGACTTTGAGAAGATGTTCACTTCCTTCGCTTCCAACCGAATCAACAAGGTATAAAGGACTTCCATCGGGAGTTGTAAACTAAAAATAAGGTGAACAAGTTGCTGAACAGCTGAACTGTAGAACACAAAAGACGTTTTGACTTGCCATATCTCGTACAGTCAATGCACACAAGCACGAATGAATAGCCAACTAATTCAAGACTATAGTTTTCAAATACGAATCTTTTCTGAAAGTGCGAATTTCAAAAAATGATTTTCAGTTTCCAGTGTTTATTGAATCAACAAGAAAGTCTATCAAACGTCGCATTTCAGCCAGTAGCGACAATAAAGTAAGCAGTATTTAAAACGACAATACTAATAACAGCATTAATACCTGCATCAATTGAATTGATATGGATTGTAGAAACACACTTATATTTGTGTCCCATGTTCTGTTACACACGACCAGTGAAAGAGTTCCGATTCGCAGTGTTAATACATCTGTATCGACCCCAGATTCAGATTCTTCTACAATAGTGGCTATCATCTACAAAACATAAAATTACGTAAATAGTTTTCCACTATTTATCCTTATTATAAGGCAAGAAAAAGGTGCATTTATTGTAACAAAGACGAGCAAAATGCATCTGTCACGTGATCACTGCAGCAGCCCAAGTTTTTGTGAGAAACCATCGCAGTGGCTTTAACCCTTTTGGGGGCTGCGAACTCAAAACAAGAAATTTACGGGCCTCTTTTCATGAAATAAGGAACGACCAATATAAAATAGTCATGTCAGCAGATACACGCTAACCGTGTTTGCAAAAGCTTTACGAATACTTTGTTGCACTCTTGTGATCCCTTAGGAAATCGTGGACCTAAGGTTAAGAATCCATGGGCTATCATTATCCAAACTTACTTCTTTAATAGCAAAAGACAACTTTAAATCGGTCATCTGGGCAGTGTCGCTCGTTTTTGAGGCCACTAAAGCTGCTTTCTTGTGCGGTAAATCGGCATCACTGTCACTTCTGCAAAAACACAATTTTACTTTATTATCTCATTTTTTTAGGCCCTTTTGTACTTGGGAGTCACGGGACAGCAGCTTACTTTGGAGTTTCAAAGCATTTCGATCTTCAAAACAAATGACAGATGCTTTGAAAGAATCCCAAGGCGATTGACAAGATTTTCGAAGCAATTTCGCAGCAAGTCGTAAGACGGCGAACCTTCCCTCAAGCATTTATGCCAAGTACAAAAATGTGATAAACTGCCTGCTACGTTAAATGAAAGAGCCTAAAACCACTGCATGCTCGCAAATTTGGGTCGAAGCATAACGCCTAAAAATCTAAGCTTGAACTTATGGCGATGCTAATAAATTACTCACAAATTTAGCAAATCTGACCAAATTACAAACTACTGAAAACGTTTAAATTTCACAAAGCGATATAATCGATAAAAAAGTTTGGAACAAAATACCCTAATTCAGATTTAGCAGTAAACCACTCTTCATCTGTTGTGGTTGTTTCTGCCGTGGATTGCTTTCCAGACGAAACGACGGAATTTGTGGAAACGCTCGTTTCACCCGCCAGAGTTTTGTTTAGCACTTTCAAATGAGACCGATCCACGTTTTTGGTCCAAGACTCGACAACCTGAAAGGGAAGAGATAATTTACGCTAGCCGAAAAAAGATAAAAACACAAGACAGCGGCTGTTATGTGTAGCAGGCCATTCTCAAATGACAGCCCAATACAAATAATAACAGCTCAGAGGGCCGAATGGTAAAAGCATCTACCTCTAAAGCTGTAGACTCGGGTTTGATTCCGAGTCGGGTCAAACCAACGACTTGAAAATTGGTATTCACAGCTTTCCTGCTTGACGCTCAGCATTAAAGGGATAGTGCGGAGAACAAGCCGGCAAGTTTACTTGTTGGGCCGTCGGGAAAAACTCTTAACGGGATTCCCCCATCTTGGTGTGGAAGACAGATGGCCAGAAACTCCTAAGCGAGCTAGTTATGGCGCATTGATCGCTTTCTCGTGATAGGAGAATGAATATGCAATTTAATACTAAAACATATTTCTACTATTTATGAAAGATTGGACGCTGTGAGCGGACAAACGAAACACATGCACTTATGACCCCAAACGCTTCGCACTAGCCACTTGCACCAAGCGGGAAAGTCGCAAACACAAATTTTAAAGTTTTTCTTTTGAGTTGACAGGAATCAAGCCTCAGTCTCTCAGCTACAATCCTAATAAGAAAGTGTGGATATAAAACTTTGGATAATCTTTAAAAATAACTATGAAATATTGCACAGTTGCAAGCAAAACGTCAACAAAAAACACCAGCAAACTTTAATTCTTTTTACGCATGAAAGACACTATCTTTGGAAAATCATTCTACCAATTTTTGGATCTATAGGCCAGATATAACCATAATCACCAAGCAAAATTTTTAAATATCGTATCTTTCTTATACTCGCGGTATTACATCGAAGCGTGTAATGAGTAGCGGGGCCCATCTCCGCAGCTTAGCGCGAGGGCAACACAGTTCCGAAGAAACGTTGCAGTGGTTTGAACACTGTCTCCAATTTAACCGGTTCGGGAATCGAACCCCAAACCTTGTGCACCGACAGCAATGTTTTTAACAACCAAGATAACCAGTCGGTTCAATAAAATTATTTAGTAAAAAATTTTGATGCTTTTCGTTTCCTGCTTCCTACGCACCTGCAATTCTACTTCTTTTTCAGCCTCCGTTGCAGCTGGTAACGGAATGCTTTCAACCAGTTCTAACATGTCGCCAAGTTTCTTGTCCGAAATACGGAGTTGCAAGGATGGAATTTCTCCACTAATCTTGATCCTACGTAATGCATTACAATTAAACTAAACTTCTGGCGCCACATTTATAATTAAAACGATTTACTTTTGAATCTGTTGAGAATTCTAATCCTGTTTACGCAAAAACGGAAAAAAAAACTTGCATCAAAAAATCATTCGCATAAACGAATCAACACCAAATATCAATTTCACCTAAATTGCTACAGGAAAACCAGTAACTACTAGGAAGATAACGAAGTGTTGAGGTAGAGCTCAGGTAACGAAGAAAATATAAGAGTTAAATTCCTAAAATTTTGAAAAAGTTAAGAAAAACTTACTTGGGTAAAGCAGCGTCGTTCATAATCATACATTTCTGTAAAATTACTGCAATGTTGAGAGGTTGCAAGATATGCATCGGCGAATTGTTCAACTGTCGAGCAGCCATCCAGTCTTCGCCTAAATCGGTTAAAACCGGAATGAACGAGTTGATTTAATAAATTAAACCGCACAAAAATGATGTAGGCCTGTCAATTATGAAGTGTAGGCAACTCAATTACGCAGACTTTTAGTCATTATTTTTGGCAAATTACATGACTAAGCTAAAGTTTTTTACAAATTTTACCTGCTTTAGCATGTAGCAGCTGTATCTTCGATAATTCGATGTTGAAGTTATCATATACTTTTGCTCGCATCTCGTCCAAAACTAAAGTTTCATCCTAAACCAAACAAAAAAGTTCTCAAGATCCAAATTCCAGCAAGTACACTGCGGTCCGCCATAAGTAACCACGCAGCAAATTTTCGTATTCACTTCAATTAAGCTGGCTGTAAATGCAACAGAGTCTGTCATAAATGACTATTAGTATCCATAGTTACTTTGTTTAGAAAAGCTTATTTCCATGATTCATTAATTTTATTGGAAAAAAATGTCCGGAAAACCACGACTAGAACACCGGGGTAACCCCAATACCTGGAAATTAATCAACCCTACATGTTTTTATCAAAAGGTAAGTTCTGTTTGAATTCAAGGAAATGCAATTACAGTGCATGTACATTTCATTGGAACAGCAGAATAATCCACAACCTGTCTTAGGCAAATAGAAAATATTACTTTTTCATTGAAAGTCCAGAAGAATACGAATAAAAATCAAAGAAATGTGCTCAAAACAAGAAAATAAAATGAGAAATGATGAATTTATGACCTACCATCTCTATCTTTCTCATCCAATCGTATCGATCTGCTTTCTATAACATGCAAAATAACAAGATTCAATTCATGGTTCGCGAATTGAAACTTGGAAACTGAAAATATGCTCAAGGGAATCATACATGACGGCACTTCACACTAACTTAAGTTATAAGTACAAAAAAAAAAAAACAATGAAATGATGTAAACCAAATTGAAAAAAAAGCGGAAAGATGTGTTGGAAATTGAATTCTAAAATGCAGTTGCTTTAAAATCGCTAGATGCCCGCAAGTTTTTTGCATGTTTTGTTATCTTCAATGAAATGCGGCAGTTCACTTTTTTGAGCACAAAGGTAATAAAAGGCAAATAATAACGCGATAAAACAGAAAATTGACTTCACAGAGCAGAACAAGCTCAAGTTATGCTACAATTTAAGTGCGCACTTTAAATGTTCAGCCTTGCGCGGTAAAGCAAAGATGGAAGGGGGGGGGGCGAATAATCTGGCACAATTTTACACATAAACTCAAAAGTTCAAAGATCTAACACAAAAATGAAAAATATGAAGAAAATAAAAAAAGGAATGGAATTTTCATTCAAAGCACAAGCTAGACACAAAATCTTACAGGTTTATTCATCATTGGAGTTCTTCCTTCATTTGCACTCTGCAAGGCAAGGTCGCCGAGGTCCAATACCAAGCACTCCACACCTCTGTACAATAATACAGTCAGCGACATGTCCACGTAGCGGTACCGCACGAAGGTTACAGACCCTATGTGACGGATTCAATTTACGCTGGATTTGACAGCATTTGACATAATTATATATATTGGATGATTGCTAACTCGAAGAGTGCAAGCTCGCTTCGTAGTCTCCCTCAATTACTGCTGAATTATCAGCTCACCATAATTTAAAAATAGCCTCAGTTATTATTATTACAAACCGTATGAAAATAATTTCAACATAAATAGCACTAAATAGGACACTTTAAACAAACATCAATGAACACAAACAACGCACATAGTTTGTGGAACGTAAGTAATTATTTGTTGGTCAAATCAAGTGCCTCAGATGTTTTGTAGACTTTGCTTGACTGTCAGTGATCAGACTATACACATGTGGCAGGTAAGCTCAGAGAAGTTTGACCCAAAATTAGTCAAAGACATAACACAACGTCTCGAGCTGGTGAAAACACAAGGTTTATAATCGAAAGTTTGCTGCCAACCAGTTTGATTCTCAGACTAGGGATTGTGTTATCCGCAACAAAAATACCCAAACTTAGTTGCACTTCAACAACCATACCCAATTGTTTCGAATTAATAAGATAACGATAGAGTCCTGGATGAAAAATAGTAGATTAAGTTGATACTATACATTCCAAACCAACTTGCACCTGGTTTTGGAATGCATAACACTGTTTTGGAATACATAGCATAATACTTTTTCAGAATTATTAAATGTTTTGGGTATACCCAACTTACTTTTCATATCGTCCATTTTTCGGTACGACTACGAACGATGAAGCCAGTTTGACGCCGATGTCAATCACACTTTTCGTTGCCATTATATGATTAAGACCAGTCGCTGTTTGTTCTCTTATGTCGTCATAAGCAGAGGCGGCTACTGATCTCAACCTACATTATTTTAATGTCAAAATAAAGTTTATATGAAGATAAATGCTGTCTACAAAACTTTAAAAAAATTACGACTAGTTTCAACTGTTCAGAAATCATCAGACGGACCAAAATAAAAAATGAAAACACAGTAGCGGAGTCGGCCGAGTGGTTGGTGGATTTGGCTCAGGAGCTGGTTTCGGAAGTTCGATACTTAGCTAGGTCATCTTCCATGATGCACATACTTCACTCATACATAACCTAAGCTAAAATTATGTGGCTTATAAAAAAAATTAAAAAGAAGTAGTGAATCACTTAAAATGAGACACTTACTGTTGTAAGCGAACTGATTCGGGCGGTTTCACGAAGTCAATCAAAGCATTGATTGTTTTCTAAAAATATAGTAAAAAGGTTACTCAACGAAAATCAACCCTTACTGTCAATGTTTAGCTGCTACGTTAGGTTACATGGTAGCGTTACTTAGCTTTAGAGCCACGTCTGGTTAATCGAAATACAATTGAACTCGGATGACCCCAGGATTTTTAAGCTATTTAAAACTACAATATTATTCCATGGCATTTTCTGTAGACGAAAGAATGCTCACTGACCAAGAACCCAACAATAAAATCCTCACCGCATCGTAGATTATTTGCAATGGTTGCGAATCGACCACTACGCGTTGATCAGCACTGCCATCTAGCGGATTCATTTCGAAAAGAAGAGTTAGCAGATGCTGCTTTTCAGCTCTGTAAAAAGATAAATAAAAATTACAAAAAAATGCTGGAGCAGCGTATCCAATATCAACTATTTTCCTAAGTATGCAGCGCTATTGCTGATGTTGCGAGAAAATGAACAGTTTTAACGTACTACGCAAGCACGACGAATTTGCCAGAAAACCATTGTGGTTGAGACAGTTTCACACCCACTTTACATCTGAAAGGCTAACCGTAGTATTACTTGCCCAGCCAGTCATATGGACACAAGAGAGCAAAAGCTATTTATTAGAAAACTTTCCGAGTAAAGTAAGTTAAAATTTGGTATTGATTTTCTAAAACTAGTTAACATGAACAAATTATCAGAAGTTAAATGTAAACCAGTTAATATTGTGAAAAAAACCCGGCGAGTATGCGTAAAAAAGTACTAACTCATTAGCATCAGCAGAAATAAATTCCTGACATTGGCAAAAAAATGGCTACTCGGAAAAAACTCGAGAGTTTTTGTTCTTCGTTATTCCAATTTACATCACGGTTTAGGTATATAATTTAGCTAAGCGTGAACACGTAACACATTATAATCTCAACCTCGGAATACGAGAAACATTAGACACGATATTAATGGAAGTTTTTAACGGTAAAACGAACTACGCAACAAACGCTACATTGCACAAGTAATTATGAACTGTTAGGCCACGGTGAGTCAGGGGGGCATGCAAAACGAATAGTCAAACGTAATACGTTGCATGAATTATTACATATGATTATGCAAAAACAAACACAAAATACACACAGTGGTTTCGAACTTAGAATGTATTTTCGTTCGTTAGATAAAATAAGCTAAGCATATTTTATTTAACAATTTTTCAGCAAAGATCATTTCCACATAGCTGTCAGATTGCAGAACCTATTATATGAACCATTTCAAACAATATGCTCCCTTGCATAGCGTTTATGCGACTAGGCCTTTGGCAGGGGCGAAGACTTTCTGTTTTGTGGTACCACAAACAAAAATTGGTTGAAGGTCTTTAAGTTTGAAGATCTTCACCCCGTTGGCTCAGATTACATTCTCAGAGTCTTCTGACGAGACTTTATAAGATTGGAACAGTGGCTAAGAGTAAAGTGTTTATTATAGACACCTGCGCAGTCATATCGCTTAGCACGACGCGCACGTAAATGAAAACATTGATCAGATAATTTATCTAACGAACGGAAATAGTACTCACGGTCTATCGTCAACAAGACCCGCTACACTCGATGATACAAGCCGAGGAACAAAGTCACCTTCATGGAAGCCGTCAATCAATAGAGAACTAATATGAGCTGTTACTCTGAAAAAATATATCCATTAACATGGCACGCTATTTAATTGAAGTTATACTGCTGCTGATGACAGCCAGCTGAACTATTTTCGTCGAAACGTGTAGTTACCAACATCTAAAGGAACTGGACAGTAAAACTTTTAAATCATAAGCAATTATCGGTTGCAATAAAATTAGGAAATACGCTACAACAATGACATCAGGTTAAAAAATGGATGGCACTGATATACACTTCCTATCTCAATCAACAGTATAGAATGACTATAAATTTTACAACCAAGCACACAAAATTTACAAAGTGCAGAATATTTGATAAAACACAGGCTGCGAAACACAGCAACCTAAGCTCAAAGTAATAAATAAATATTGTAGAGAGACATTAAGCAGAAATATGTTAGAACTTTAATTGAAGCATCATACAAAAGGCGATGCGCCAAACACTTGACCTTGCTTACCCCAGCCCGTCTGCAGATGGTCGTTGTTCAATCACAGTTGATACATTGAGAAGCTTTAAACTTAGCAGATCTTCCGCAGAAACTGAACTATCAGCAAGTTCAACCGAAACCTGAAACACATGACAAGTAAAATATCGTACAAAACATGGGTCGCGGGTTCGAATCTTCTATTCAACCAATATCTAGTGCGCACACTGCACAAGTCTATATTGGGTTGCAACTTATAATTCACAAAGTATAAATGTTAAGAGCAAAACATTATCAAGTACTTCATCAAATAATGTATTTTGCAAGACAAGTTTGATGATGATGCCATTATCCGGTGTTGTCCCCATTTAATGGAGGTGGCTAAATTGACCTCACGGAAATCTATCGCTTGAACCTCATGGAAATCATGAAAATCCATGATGAGCAATCCCATGAGCAAGAGTAAAATTGATCAATGGTTATTAAATTTGAAAAAAGGCCCAATAAACAGACAACTGCAGCTAATATTCCACAGTGTAAACACGTAACCCATATCTTGTGAAATTTGCTTAAAACTTCAAGTAGTAAAAAAGAAAAAAAATATAAAATCAAATCCTTATCGTACTCAAGGTATTACGCCGAAGTTTTTAACAAGTGGCGGGGCCCATCTACCCGATTGAACGCCACGGCTACACAGTTCTGAAGAAACTTCGCAACGGCGGCGATCCGTTGGCGACTGTGTCCAATTTGACTGGCCCGGGAATCGAACCCCAGATCTCCCGCACTGACACCCTAACTGGTCGGTAAATTTGAGCAAACAATGTAAGTGAACAAAACACGTTCACATACTTTAAATGACGCATGTACTGAAGAGCTTATTAAAAAAGAAATTGAGAATGAAGAGGATTTTACTTTAATATTTGCAAGATAACTGCACGCTACCACGAAGTTTTTAAATCATAAAATGCGAGAACGATTGACTTCACTTCATAGAAGCTGACTGCTAAAAGGTAAACAGACTATAAACTAGACTTTTGCCGTAGGTAGAGAGTAGCCGAACGCCTACAGTCAACAGATAACGCTTTGTTTAAACAATCAACTTGTCACTAGCACGGGTATTTTCGCAAAAGGATGCAAATTGTGTATCGACTGGGCTTGGCCAAACTGTATACTACACAATGCAATAACCGTAAGTGAACGTGTTTGGTTTTGAAAACCCACAATAAAGATAAATGGTGCGGTGCGCAACAACAAATGCATGAACCGGGTACCCAAGTATCCGTGGTTTTCTATTTTTGCCAAAGATCTATCCCATCTTCAATCTATCGCGAAAGAAACCAACCCGTGAAAAGTGTCACACTCAATACAAGCACACCATTATGAGTTTTAATCGAACACTTTTCCGATTTAGCTGCTATAGAAGGCTACAAGTTCGAAATTAAACTTAATACTAATAAAAGCACCAAGTTTTGGATTAGAAATCGTCAGCATATCAAAGAAATATGGGCAGTTTTTTTCATTTACATACCTGTTCTAATAAGACGCTTAGCTGCAGACCAACGTAGGACTTCTCAAAACCGGACATGTCGGCAATTTTTTCATTTTCAGAATATCCAATCGCCAAATAAAAATCATCTTTTTCCTGCTTGGACATCACGGAATCCAAACCTAGAAACACGAAAACGGAAACGTATTATACAGTATACAACAAAAAAAAAAAAAAATAGCGATAAACATGCACACAACTTAAATGCGGATACTTGCAGCCTTGCATATCATATCACTGTAGAATGAAAAATTAAACAAATTTTATATTTTATATTAAGCAGGCGCTTAACTGTCGATCACACCTGTTTGAAGTGGTGATCGACAGTTAAGCGCATGGAATTACCATCTTGTTTGATTTGAAAAAAAAAAAACTCTTCATTATACTAGCGGTATACGCCAAAGCGTGTAACGAGTGACGGGGCCCATCTCCGCGGCCTTGCGCTTGGGCAGCACAGCTCTGGAGAAACGCCGCAACGGTGGCGACACTGAGCCGATTTGACCGGCATCGAACCCCAGACCTCGCGAACCGATAACGTGCGCTTAGCAACTGAGCTAACCGGCCGGTTTGTATGATATAGTCTAAACAAAATAATAGCAGCGGTATTCAACATAAGACTATACAAGACGCCACGATGTCAAACTTCATTTACGTAATTGTCATTGAAAATCGATAAACTTTGCTTTCAAAACACGGTAAAATGGGATAAAAAGAGCTCAAGAAGGAAAAATAAAGCAACAGTAATTCTTGTAACAGAGACGTTTCAACAAGGCAAAGCTGTCATCATCGGCAGAGCAGTACCAAACTGTATGCACTACAATTTATCCCCCATAAGAATTACGGCGCTTTTCCTGTTTTTGCAGTTTCAGTGTTCAAGCACGTAGATATGAGCAAAACAACACCTGTAGCACTTTTCTCTTCCGCTTTTTTGTCCGCTTGTTTCTTTGATCCAAACCATCCACCAAACCAACCTCCCTTGCTTGACTCATCCTTCCGTTGGTGGACTGATTCTTTGCTTTTGATTTGCTTGCCAGCCTTAACCACCTACAGTCAACGTCAATGTGACAAATAACTAGCGCACAAAATCAAGCTCAATTTTTAACGCCACATAAGAGCAATATTTTACTGATTCCAGACTCCAGATGAGCAAAAACTCACATACATTGATGTTAACTGCGATAAATTAAGCGAAATGCGGCGTCATTCGCCCATTAAATTCGTCAAAAACGATCCAATAGCTTTGTAAACATGCACAAGTAATAAGTATAGTATAACAAAATACGTACTTCCATTTCAGCTGTTTGGCGAGCAAGTGTAATATTAAATATGTCCAACTCATTTTCCAGTTTCAAAAGTATGTCTTGAAGTTTCTAAAAGAACAATAATAAACTGGAATCTGTAAAGATCCAAACCAAATATGGTGCGTCCTTGAATCAACGATACAATTTTGAAAAAATTGCTGAAATATTATTTTCGTTTTTCGCATGGAATAGCTAAATTCATTAAGATTACGAGTTAAACAAGTGCAGGCAAACAAAAAAACGCCGTTACTATCCACCTATGGCAATGCATCCAGAACTCTAGCAAAGCGAGTTCAGTTCATCTATTTAGAACTTGAATAATTGACTGGCGATACAGAACTTAAAAACAGCTTTTTTCAAAGCTTCAAAGCTGTTCTGTTTAGAACTAATACAGCAGGCCATCTATGGCAACACAAGGAAGTTGCGTATGGATACAACCATAAGCGTCGATTTTTTGTTGAAGTAAATCAATTCCAGGGGAGCGAGAATTTTTAACGTAGGTCATTTAAGTGCTTGCGGAAAAGATTTTGCAGCCTGTAGCTAGATGAAGCTTATGGGCAATAATAGTTTGCAGTAGCAAGTTTGCATGCGTTTACGGCTTGTATGCGAGTCGCGCTGCCGCTAACATCTCCCGATGATCATTTTTTAGAGCATGTTGCGTCGCGCTCTCACCGACATAGCGTTGTATAAGCTCAAGTTGACACATCGCTTATTTTAGCAATAACAATACAAAAAAATGCATTTCGGCTATCATGTTCACGATTTAAAAAGTCAGTCAATCAATTATCTAACAACATATCAAACGAAAAGTGTGAACGCTAAAAAAGTTATACATTTGGTTATTCATACGGTGTTTAAACTTTCAAGAACATCGAATGAAAGCTTGAACAAAGAATAATTATCAATTGCAGCTTTACAGTACGTTTACTGCTCGCATTCCGCAACAAGCGATAAAACGAAACGCGTCAAGCAACAATTTGTTTTGCAACGGATTTGTTTTTTCAGTTTGCCAACTACACGAAACCATGTCGCGGCTCATGACATACCGCTTGTCGCGTACTTGTAAAGCACTTGTGCAGTAAAAGTTGTACAGCTCAAGCAAGTGAAAAGTTGCACTGCATTTACGAACTCATTCAAAACTTGTTGCGGCGAGTTTGAGTTCTACACACAAATTTATTGACTACAACATTGAGAGCAAGAGCGTCAGCGTCGTCACATGATCACGATGTGTGTTCAGAATAATTAAGTGATTCAAGCATTGCTGCGTTTGAGCAGAGCGCTAGTACGTTTTCAACCTGCGCAGCATGGAAAACGACCTCTCAGCTTTGCATGCAGAACTGGGAAGGGCAATATAAGTCTTCACAACACATATGAAAATTAATGCCATGTCTGCAAATGCTTGACTTTGTCGTATATCTGCAGTGATTTTGGTCACTGAAATTAGACGATGCAATTTCTTTAACCGAGCAAATAAGAGTTGACGTTCACGCACAATATCCGCAGAATTCCAATCACCATAAAACTCACTCAAGTATCTATGTCGTTGCGTGACAAAGTTTTATCTTCCAACAAGCATAGCAAAAAATTTGATATTTCGAGAGGCCGTGATTGGTAGCGTCGTAAGAATTCGCAGCAGCTTGAAAGACTTTTTCGCTTAAAGTGACGTAAAATTCTTCAACCTCATCATCAGTAACGGCACGACGGAGTCTTGGAATAACCGGCAAATTTATCTTCACATCCAATGCTTGTACTTTACTTTCTGCTAATAGTTGCTTGCCGAATGTGTTCAGATTACAAGTTGAGGCATTAGCTAGTTCTTGAATCTACCCATTCAAATATCCGGTGGCAGCTCAGCGTGACTGGCATTTGACGTGAATGATGCCAAAAAGTCGTTGCAGCATACGAAGAATAAAATACATTTCACATTTTTCAAGATTGAAAAGGTGGGAAACGTTGATGAACGAACAGATCCCAAAACAGTTGTATTTTCGCTCATTTCTTCCATCATATTAACACATAATTCGCTAAGAATGCGTCAATGTAATCTTTGTGTTATGAGTTTAATTAGTGGCGTCTAATCATATCTCACTATCATACTCCAATTGATAACGAATGTTTTTGTACTACACAATGAAATGCAATGGCAGCGCAATATGTGGAAAATTGAAAAAATTTGTCAATACATCAGTTTTCTAGCTTTTTACGTCGTATTTTTTCCTGAAATTTTATTGGTGTAAGTGAACGTGACAAAAATTGTATTGCTAATTAACGGTTTTGCGTCAACTTCCATTTGTTTTGTAACGTTTCTTCATTCTTGAAAATCATGACAACTTTTGCTACTGTGCACATTTACTTGTTAGAACGGATAAGCATGGTAATTTTCTGACAGAACTAGCGACGCGATTTGAAAAACAACTCGAGCAAGCGTTGGTATCGAACTACCATTATTTTTTCAGCGCTAGCAGTAGCACTGTCTCGTTCAATTTTATGCCAAGTCGCCAGCTACAGTAGTTGGCATTTGCACATAGCAATTAAATTATTTTTGATGCGTACTCAATGCTGTTGTAAAATTTATAATTCATGATTTCATCTTAACATGCTTCCACTCAACGCAATGCTTGATGAAAAACCGAGGGGGCCACATACGTTTCGCCCCCTCCAGTGGCAGACCCGAGGAGGCGGCGCCCCCCTGCCCCCGCCTGATCGACGCCTAAGGATACAACGGTATATCGCGGTGTTGAAGTTTAAGAATTGTGTCTTTTTTTTGACAACTCAGGTGCAACGAAGGTTTGGTAGCATTATGTGCTTGTGGGTTGTTCATTTGTTTCTCTATATCATTCCTGCTCTTCAGGTTGGGGTTCGCTAGCATACCCTAATCACGATTTATGCAAAAGCAGCAACAGAATTCTGTAATCTTACCATTCTAGTGAGACCGCAAAGTTAAAATCAATCAAGGAAAAAGCTTGTGCGTGCAGCGCCGTTTGCAGCCACCTGTAAATCCACTATAACAATTGCTTGCAAAGTAGTAAATGAAATCGTACTTGGGGCGGCTTCTTTTGAACGAGTTTTTCTTTGTACAACCTTTTATATTCTTTCACTTTTTCTTTGTGTGCTTTGATGGTAGACCAGGCCCATTGACCCGCTCTCACGATCACCCCAGTGGATAGGAGACTGTTGTATGCGTACTTCCACCTGACAAACATAAGAGAACGATTAAACATGAACTACATTTATGCACTGCAATGTTGTACCAACAGCAAATGACTTTTTTTGTCTGCCCTTTCCAAGCCAGCATACGGCCTTTACACCGATCGAGGCAATTAAGAAATGCCGAAGCACGTCGACCAATATGAGAGAAAACTTATAAACGAGCCGGGGTTTGAAACTGTTATGATTTCCATTAAAGCTTCAGGGATCGGCTTGATTTGCTGTAAGCGCTACATTATATTTCCTACTCATGACGAATATCCAGACGATTACCAAAATTGTCAGCAACATGTGTCCGCCGTAACGCGCTTGGGTTGTAGATCTTCCGTTACGGGTTGATTCCGGCAGGAGCTAAATGCATTTGGCAAGTATACAGGGTGGCTACTGACTCAAAGAGCACAAGCTCACTTCTCACTTAAATACTCAAGAATTTTCCGTTTAACATACAACTATACGATCTTGCAAATGCAAGTCAATAATTTCAGAAAATCTCAAAACGTTACTCAGTCTACGGTAAAAGTTCAAAGCTCCATTAGTCTTTAACAGTCGCAAAAACGCTTAGACAGCAGGTTTAATTAAACTACAATTATGATAGAAAAGGGCGTGTGCATTTCTCACTGGCATTTACAGATCACGTTGTGTTACGCAAACGCTAATGGAGCATACGCAATCCAATAACGTTTCAAGCCTTTACTTATCAACGTATTATGACCATATTGTTTAATGTCTACAGTAACTCGTGATGTTTGCAATATGCTGGCACCGCAAAGAGCATTGCAGAGAACAAAGGTAACGTCAAACAGAGAAACATAAAACCGTTTTAAAAACCAAGTTTGCGCATCCTAAGTTGCTGGTTCTACTCCCAAAAAAAAGCAGGCTGCGCCAAAATTAAAAAAAATTGCGTTCAAGAGTTTACAGTGATACATCATAAAAAAGAGAGGTATTTTCTGAACAATTTTTGGTAGCTTGAACAACAGTGGTACGACCGCTAAAACAATAACTTAACAATAACCGCTAAAACAATAACTAAAAACTATATAAATAAACAACTTCATAATTTGAGAAAAAAAACTAACAATCCTCATAATTTAGAGAAAAATAAAACTACAGGAATTCTAACAACTAGGCGTTTCGATAACATAGATTAGCTGTCATCATCAGCAAACTATGCAAGGCAATGCAAAACTGATGAACAATGCTTACCACTTCCGTGGGTCTTTAGAAATTGGTACGTTCGGTTTGAATTTGCGAAAAGGAGCGTTTACGACCATGCGATCCATGCTTTCCACCAACTCCATAACTCCGTGATATTGGACGTGGAGCATTCGCAGTCCGATGGATTGGAGCGAAACGGATAAAACTATTTTGGGAGTGGATAAATCATTCTCAGGATGCGGATTAAGACGAAATCGAACTTGAAGAGTAATCGGCTTGATGACTGAAAAAAGGGGCATAATTTGCATGTTTTTCGGAAGAAATGAGTTTTCGAATTTTACAACAAATACTCAGTTACTCACTGTAATTGAAACTGGGGGGAACTTGATTTGGAGTACCGATTGTGTCTTTAAAATAACTCAACTGTTTATTTCGATCCGCGTCTGCAAAACAATGAAATACAAAAATGAATCACTTGTCTTACTATTAAAACGGCAAAAAACAATGTTGATTATACCAGTGTCTCAAAAAATTAATAAAATAAACAATAACAACAGTATATAAAATAAGCAAACTTGATATGAAAACTGCTTATGTTTTTCAAAAAAGTTTAATCATTTAATTCATTGTGCTATTTTTGACTGGTACCGCTGAATAAATTGCTCGATTAGCCATAAAAACACGCAGCACATTGCCTTAACTTGCCAGCAATCTTTTAAATATCCTAGGTATCGACCATTTCACACTAAATCATGCCGCATACAATAAAAAAAATAACACATGCATTTGGAAAATAAGTTATTGTGAAAGCTACCTGATAAAAATGTTTTGATGTCAGGATTCCAATACACAGCAAGACATTGCAAATCAATCATCTTGTAAATAACCTTCACTGATTCATCCAGAAGACAAGGAAGCCAATTCTCATTTGTAGTCTGACAATTACACCGGCCAATCAAAGCAGTTCTTAAAAGCATGGCTTTCGCTGCGGGTGGCCGGGGTTCGATTCCTGGGCTGGTCAAATCGAACGCAGTGTCGCCAACAGCTTGCCATCGCTAAAATGTTTCTTCGGAGCTGTGTTGCCCAGGCGCTAAGCCGTAGAAATGGGCCCCACTACCCGTTACACGCTTCGGCGTAATAATGCGAATATAATCAAGATTTGATGCAATCCCTTCATTGTGTCAAAGAAACTTTTTTATTGGTATTGTCGTTCCGTCAAGATGCCATAGGTGTGATGTAATAAAAAATTTTTAAAGAGTTAACGTGATTAATAAACAAAGTAGTTACTAAGTTTTCGAACTACTTCAAGGCGAGTGAAGTCAAAAAAAGGACTTATGTCAACACTACAAAGAAAACTATATTTACCTGAAAATTAAGTTTGTGAAGAGTCACTCCAAACGCAAATGGGCTATCTTTAATCGTAACCTGAAAACGAAATAAATAAATCCAAAGAACACATAAAAACATACCAACGTATATGAAATATCTCAATACGCTGACCACAGCCTGTATTACCAAAGTGAACAAATATTGAAGCAACTAGCTACGCACAATTTAGGTAAATTTTGGCTACTACTACTCACTCTGTCTTCATAGCGGATATGTATGTTTTGGATGTTAATTTGAAGATTTTTAACGACTTGAGTTGCTAGTTTTTCAACAAAACTATCTTGCTTTGGATCTGGTGGACCTGTAGAAAATTACCACTTAAAGTATCAAACACTAACGCTTGTGCATCGGGTGCCTAAAAGCCTCTAAATACAATTACCCAAATACTTTATGTGAGTCAAAAGGTTGACGGAATTTTAGAGCCACAACCATGATTTCTTACCACTTAAAACCAGAATTTCATAACCAGAACATTCAACAAAAATTCTAAAATGAAGGGACAAATTCGCTTCCAATTTTTCAACACTTAGAAGCATCAAAGTCAGCAATTTACCCGCCATGAACCCTATATTACGAAGCATTAAACAATGGCGCCGCCTGAATTGGTAGTAACCTTGATAGTACAGCCACTCTAGACTTAATCGCGTTACAAACAATACACTTCGTCAGTTTAGAGCCTTTTTCGCAAGACTTTTATCCATACTAATACACTGTGGTTTGCATACAAACCAACACTCATTTATATTTCGCTTTAAGCTTTTAAAACCCTGACCCAGAAATTTAATTCTCAATAGGGTTCAGTATTTAAATACTGTAAGAGTAGAATGGTATAGTAGACGTATTTTACAATAGTAACGAATTACGAATGTTTGTAACCTCGTTTGTAAGTCGGGGAGTGACCACATTGATAACCATTTTATTGATCTGAAATTTAAGCTAATCAGACTTTTCTATACCTTTCTTGCTTTTAAGTTGTTGTTCTTCAATTGCTGCAAGTTGAGCTTGTTTTTGCTCCTGCTCTCTTTTTTCTTCTTTTTTTGCATCATATTCCTCCTCAGCATTTGGAATAGCCAGAAGATATAATCCATCCAGACTTGCTTCAACAGCTTGCTTGTAAAGATTTTTCCATGGGATTTTTAAAGTAAGTTTACCTAAAAGAAAAACAAATGATTAACCTTATCGACATACATATTCGACTCAGTTCTGAAAAACATAAAACATGCAAAACAAAAAGTTTGGACTGAAGCTACAAAATTGCTTTAAGCCAGTAATGCAGTCTAGCACGTAAAAAAGTATAATCTCGCTCCCACTTTGAGGATGTATCAAACTTCATTTAGACTACGCTACTACAATCATGATATAAAAAAGTGTATGAAATTTTTTAAATATCTCACCAACATGACCAAATTTGATTTGAACAGGAAGATCAAGATCTTTCTAAAAAAATATAAAAATATGACAGAGTGGGCACATTTACAGATCAAAAATATTCTGAGGGCGATTTGACACAAATAAAGTCACAGCGAAATGAAATGCTTGATTATAATTCAAACTGTACTTTTGCAATTAGTATTTAGTTTTAGTAATATCTCTTACCAAAGCATCTCCTTTAATATGAAGATTTTCCAGTACAACGTCACCTGTTTAAAACATACCGGTAACTTGTAGTTACTTAGGACTGCACATTAGAAACATAAACAATGCTTTCCTACTTTCATAGACATCAAGGCAGCCCAAAAGTTCAATGGTATATGGAGTAAAAGTATTTATTTTAAGTCCAAATTAAATTTTGCGAAGAGGGTTGGGTCAACTTCAGAATTAATTACGCAGTTACAAAGTAATTGTTATATTTTTTTGTTTCGTTTTAGATGACCTGCGTGAAGAAATGAATGCAAATGTTTAGCTGTTTAGGGCAAACCCAGACTTGCATAAATTATGACGAGTTTGCATTTTGCTTTCACATCAGCAGGTAATTTGAATCAATAAAGCAAATCTGATAACATATCTTCTTAACTTTTAAAACACAGTAAAAACCTTAGGAAAATGTAGGAAGTTTACTCTTGGCTGCCGAATGCTGATTGTAAGCAGAAAATAAAACAAAAAATACTTCCACAAACGTTTTAGGTTTTCAACTTATACTACAAAGCTTGTTTATCAATCAGGGGCACACCCAAAAAATTTCAGAGGGGGGTTTCTAAAAACAACTCGATCTTGCACTCAGGAGCGGATCCAGAAAATTTTGGTGGGGGGGATGAAATTTTGAATTAGGTTAAGTGTTAACTAAATACAAAGACGTTAGACCCCAAAAAAGCGCACACAGCCCTTTGAAAATGTTTTCATGTCTGCGACGAACTCAAGAATTTTTTCAGAAAAGGGGCACCCAAATTTGCCATATTTTCAAGCATGGTTTTTCAGGCAGAATTATTATGAAGCATATTGGGAATAAAAAAAAGGCTCTAGGGGGGTCCGAGGGTATGCTCCCCGAAAAATTTTTGAAAATTTACATACTGTAGTGGCCATTTTAGCACTTTTTGAACAATTTTGAGGCAAATTTTGTTGATTGATCCTCCAACCTCCCCCCCTGGGTGGCCCTCTGATCTGTATGCATGCTAGTCCACTTGAAGCTTAAATGAGGTACCGGTAGCAAACATTTTTTCAAATAATATTTAACAGTTAAAACAGAAAAATGTTAAATTCTACTTAGGCAGTGTCTATTTTGCTGTCAAAGGCAAAATAGTTTCTAGGTCTATTTCGCCAGCAGCAGCTAAAATCAGCATCTTCTTCCACCAAAATAGACCTAGAAGCTATTTTGCCAGCTCTCAAACACAGTCATGACTCATGAGTATCTACACTATAAGAATTGCATCACATCCGGCAAAATAGACCTAGAAACTATTTTGCCATTGGTGGCTTTTGCCATTAGTGGCAACTATTTTGCCATTTGCCTTTAGTGGTAAAATAGTAGTAGTATGTTTTATTCAACAACCATCAAAGTACATAAAAACAATGCATATCACAACATGCGGCTGAAAAAAATAGGCACTTCTTTCTACTTACCACTCCACACACTCAGTTTCAATTGAGATGAGTCAAGATTTTCAATGTAGGCACCCAGAAATTTGTTCATCAACTCCACAACAAGTGATTCAAACACCATTGTGAAGTTTTATATTTTTTTGCTTCCCTTATTCACATGGAAGTATTGCTAGGAATATCACCTATCATCTCCTGCACTCACTTAAATCCACTTTAATGTCTTAACCCTTACAAACACAAAAAGAACGCAATCATCTCAGACACATGCAACTAGACATAACATCGGTAGTTGGTACTAGTACATAGATATGGTACTACAAAATTGTTGCAGGTATAATAAATTTAACAGTGCACCAGTCTGCCAGGGCATTTCAAAATGTTCCCTTATAACCACTAAACCCAGAAACTCCAGACTCAGCACTGCTGTGCTTTATCGATAGACTAAGTCAACATGCTATAGAAGTACACAAGGTAAATACTGGTACAGTAACCTCCCAGTTAAGTTCGCAACCATTTAAGTTCGCATCCCGATTAAGTTCGCAAAAAATTGTCGAAAAATCAAGATTCAACTTTTGACAGAAATGTATTGATGTTTACAGCAAAACAAACAGGTCGTGAAAAAGTTAGAAGTTTAAACAATACAACCCTACACCAGCAGACCAGCGGGTGCCTGTTCTTCAAAAGTGAATTTCGGTTCCCTTCTAAAAAATCTCTTTAGCCCATCACATTTATTCAGCAGTTCAGCATCACCGACAGACTTAACTAGTCTACGCTATCGGTATCGTATCTGCCCATTTCTATACTGACTAGTCTAACCCTATAGAGTAATGTCATCTATCGGCCAAAAAAACTGGGGTCTCATCTAGAGTAAGCGGTCCGCTTCTTTCGTTGCCTTATTTGTATGGGTTATTCCAGATGCGAACAGCTTTCTCTAGATGAGACCCAAAAACTGTTGCCTGATGTCACTATCGCGACCACCTACCGGTACCAGATATACTGACGGCAGATCGTTCACATTCCCCCGTCAACAGACACTAATATGTCATTGATCAACCTGGTTCAAGCAACTTATGGTTCCACAGTCCCACCGTTACCAGTCGCATGGGCCTACCGGTACCTTAATGCTTGTTGCTTACTGCTCACATGATCACATCAAGACCCCGCGCAGCCATGCATGAAAATATGAATTTTGCAGCAATGAATGCGCAATCAACCGTAAATTAACAATAATTCGAGTTTCTCCTGGTTTCTCTCTACGCGGACGGAACGGTAGCTATGGCCTGCATACCGGCAGTGGCGGATCCAGGAGGAGGGGATGTTGGGAATGCATCCCCCCCATCAGCCAATATCAACAATGTTTTTGATGAATAAAATTTTTACATAATTTCGAATCTCTTCGATCCAACAATAATTTTTACGCCTTGAGGTGTGTTACCCAGAACAGAATGCGATGCGACTTTTCGTACGTAAGGTGACGTAGGCCTCGAAACAGCTAAAAGTTATGACGTAAAACTGTGTCACTTTGCACGGCATTTAAAAAAAACAATCGTAAGGTTCTTTACAAAATAACCGATAAAAAGCAACACTGTTGGGGTATCGAGTTGTGTGGAAGATACCAACTTCTTTCGTCAAAAAATGAATAAAATTTCGTACGACAACAAATCCAATTAAAATCGCATTTAGCAGTTTAGTGCAAACAGACCTTTAGCCACGCATAAATTGAAAATGTGCAAACAAAATGCAATATATTTGGTGAAGAACTAATTAGGGGCAAAAGAACAAAATCTGCGTTTCAAATTGTTCGAAAAGCGCTAAAATGCCCATTACTGTATGTAAATTTTCAAAAATTTTCCGGGGCAGCATGCCCCCGGATCCCCTAGAATCATTTTTGTTTTCCTATTTGCTTTAAATTTAACTTTGCCAGAAAAAATTCGCTTAAAAAATGTCAAAATTTGGTGCTAAAAAGTTCTAAATATAAAGCCTACTCGATCCCCTCACATGGACACATTTTCTAAAAAGGATTTATTTACGCTCTTTTTCAGGTTTTACATCTTTGCATACAGTTAACATATGTTCAACCTAATTCAAAAACTGCATATAACCCCACCAAAATTTTCTGGATACGCCCCTGCATACCGATGAGAGGGAAACTGACGCAAATGCAATAGGGAGCACGAGTTGCGGGCCCAGGCTGAGGGTAAGTGATTTTTTTAGTGGATGCCATTTAAACATAACCATTTCCATTTTTATTATTGTAGGCTATTTGCATTTTGCACCAAGGCCAAAAGGTGAAACTTCGTTTCTCTCGGCCGCCCATGCTGGGGCTTTTGGCTCTCAGTGCTTTAGAAAGTAAAAGGGAATAATAACCATGGCTTTTTTTTCAAAACGTTTTTGATATTCTATCACTTGCGCGAACTTAAAAGTCTAAAGCTCGTAGCTTACACAGTTTTGATTACATGCATACCTTACTACATAATACACCAATTCGTGCTTCTCTCTTCGTTTCGCATCTCATTTATGTTGTTTCCGTTTATTAGCCTACGTTGCGTAGCGTCTTCCTTTTCTTCAATTTATCTTCAACAAGCAGCTGCTTTTCGGCGTAGGCCTATTTGCATTTTCAAGCATAAAGCATTGATTTGAATTAATTTAAAATACCGGCCGATATATATTTTTTTTTTTTGTTAACTTTTTATCAACTTTCCTTTGCCAAATTTCATTGCAATTGTCACGCTTACTTGTGAGATCATAACGTTATTAGGCCTACATGAAAAATCAAAATACTCGCGCTAATACGCCGAATCGTGTAACGAGTCCCATCTCCGCGACTTAGCTCCTGGGCTACACAGCTCCGAAGAAACGTCGTAGCGGTGGCGAGCCGTTGGCGACACTGTGCCGATTTGATCGGCCCGGGAATCAAACCCCAGACCTCCCACACCGATAGCCTGTGGGCTTAGCAACTGAGCTAACGGCCGGTTTTAGTTAAGCAATATTGTATTGTTATTACAATGAGTAGTTACAAGTCTGAATGAGGCTCAATCTAGTTATGGCTCAATGAGTAGGCCTAGTTATATTGATTTATACTGTTACGGTACCTTGAGTTGCTATAACGTTATTACATTGAGTTGAGCAGTTTACCCTGGTTTTACCGCACACCGCCTACACACATATTGGCTCCTTATATTTAATCAATCACATCAAATTTATTTTGATACACGCGAGGGTTAAATAAATATATCATTGAGCAAAATAACACATATTAATGTAGTCTACTGTACGAAATGTGGCTATTACACATAAGAAAAAGATACGGTCAAATTAGCTCGAAACACTGTACGCCTACAATTTACATCATCGGGTACCGGTTTGTAATAAAATTTAAAACGCAATTTCCGTACATTTGGAAGGTGACATGAATGTTTATTGTTTACAGTACTACTTTGTATTAACAGGATAGTCTGATTAGTTATTTGCGATGTGCCAGGAAGTCCAGTGGTGGTCATAGGAATGTGCGAACTGTGCGGTCGCACATGCCCTCCCTCAAAAAGAATCATCGCGTTAACTGTGAAAAAAACTTTTTTTATGAACTTGAACCATATCAATAAAATTATTTTTAGTTAGGAAGTGTCTATGTAACCGGAATTCGGCTCCCCTGCTTTGATTTTTAAACTTCGGAAACCGTTTTCCTGCTACCAAACCATGCCTTTCGCACCAGGGGAACCGGAAAACATTCGAGTGCGTGAGTGTGGCTGATGAACTGTTTTTCGGTGATGGTTTTGAGTGAGCTGAAAAACGGTTTCGCTGCTGTGAAACTGAAACTATGGCAATCGAAAATTTTGCCCAAATACGGCAAAATTTCCAGTTACCGAACTTTGAAAATCGTGGTTGCGTAACCGTTTTTCGGTGAAAAAGAAGCTTCCTCTTAGTTATCCCCAATTACAAAAAGCTACCTTCACTGTAAATACGCAGGCACCCCCAAAAAAAGAATCGACACTAAAACTTCCAAAAAAAAAACACTTTTTTTTGCAAACTTGAACCATATACATCATTAGAATTAGTTTTAGTTCTCCTGAATAGGAGAACCCCTTCGCCTCCTTTGGAAATAAGGCTCTCCCTAAAAAAGAATTCCCTTTAAACATACGGCCTCCCTTCAAAAAGAATCAATGCGGAAAAATTTCAAAAAACACTTCTTTTTTCGTTAACTTGAACCAAGCCATTAAAATGCAAATTTAAGCCCCCCTAAAAAGAACCTTCATTTTAAAACTTTTTGCATTGACGCACAGCACCCTCAAAAAGAATTCACTTTGAAAATAAGGCCTCCCTCAAAAAATCAATGCGGAAACTCCAGAACAACATTTTTCTTATTCTTAACTTGGAATCAAACCATTAAAATTGATTTTAATTATTCCAAATTTAAGTTCCCCTAAAAAAATCTTCAGTTTTATAAAACTTTTTGCAGTGAAGCACAGCACCCTCAAAAAGAATCCGCTTTGATAATAAGGCCCCCCTCAAAAAGAATCAATGCGTCAACTCAAAAAAAAACTTCCTTTTATGGCAGCTTGAACCAGCCCATTAAAACTGATTTTAGTTATCTCAAATTTAAGCTTCCCTAAAAAGAATCTTCATTTAAAAAAAATTTTGCATCGAAAGCCAGTAAACAATTTGTCTAAACCATTTTTTTTTATCTGTAATCGAAGCTGAACCACCTCAAAGTGAAACTTGGCAATTTGCCACTAGCAGATGCAGCAATATTGACTGTATTGGATATAAGTTGATGTTAAAATCAATCAATGCGAGTATACCAAAACTGATTTACCGTTAATATAGTGAACTACCGTAGTTCGTGGTTTACTCAAGCTACCAATATTGCATATGTACAGTAGAATAAGCAAATCATTCCAGGGGCGGTATAGGCTACTGTTCAACTTTTGTGCTCTTAACGCAATGCGTTAACTTAATGAACAAACAAAGCAACAAAAGTTGAGCAGTATAACGCCCCAGGTCTCTAATTTTTCCTAAGTTTTGGGAGATTTTTAATGAACCCTACCCTTGTTATAGCCTGCCAATTACTAGCAATAAATGATGTTCCTACATTACATGCATTAAACGTGCTTTAATTGCTTGATTGATAGGTGCTTCTCCAGGAACTTCCTATGAAATGCCTTTTAGGCCTAACGTGCTTTAGTACACACTACAGCAAACTTGGAATTTGGATCCCAAAAGGCCCCCCCAATAATTGTCGCACAGCCCCCCCCCTCCCCCCCCCTTTGTCTAAGACCACCGCTGAGGAAGTCACGAAGGGACCTTTCGGTCTTCGAGTCAACGACTACCTGTGTGGTTGTAACTTGTATGCTAGTTTGGAATGATAATAAGTTAATTGATTTTTGCCACGACAAAAGAAAAAATCAAGAAAACCAAAAATCTTTTTGGAGAAAAAAAAAGTTTATTCATTGCTGAGTAAATAAGTTTTATGCTTACGTTTAAATTGAGTGTGGTTAAGTTTTTTTAGATCTTCTGGTATGCTGTTCCAAATCTTTGAGCCTTCGTGTTTAATGCCACGTTGAAGTTATCGGTGAGAAATTGAGGAATGCATTAATTGTTTTGTTGTCCGAGAATGCACAAAAGAAACAGAGTAAAATGAGGATTAAAATTATGGGGATATTTCTTGAGATAATGTTTATGCATAAACTTTGCAATCAAATGAGTCGTAAGTTTGTTTAAGTTAAAGTATTTAATTTGGAGTAGAGTGGTGATGCATGAGCCTTCCATTCTGCAGCAGCTAGTAATCAAACAGCTTTATTTTGAATTCTCATATTTTGAAATCAAACTCCAAATTAGCAACCGAAGTTTAAGTGGGGGTGAATAAATGCATTGTTTAACATGCGTAAAATTTAAGTTGGAAGAAAGAATTTTGTTTTGTGTAGAATACCTCCAGACCTTAAAAGTTTATTTTCTAAATTTCAACAGAGTTGGGCAGTACCGCGGTAGTGCAACGCGGTACTTTTTTAGTACCGTTATCGGTACCGTCGGTACTTTTTAAAAAATGTACCGTTTTTGGTACCGTCGTTACTTTTTAGACCGTTTTACTCGATATTTCGGTAACTTTTTTTGAGTAAATTTAAGAAAGCAAAAGCGGAAAACTTTCCGGATTTTTCCGCGAAAAGCATCTTCGAAAAGCTCCGCGAAACCAAGTTGTTGTAGATCAGTGGTCGCAACCTTCGGGCTGCGACCCCGTGCTAAGTTTGTTACTGGTCCATATGCGTTTTCAGAAGAAATGCTTTGAATTTGAAACATTTTATAACGTTGGACGCAATTTCAGTCACCAACGAATTTTTGCAGTTTTAGCACCTTATTACTGGGCCAAAGGGTGGTATGGCACCGTAGCCTTCCCCTGCGTGAGCCTATGACGTCAATTCGCCTGTAACGGCAGTTTTTTAAATCCCCTAGAGGTGCCGTTATAGACGAATTCTACTAGCAACATTGTTAACAATTCATTTTTGAATAGAAATAAATTCAATAACGATGCGAATTCGTGTTTCGAAAAGTGCTGGATAACTGAGTTCAGTTGGAGCAAATATACAAATTCGCTCACCACAGTTTAATAGCATCTATCTAAAACCCGACAGTTTGTTTCAGCTAAAAGGGATTATCAAGGGTATCTTATTCAAATAAAATCTATTTTATTTGAATAAGATAAGGTGAAACAGACTGTCGGGTTTTATAGATGTTTCTAAACTGTGGTGAATTTGTAGAAATTGATTTATCAGCAACATACCTAATGATCTTTCAAAAACTTTTACAAATGTGTTGCAAATAACGAAATGTTATAAAAATTATAAAAAAAAATCCTTAACGCCAAAGCTGGGCAAACTGCGGGCCGCATGCATATCTTTTATTTTGCTCTTCACCGATTTTTAGTGGAAAAATAGTAGATCTGCGGATGTGTAGACTTTTTTTTATTTTTGCTCATCAATGCTTTGTGGGGGCAATTTGGACCCACACTTTCCAAAAAGGGGGGATTGCGCAAGAAAGGCTGAATACCACTGGTCTAGACTACATGGAAAAAATTTAGCTCTGTGTCATTGAATCAAAGTAAAATCATAGGCCTGGAAATTCAGAGAAAAATGCAGATTTTGGTTCATCTAAAAGTTCTGAGTATGCTGCTACTGATACACCAACCTCTACTGAAAGTGGCATTGAAAATGAAAACATTCTTCTTCAACACAATGATGAAATTCACACAGCAAGAACCTTTGCAACATTTTTTTCGTATATAGGCCATAAGCTCTTTCACGTCCTTAGTATAGTTCGAATGTAGCAACGCAACCAGATAAGCAGGGATGTGACAAAAGTTTCTGCTCTTCACGGCGAGTTTCTGATGATGATAATCCTTATACCCAGCCTCATATCTAATGAATGAGACCAACATTACAGATTATTATACATTTTGCCGCACATGAGAAAGCTTGTGTTAGTAAGCGTGCCGCTGTCACCTTGTTGATATAACCGACGTGTTCGCTTGCAGTATCAAGATTCGCGTGAGACTACAACTCAGACCTTACACAAGCACCAGATGCGACAAAAAGCTTGATAAGGCTATTATTTCGTTGCTTTGCAAAACGAAAACCATAACAAAAATTAATTTAAAAAATAAATTTTCGTTTTAAAAGAACCGAAAATCGGTACCGATTAACGATATCGTCGTTACTTTTTTAAAAATGTACCGTTATCGGTACCGACGGAATTTTTTTAGCAAAGTACCGGTACCGATATCGTCGTTACTCTTAAAGTACCGAGTGCCCAGCTCTGCATTTCAATGTATGTTTTAAAGTTTGATTTGTCATTTAAGTGAATGCCTAGATATTTAACTGAATTAGCAACATCAGTTTTAGCACTTTTGTAAATTAAATCTAGAGAAGTAGCCTTGGAATGAGGGGGGATAATCAGGGCATAGGAGATTAAAGCTTGTTTGCAGATACCCATTAGTCTAAATTGCTCAATTCAAGATTTCGTTTAGTTTCTAGCCCCATGGTTGTAGAAGCACAGGCAATTATGCAAGTGTCATCTGCTAATAATCTAAGAGAGAAAGCAAGTGAATTTTCAAGATTATTTATGAAAAGCAAAAAATAGTGAAGGTCCTAATATGGTTCCCTATGAAACTCCTTATTTTACACGTAGTAGAGATAGATAAGAACCATCGTGTTAATGCACACATAGCCTACTGATACCGGTTAGCGAGGTATGAAGAAAACAATTTAAGAGCATTGCCCCGAATGTCATAGTGTTCTGATTTACTTAATAAAATTTTATGGGTTACGAAATCAAATGCTTTTTTTCAAGTCAAGAATGATAAGGTCAACAAAAACAAACTGATTCTTAGAAATGTTATGATAGCATGACGATACTATATCTAGAACTGCTAGTTCAGAAGAAATATTAGGGCAAATAGGCTACCGTATCGTGTTCATGACAGCGGATCCAAGGAGGGGTTTTTGGGGTCTGGACCAGTGGCGTACATTTGTGGAAATTATTGGGGGTGATGAATCATTGCAGCATCAACTAAAACGTCAAGATTGCGTCAACTTCTTGGTAGATACCCCCGTCCCCAGACCCCCACCTCTGTTCTGTTTGCATGTTACTTACCTCGTTTCAAAAGTTTTAAGACGAAGAACATGAACTTCTTCAGCTATTATAGACTGAACTATTATTTACAAAATAACATGCTGGTACAGAAAACAAGCTGAACGTTGTCGGATAAATCGACAGTCCTTCGTTGTAGGGATGTGCTTCAAGGAAAATTACTCGGACTCGCCGAGTAACGAGTATTTACGTCATTACTCGGCCGAGTCCGAATCCGAGTATCTACGACGTCATAATATGATCTCAAAATTAGGTGAAGAGCAAAAAAAAAGGTCATCACGTCCGTAGAAGTTGTAATTTCGACTCAAATTCGGATAAAAAGCAAAAAAAAGGTCAAAATGATAACGGTTTAATACTCGGACTCGACTCGGCACATCCCTACTTCATTGCAGCATGATCATTGATCAGAAATAAAAAGTTAACGCAGGGCAAACTAATGTTAGCGAAAAGTAAAACAGCAAGGGTACGAGCGTACCCTTTCTGTTTTGCTTTTCGCTTGAATTAGTTTGCCCTGGGCGTGTTAGCTTTCCATTTTTGATCATGTTCTGATGAAGGACGGCAGCGTGGCCGAGTGGTTGTCGGCAGCGTGGCCGGGTGGTTCGGAGCTTCGTTTTTACGTCGGCCATGATCGCAAAATCAATGGTTTAACTCCCACCCAAGCCTCGATGGTGCGTTCTATCATAACATGCTACATGGCAATTATCCCTGCTCGGAGGAATTTAACAAGACGCAAATTGAAGAAGTCAGAAGCAAAATTCAAGCGGAAAAATCGGAAACAAGGGCAACTCCAAGCGAGTCTGGATTTGTCCTATGCATAGCGCTTCCGTCGCTTTCTCGTGACAGGAGGATAAAAATGAAGTAATCATCATCATAGGACGGTGAAGTTGTTCGAAAACGCTCAGCATATTTTCTGCAAGTTATTTTCTAATTAAAAACGTGCTACGTTCTGAACTTATTATCTGTTGCTACAATATCAATATCAAAGATTTCCTTTCTCCCAAAGTTATATTAGGCTACAAACTGATAGCTAAGATAAAGCTAATATGATGATAGCTGCGACGAAAAGTGATGAATCAAATATTGAATAATTAAAATGGTCACTAATTGTGACGAAACTTTTACGTCACAAAAAACAAATCAATGGAAACGCTAGATAGTAAAATAGTGACGCGTCATTATTCATGTACTGTGTAGTGACAATCAACACAATCTTAGATCACAATACCTTATCGGCTTAATCGTACCGGTGCGCTTACTGCAATTGCTCGCTCATTACTCCCTCCTCTGCCAACCGTAACCTGACATTGAATGCTTTATAGCAATCGCGTAACAATTTCTTCCAATATTGGGGGTGATAAATGCATTATCACCCCCCCTTCGAAAAATATTGGGGCAGATGCATACTCCCCCCCGAGATGTACGCCCGTAGTCTGGACCCTCATGAAGCGAGGTTGAAAAGTCGATAGGCAGAGATGGGCATTCATCGCCAAAATTTATCGGCGATAGTCATCGGCGATAATTTTTTACCGATTATCGTTATCGCTCAACATCGTTTGAATTAATCGATTACCGATATCACTTTTTTAATATATTTTGCTATTGCCGATAAATTATCGCTATAAACGATTCTTTATGCACACAGTGTTCAAAGTTAGGGAGTTGGCGCTGTGGCAAAATTCACAGTGTCGATAAAGTCTTATTGCAATTTAAAAAATCTATCTTTGTTTTGTTTAATGCCACGGCAGAGTTCTTGAACTGCTCTTTTTTCTTGAAAAATCTACAAAAACGCTTTTGTGATTTGAATTACAAGAAAAAAACTTCGTCAAACACAGTGAAAATTTACCGCAACATTTACCGGAAAAATTTATCGGCGATAATTTATCGATTACCGATATCGCTTGAAGAAATTGAGATTTATCGATTGTTGGTATCGCCCAGAGCATTTTTGAAATTATCGGTTATCGTTATCGCTTTAGTACAGAAAGGTTTATCATGCCCATCACTGTCGATGAGGCTGCATGAGCGACTAACGGCTATTTTTGCTGTCGCTGTGCTATATTGGCTGACAGTGAACAGTGCGCAGTGATTGCTGCAAGTCTGCTATGACATGAAGTCAGCGCAGTAATTGCTGCAATGCTGCACGTCATGCAACATGAAGTTATAGCGCCTTGTGATTTAAAATAGGCTTCTTCATGCAACGAAAGCAAATTTAACTTGAACCTGAGCGAGAATTGCAATTTGTGACACCTAAAATAAACGTTTTCTGCGTTGCGGAGACACAGAAGACAGAACTATGTTGAGCTTCAACAGTGGCGTTGGAAGTACTTTTAAGTAGGGTGGGCTGAAGTTTGTGTTACCATACTTGTTATCCCTCTACCCTCTCCTTGTTATCGCAACATACGTCATACGTATCATGCACTTTGCTTCAGTAAAAGTCACTCGGAGACAGCTTCATGAACTCAAGTTTTCTTCTAGCTATAGCATAACACACAGTAGCCAGATCGACGTTTGTAAACGTGTTAACCTCTTTTAAATGAACTTATTATCCGTTAGCGTATTTAGGGAGGGGGAAATTGTGCCATGCCTTCTCTTTTGACTCTGCCTTTAATAAAAAAATAAAACAATGGTGCCGAGTGACTAAAATATACCAGACTCTTTTGATGGTTTCTGTAGCTTATGGCCAGTGGCGGATCCAGGGGGGTAGGATGAGGGGTATGCATAGCCTATCCTCTCACCAGCCATTTTCAACTATGTTTTTGATGTATGCAATTTTTTCATAGTTTCGAACTTCTTCGATAGCAATAAGTCTTACGCCTTAAGCACGCATAATCGAAAATGTGCAAACAAAATGCATCATATTTGGCGAAGCACTCAGAATTAGGGTCAAAAAATTTTAACAAAATTTGCCTGAAAATTCAAAAAACACTAAAATAGCCATTACAGCATGTAAAATTTTAAAAATTTTCCGGGGTAGCATGCCCCAGGACCCCCTAGAGTTTTTTTGGTTTCTCAATCAGCTTCAAATTAGCTTTGCCGAAAAAAATACGCTCGAAAGAAATGTGGAAATTATGCTACCCCCATTTTAAAAATTTTGTTTACGCCACTGCTCCTACGATAAGCTGCTGTAATCAAGGGTGGAAACCAAAACCTAAACCTGAAAACCCGGTTTTGAAGAAAATTTTTGAAACCCAAACTGAAACTGACACCTACTCAGCCAAATTTTTGAAAACCTAAACTTAAACCGAAACCGTTTTTTTTTTAAAACCTCAAAACCGAAACTGAAACTAAAACCTGTTCAGAATTTTCTAAGGTTTTGGGTTTTAAAAATCGTCATCTCCATCATTACCAGAACAGTTCCTTTAATGCTGAGCGTCAAATAAAGAAGCTGTGGATACTAATTTTTGAGTCTTTGGTTTTACCGGACTGGGAATTTTACCCAAGTCGACAACTTCTGAAGCAATTGCTCTCCTCACTCGGCCATCTGACCTGCTTTTTATCATCGCATTACAACAAAAACGCTAAAAAGTAAAGCACTTAAAAAATCCGTATTCAAAATAAAATAGCTTTTTTGGATGAAACTTAAACCGAAACTGAAACCCAGAAACCGAAAGCTATTTTTCCACAGTCGTGAAACCAAACCAAAACTGAAACCTGACATATGGGTTTCAACACACCGAAACTGAAACTGACACCCCAACGCCAAGTAGCCAGGTTTCCACCCTTGGCTGTAATTCTAATTTGATACTTCGTTGTTGTTTTTTTTTTAATTGGAGAAAGTTTAACTGTGACATCTTAAATAAATTTCGAAGAGCTTTGTACTCGAAGTTACCACGAAATTTAACAGTTTTTGCGATTTTGTTTACTTTTGTCACAAAGTTGCAAAAGTTAGTACGTTGGTTTGATGGTATCAATCAAGAAAAGAAACGAATAACAAGTGTCGCCATGAGCCATCGCTGAAGTGCCATAGGATGTATTGTAGTTATAAATTTTTGGAAAAGGGGGCGGAAGGGGGGCTCAAAATTTTTTGGGGGGAAGCTGAAAAAAATATAAGGGGGGCTTCAGCCCCCACCTTCCAACGCCCTTGAGCTTCAAACATATAGGTGATGATTATGCACTGATGTCGCAACAATAGTGACTAATCTTCAATATACTCGCCGTAATACGCCGAAGCGTGTAACGAGTTGCGGAGCCCATCTCCGCGGCTTAGCGCCTGGGCTACACAGCTCCGAAGAAACGTCGCAACGGTGGCGAGTCGTTGGCGACACTGTGCCGATTTGACCGGCCCGGGAATCGAACCCCAGACCTCCCGCACCGATAGCGTGCGCTTTGCAACTGAGCTAACGGCCGGTCCCAATAGTAACTATAAAGATATAATAATAATGAATTACGATGATATAAGCACTTGTGCTTTTACATCATGGTAATGATATAAAGACCATCCAGAACTAGTGATGTAAAAAAACAGTTTTTTTGCACTTGTTTTTTTTACCTCGTTTTTTTGTTTTTTTATGTTTTTTTGTTGTTTTTATTCATTCCTTCTTGAAAAATTAAAACAAGTTTGTTTTTAATATCAAGCTTAGCAAGCAGCATCAAATCGTGTTAACACATTGAACATGACTGTAGGTCGTATAGTGATACTGCTTCATTATAGTTTGTGGAGTAGTGCGTATTTAGCTTAAAGCTTACCATATGGGCTTATTTTGCGATTTGCAAAGTTCTGCCGAACTAAATTTTGAGTTTCCCCAAAATATAGCCCAACCACAACGTTGTGCTATTGAATGTTAAATCAGGTTAAATTATGGTTTAGGTCCTTATTTGACCTACTTGGCTTGCTTGCGCTTTGGGCTATGGAAGAGTTAGGGTTTGGGTCAAAAAACAACAAATGTAAACCAGGCCGGAGCTATCTTCTCTACAAAAACTGGAAAAACTACACACACTCATTAGATGAACAGGGAAATACAGTGCATTAATGTGTACTATTGACCTTTGCTTATCCACAATTTTTTTAATCTACCGGAATCTATTGCGATTGTTCTTTTTTACTTCTTATTCTTTGCATTATGAAATTAAAACTGGCAACACCTTTCTGGTAATCAGTAACAACAAGCATGTAATCCATGATGAATTTAGGGGGCGAAAAGATCGCTCCTTGTACTCCCCATTCGATCCATCACTACAAGAAGACCTAACAGTACGCAGAATGGCGGCCAATACTCATATTTAGTTTCGAATCGGACTCGAACTTGTTTTCAAAAACAAGTTCGTTTTCAAAAAAAACAAGGTTTTTTCTAGCTATGTTTTTTTTGTAAAAAAAACATAGCTGTAAAAAAAAAAAAAAAAAAGTTGTAAAAAAAACATAGGTTAACTTCAAAATCAAAAATACTGACAAAAAAGCCTTAACTAACTGCATTGCCACAAAATACCCAACGATGCTTGCTGCGAGTTTGCAATTACATAAAACGCTAAGGTGAATGGTGAGGTTTCGACAGCAAGCTAGAACCTACCAATCGGTTAATGTGGATGGCCGAAGCCCAAAAGTATCCAGTGATGGGATTCAAAATTTATGTTCTTTTGTATCGTACTTACCAATAACAAGTTCCCTCGTTTCCCTTCTAAAACTAATCGTCTCATCGTCGATTAAAATTATAAAAAGGAGTTGATTTAAAAATTAGAATTTGTTTTGTAAAAAAAACACATTTAAAAAAAAAAACAAAGGCAAAAAAAAAAACGATTTACATCACTATCTAGAACATGGCGCCACGAAAATGGGAATTTTCATCAGCGTCGTTTTTAACAAAACTTTCTTTTCTCCCCGTGCAAAATGCAAACGACGTAGACTAAACATATCATGTACTTGACGGGCACCGGCTAACAGAGCCAAAACACATGAAAATGGTTTTTCTCTCGCGTTCCTGTCTCAATAAATCCGAATTCAACATAGGCCCTACACGTATTTTAGAGAGGAACTTCGAGAAGTGCGCAATAAATATCTTCCGTTTAGTGAAACAAAACAACGTGAAATTTTCGATTTTTATGTTTGAACTTCGTTTTATCCTGTAAGCAAGTATTAAGCATCCACGCCCCACGTAGTTTCCAAGATATCAGTGAAATGATTGTAGCGGAAAACGCAACAAGCATGCTAAATTTATATATTCTTCAACCGCTGCTCCAAAATCTTAATTAGACGCACTTGATGTTTGCCAGAAGGAGCTATTTCCAAATACATACATTTTGTTACAACTACCATGCGTTATACCGATGAAAAGTTTTTAGGCAAAAAGATCATTTTCTGCTCTGCGGAGAGCCGGAGACATGAGGTCGACCTTGGAGGATGACTGACGGACCTCTCTAGAGCTTCAGAATATATACCAATGCACCAGACTGTGTCACTGTAGCTGATGTTGCAGGCTAGCTGCTTTTATTCGAAAGCATCCGCGACGTTTATTTCTTCCGTCATTAGTAAAATAATGAACTGTTCAGCGGTGTATTAGGCAAGATGAGGTAAAACACCGGCCGAGACGTCATACGCCTATGCGACGAAACAAAGCACCTCAAAGCACTGGGCAACGCCTCACACTGATTACCCCAACACTTTCTTAAAGTCTCGACCCCTCCGTGAAAAAAATTCTGGGTCCACGCCTGATTTAGGTCCTACCAGCAATGTTCAAAAAGCTTCCAATGCAGATCCAAGTTCGCACATGAGGAGCTCCGGTGTTGCACTTCAATAAGAATCTCGCTATTACGAATACAGCCTACCGTCCCAGATTTTCACTTTCGTGATATCAATCAGTTTGAATTACAAATAGGGTTAACTTCAAAATCAAAAATACTGACAAAAAAGCCTTAACTAACTGCATTGCCACAAAATACCCAACGATGCTTGCTGCGAGTTTGCAATTACATAAAACGCTAAGGTGAATGGTGAGGTTTCGACAGCAAGCTAGAACCTACCAATCGGTTAATGTGGATGGCCGAAGCCCAAAAGTATCCAGTGATGGGATTCAAAATTTATGTTCTTTTGTATCGTACTTACCAATAACAAGTTCCCTCGTTTCCCTTCTAAAACTAATTGTCTCATCGTCGATTAAAATTATAAAAAGGAGTTGATTTAAAAATTAGAATTTGTGTCTTATTCCGTTATAATCGATCAAAAAAAAAAAAAAAAAATCAAATCTTCATTACACTCGCGGAGTAGAGGTATTACGCCGAAGCGTGTAACGAGTAGCGGGTTCATCTTCGCGGCAACACAGCTCCAAAGAAACGTCACAGCGGTGTGGACACCGCGTCCGATTTAACCGGCCCGGGAATCGAACCCCAGACCTCCCGTACCGACAGCCTGTGCGTTTGGCAACTGAGATAACGGCCGGTTCTGAAATTCTGCAATCAAGGCGTAAACCGGAATATTTTTGGCGGACCGGCGGTTGAGAGACAAAGGACAAATGTCAATAACAAAAAGTAAGAACCGATTTGCACGAACCCGCTGAATCCCATCACTGAAAGTATTTTATTTCAATAGAAACAAACACCGCCACTATTAAATAAAAGAGTTGCAATGATTCTATTGAGTCGTATTAATTTATTAGTTAGAAATAACATCACTAGCGATGGAGCATAATTAAGCATAATTGTAAAACCAGTGGAATATATGACACTGTACAAAATAACGTCAAAAACACGAACTAATAACTATAATTATCCATATGAAAAAAAATTTCTTGATAATTTTGGCAGCAAATTACCGGCACCAGGCAACACTATTTGGAACCTGTAATCCGAGATTGTCTCGCCGAACTGATTGCAGCGTTAAGACTGCAATAGAGCAGAGAATTTTAAATGGTACGAGGGGTGAAAATAGAACTGTTTATAAACCACAATCACATTCAACTTATTTATACGTACATTTTGTAGTGTAAAAGCACCACGAATAGTAAGAAATTTTTATTATACACGCAGCATCACACTGAAGCGCGTAACGAGTGGCAAGGGCCCACCGCCCGCCTTAGCAACACAGCTGTAAAAAACGTCAAAGCGGTAGTGACTCGTTGGCGACCGTGTTAAATTTGATCGGGCTGGGAATTGATTCCGAAGACCTCTGGCGCCGCTAGCGACGTCCTTGCTCACTATGCTGACCGGCGGGTACCAAGAATAGTAAATAACAGTTTCAACCTAGGTCCAACTTTTTGCAATAGCTCTAAAAACCAAGCATTTCTGCATGCCTTCGACAAAGCAAATGCAGGAGCGTTTACAACAACGTGAAATATGCTCACTTGCGCCCAGAAAATAACTGGGACTAAAATGAAAAGCTAATTACAATTCGTGGGCTTTCACTTTGCATTGACAGTCCAGAAAATCACAAAATATGTTAATGAATGCCTACAGCGGTGCAGGGGTGATTTGGCAAACTGATTACGCGTTGACATCATTGTGATTTTGAAGTGCAATTGAAAACAAATACTAAAGCATTTGCACATCAGTACAGAAAAATGACGAGAAGCCTATATTAGCTATATCAGATGACGATTACATAAACATAAAAACATTATTGCAATATAATCATAATACAATTGCACAAAAAATACCAAACGAATCAATACGAGAATTAATATGTTACAGTGGTATTACAAGAAATTGCACAAACGGACATAGTGTAACAGTTGTGTACGGTCCGTACACTGAAGCAGGCTGGTTACTTATTGATAGAAAACATAAGCAGAATTCAACAGCGCGTCAGCAAACTCCAAGTGCTGCTAGGCGCTGTCGCGCAGCAAACAAAATGATCAAAATATACATGCAATTGCAACACCGCAAGTCTTGTGGCTTTGACCAAAATATGAAAAAGTGGTGCAAACTTCGTTGTTAGTCGGCCGACTGCGGTAAATCATCCAAATAGTGACTGAGTGTTGTTTCCAGACGGCTGCAACACAAATAGTCAATATCAAATCTGCATCATACTCCCGATATCACGCCAAACCGTGTAACGAATGGCGGGGTCTATCGCAGTGGTGGCGACGCTGTGTCCGATTTGACCGGCCCGGGAATGGAACCCCAGACCTCCCACATTGTTAGTAATGTCCTCAACAACTGACGTAACCGGCTGCTTAACACAAAGAGTAATAACTACTAAATATTCACAAATACAACCAAGAATCTGTTTAGCTTTGACGGCTTTTGTACTTTTAGCGAAAATTCAAGAAAAATTACTTTGAGTGGGAATCGGAGCATTCCTGCTCAGAAAAGTGATGAGCCACTAGACTAGCCCATCCTTAGATGTGAAAGCAAAGCTTTCGCTTTCAGTTTATTGGAAAACTCAGTATATTTTTTGTTGGAAGTAATGTTTACTTTCGCTAAAAACCTAAACCTCGCTTCAATCTCAATACAAGCCCACAAAAAAAAAAACAAAAAAAAAACGCGAAATTACTTTTTTTTGAAACGGGACATTTTTAGGCGAAATATAACCCTACTTACGCGAATTAAAAGTAAAGTTAAAGCATGTATAGACCGTTTCAATTTAAAGATGCCAAGGCAAAAAATGAAATTAAATGATTACATAATACTCCACCTCGCCCTGCTAAGGGCAGCACATCGGAATTTTACGAGTACCAAAACTGACAGGTTAACAAGAGCACAGAAAAGTTATTGCCACTTTTGGGGAAAATACTACACAATTCACTAGTTAAATTTTGGGAAGACACCTTCAATAAATATACATTCGGCTAGAGCAACGATAATATCGGTAGTCGGAAAATTTGGCAAGTTAGAAACTTAACCACAGCAATATTGGTTACTGACCTGTGTAGTTAATCCTAAATTTTGATCAAAAGTTGATCCTCCGAGAGCAGCAAATGGATCGCTCGCTTGTTGAGTGTTTGCTGGTTCGGTTCCACCCAATAATCCAAACATGTCCTGACCAGTAGATCTCGGTGCCGGAGTAGGGGCCTCATCCACAACAACTCCACCAACAGACTTGCGAAAATAGTCATCAAAATTCGCCGAAACATTGCCTTCATTTTTTTCTGGTTTCTGTGAAGTCGTTGGTTGTGGCTTCGCCATTTGAAAATTTTTAAACATGTCTTTTTTATCAGAAGTACCAGCTCCCATTCCAGGAACAAGCGCGGCAAATGGGTCACTGGGGGCACTTTCTTTTTCTGATGATCCGTTAGCAAATTTAGGTTGGGAATTGATAGGAGCGAGCAGAGAGTTGGAACTAGTGTTCGAATCTCCAAATGCATCGCCAAACGGATTCTGAGGTGCTCCACTTTGGGCAGGGGTCGCTGTTGGAGGCCGCATTGCCCCGGTCCGAGCAGGTACCACTGGTCGTGGTCCAGGTGCAAACATTCCCACAGACTGTCCTCCTCCAAACGGATTAGCAGCCGGGGCCGCTCCAAACCCAGGTTGCTGAGCTGCTCCAAATGGAGTTGACGGTTGTGGTGCACCAAATGGGGCTGACGCTTGTGATGCACCAAATGGGGATGACGCTTGTGATGCACCAAATGGGGCAGCCGGACGTGGGGCTCCGAATGGGGCTGATGCCTGAGAAGCACCAAATGACTGCTGCTGCTGTTGAAATCCAAAAAATGAAGCCTGTTGCTGCTGCTGTTGCATGCCACCGCCTATAAAAATGAAATCTTCATTATACTCCCGGTATTACGCCGAATCTTGTAACGAGTGGGGGCACCATCTCCGCGGCTTAGCGCCTAGGAAACACAGCTCCGATGAAACGTCGCAACGATGGCGACAATTCGCCGATTAGACCGGCCCGAGAATCGAACCCCCGACCTTCCGCACCGATGTCTCTAACCACTGCACCAACTGACAAATTAGTCATTAAATTACGATCATTAAAAGCGAAACGGACACCTTGTAGTATTTCTACCGCTTCAACCCAGGCTTCGATTATGCTTCAATAAATTTTTCGTTCTTTTTTGTGCTATCCCTGCCCACAGCGCAGCGTCGGACAAACTCTACAAATCACAGAATATTGAATCACGCGAGGTGAACCAAAACTCGAAGTGCAGCACAATTTTTGATAAGCACGCACGCGAATTCGTGTAAAGACTTGAGCTGCCTCAAAAAAGATTCGCAAAGATGCGCGAAAAAGGGGATAAATAATACTAACTTGATCCAAATCCAGCTAAAATTTGGTCTTTGGTGAGTTTTGCGCCTCCTCCAGCTGCTGGTTCTAGTGCCTCTATATCAAAGCCAGCCAAATCATCACTGTACAATGCTTGGTCTTTACCGGCAGCGTTGCTAGTGTCCTACAAACAAAATTAACCTTCAAAACATCTTGATGAAAAATCTCAACCTTGACGTAAATTTTAACAGCAGTAATGCTACTTTCTTTTGGGAATTCCCGAACACGCCAACACGATTATCAAACGACGGCTTGGACCTACATATTGTAATTCTCAACTAAACGATATGACATTGCTTTTAAGAGGGATGAATATACTAGATAAGTCACTTGATCCTACATCATCATTGCCTATTTAGGCCAATAAACCAACATGTGCAACATGAACCTCTAACCTAGACAGTCGCAAACATTCTCAAGAACTACTACATCAAATGGATGGAGAGCTCACTTTCAAATTGGACTCGAAAATAGATCGATTAAACGAAGATATTAACAATATTATGCACATCTAGTCACAAAAAGAATCATTCCAGACAGTACAAAGATTCAGCAGTTTCAACATCTATTATTTTGTTTTTACTATAATGCTCCATTATGCTAGATAACTTTTAAGGCATGCAGTTTAACACTCATGCACATGTACCAAGAAAGCATGCATGCGCCAGACGCGCAACAACAACACCAAGCAAAACAAAGGTTTTCTTGTAGCAAATCAAGCTGTTAGCAACATGGCCTAACAGTAACGTGCGCACTGCGCATGTGACAAATCCTACGTGACGGGTTCAGTTCACGGCTGGAGCCGATCGCATTAAACATATTTACCGGGTGGCTGCTGACTCAAAGAGCGCAAGCTCACTTCGCAGTCTCCCTCAAGAATTTTCAGGTCAGTATAATTTGAAAATAATTTCAGTTATTCATTTATTTAGATAACAGAGCTGAATGAGTAAAGCAAAATCGACAGCAACTCCAAAAAAACTTATAAGATGGTATTTCAAATTTAAACGCGAACTCAGAGGTTAGACAGCAATGGTACAAAATTTTTACATTAACAATGGTTTTATAGCACCAAGTATGATAGTAGTCGATTAAAACGAATCATTTTCTACTACACAACTACCCATGCAACTAACAGTTACATCAAACTGCAAGCTAAATTTTTAAAAATGAAATACAATGACAACAAAAATCCCTCCACATTCGGCAAAGCAAAAGCATGCCACCATTTAGGCAAATCAATACAAAAACCTTCGATTATTCTTGAACGTTTGTACAACAGGAAATCTCGGAAAAGTTGCTGCAACATCAAGTGCTAAATTAAGAATTACTGCTACGACAACCTTGCCTACTACCAATGCCCTTGAAGCAACTTAAGGCGTTCGAAAATTTTTTGAAGTAGTATTGGCATCTGCTTTCATTAAACAAAGGGTATATTTACACTTGGCATGTTTAAAAACCTACGGCAGATCAGGTTCTACTTGGATGGAACAAGAAGTTTCGCCGTGACCGAGTGTCGCAATGCCGAGTTGGCGACGCGGAATGGTCGCACACTCCTGCTTGGATGCATCCTTGTAATAATACCACTAGATTGACTACGAAAATACATTGCACCAATTTGATATAACGACAGACTTAAAAATTTGTCAACTGCAACCAGATTATGGCATGTTTTTTTACATCAGCTGTATGGTCTGAAGGCCAAATTCTGATTTGATTCTAAAAATTCTACCATGAGTAAGTGTCAAAACATTTCAGATACAAGAAATTTGGGAAACAAAGTACTTGAGATGAAATTCCAAACTTACAGTGGTTCCAAACATATTCATATCTCCACCAGGCGTATCGGGTGAAGTAGGCATGCTTTCTGACCACGTCGACTTGAAAGCTTCCATATCAGACATCTGAAATGTACTTTGGACTTCATGCAAAGGTTACGATCAACATTGCAAATCAAATAAAAACTACTTGCTCAAAAGGTTACATTCACGACAAGCATTCTACGAAATCCCTACATACAAATAGGCCTATAAATGCCATTGCTTTGACTACGTGGTAAGAAAAGGCAAGCAACTGGAGTTAAGCATATGATTCGCAACAAATTGCATTACCGTTACTTCCTCAGAGGTTTAATTTCGATCAGGCTTCACGGTTTTTAACGGGGGTCAAAGCTCTTATAAGACTGGTTTGATTCAAGGCGGGAGACGATTGCATTTGAGATATGCTTCTGACAGCTACTGACTTTAAAAGCGCAAGCTAAACCACGGCTAACTGATGAATTTTCTTTTAAGCCGTATAAGCAACTTTAGTTGGTTAAAAATAAATTTTGTTTCATGACATGTTGAAGAAAATGCGCTACATACACATTTGATACCTCTTGCATGCTCTGCAATTGTTCTTCGAGCGCAAGTATATTTCCTTCTTTGGGCTGATCCGTTGCATTCAATGGTTTGTTGTTTGGTACAGAATATACTGGTTCGGAAGGAGGGTTGCTGGGCTAAAAAACACACATATACAGCTTATTTTTACGTCAGTAAAATTTTTGTTACGATTTTACTTATTTTGTTACGTCATTAAAACGAAGAAGAGACAATTCAGTACTTGATTATAAAGAGTGGTGCAGAAGGATTTAACAAAAGTGTGCTAAATATTCTGCAGTAATTCTCAAAACAGTTTCTCAAAATAACTTAAGGAGGAAAATTGTCTTGAGAATTACTGAGGCTGTATTTTTCCTCCTTAAGCTTTTTTTGGTGACCGGCCGTTAGTTCAGTTGCTCAGCGCACGCTAACAGTGCGGTAGGTCTAGGGTTCGATTCCCGGGCCGGTCAAATCGACACAGTGTCGCCAACGACTCGCCACCATTGCGACGTTTCTTCGGAGCTGTGTTGCCCAGGCGCTAAGCCGCGGAGATGGGCCCCGCAACTCGTTACACGCTTCGGCGTAATACGGCGAGTACAATGAAGATTTGATTTGATTTTTGAGCTTTTTTGGTCCCATATTTATTGTATTATGGGGTGCAGTAATTTCCAAACTTTTCAGACCCACTATTTATTAGCACAGAAGCTGATCCTGATAACGATTACGTAATGCGAGCTAAGTGTGGGTTACCAAAAGCAACAAAGAGAAACGCGGTGATCCCAAATAAAACAAAGCGAAAAAAAGCAATTAAAGAAACAAAGTTTGCGACTGCATATAACACCTCCTGTGTGGATCGGCGGCTATAACTGCATCAAAGCAAAGTCAAAACTACGTGTACAACTGCTAGTTGCAGCGCGACTTCACAACCAAATATGCTTGTTGGTTTTATTATCTTTTGTTTTCGTATGACATAACATGGAACACAGCAACGGCAAATCATCGCACAACTAAGAAAAGCTGTACAAAACTGCTATGCTTAAAAATGCCACATTCTCTGCGTAGTAATTTTATGTTCCTTCAAGAAGATCGTAAAAGGACAATTTTTCAGATTAAAATTTAAATCTAACTTTTTTTGGGGGTTATATGTAATTGCAACAGCCGGTTAGGTCAGTTGCTAAGTGCATGCTGTCGGTGTGAGAGGTCTGGGGTTCGATTCCCAGGCCGGTCAAATCGGCTCAGTGTCGTCAACGGCTCGCTACCGCTACGACGTTTCATCGGAGCCGTGTTGCCTAGGCGCTAAGCCGCGGAGGTGAACCCCCCACTCGTTACACGATTCGGCGTAATACCGCGAGTATAGTTTGTTCAAAGATTTCCATGCTTGAGTCGCCACCGATCCCAAAAGCCAGTAAGGTTAATTAGAGCTTTCTATAACTTTTCACGAAACCCGACATTTGGGAGCGAGCCATTTGGGCGCAGACATTTGGGCACGAGGACATTTGGGCGCGAAATGCGTTCTAGCGCACTTCCAACAATCATTTTCTACTTCTTCCAAAAAAAATTTTTTGCAAAAATTTTATATTTTCAACGGCGTTAGTAAGTGTTTTAATTTTTTCCAATTTCTTAATTACTACAAGTAATAAGCGAACGAACCGATTGATGTATATTACGGAAACGTAGGAAAAAAATAATGCGAAGTCAAGGTCAAGTTACCGATAAGCAGAGACTGTTTCTATGTTTGGTTAAATGTAGGCTATAATTCGGAGGACATTACGATAATTATTTTGTATAATAATAAACAAAAGAACGTTTTGGATTTTATGAAAGACCTTTTTTGTTTGCGGCGATGTGTTTATTTACTTAACGTATGGTGCGTAATTGCTGCAGGAAACAAGCGAATCGACCGATAGATGTAGTTTTACGAATACTTTAAGTGCGAGAAATAATGCGAGGTCAAGTTAGCGATGCAAGCAAAGACTACTTCTATGTTTAATTAACTGTATGATTCGGAGGACTTCGCGATAATTATTTTATGTAATGAAGAACGAAAAGGTTTTGGATTTTATTCATGTTTTACGTGTTGCTGCCACACAAGACCAGAGCAACTTACAACAGATTTTTCTCCGCAGTCCAGCAAATTATGCCAAATTTAAATGCAAGTAACGCAATATCTATAGTCGTTTACACTTTAGTCGTAAAAACTGTGTGTTTAATATTCAAACAAAATTTTGAAAACCAGAAGTGAAACATCTTGCCAAAACAACTTAAATCTATGCGCGAAAACCAGGTTTTTAAATCTAGAATGTAATATTTCGGCTGTGATCGTGAAATGGTTATAAGGAATTTTCCTCATTTACGAAAGGTTCGGTTCGTGCTGATGATATTGTGGCATTCGCAGCTCTTTTGCTCGGCGTAAATGAAAATAACTGAGGTTATTTTCGAATTATATTGAACGGAAAATTCAACAGTAATTGAGGGAGACTGCGAAGTGAGCTTGCGCTCTTCGAGTCAACAGCCACCCGTGAAATATGTCAAATGCGATCGACTCCAGCCGCGAATCGAACCCGTCACGTAGGATCTGTCACCTGCGCGCGGTACCGCTAGGCCATGTCGCTGAGATGAAAAGTGTAATAAGCTTTGCGGTTGTTTTTTCCCGCAACAAATATTTAACATTTATATTGTCATGAGCTAATGTTAAATAATTAATCAATACAGGCCGGTTGGCGTAGTGGTAAGTGAAATCGCTATCGGTGCGGTAGGTTTGGGGTTCGCACCCTGGCCCGGTCAAATCGGATGTAGTGTCGCTCGCCACCGCTGCGATATTTCTTCGAAATTCGAAGCTGTGTTGCCCAGGCGCTAAGCAGCGGAGATGGCCCCGCCACTCGTTACACGCTTCGGTGTAACACCGCGAGTACCGAGTATAATGAAGATTTGATTTTTTTTCTGAAAATGCTTCTCTGTCAAAATTAACCCTGTGAAAACTTAGTAATGAACTTCCAAAATTGTAGAAATTTTAAACCATCAACTTCTATGCTTACAACTAACTACTTGCACAATAATTTCGTTAAAAATATTATTTGTTTTTGTTTTGTAATAGCCTTTAGCAATTTCAATGGATTATGAGTTGGCTGCAATCCAAGCTGCTCGATCTGCGTATCCACAAGCGCAACTTTTTGGCTGTTTCTTCCACTTGGTCAAAAACATGCAAAAACATTTAGCAACAATACCAAATGCCCTGACAAGATACAAAACTGACGCTAATTTTGCATTACACTGCAAAGCAATCATTGCTACAGCGTTTGCTCCAACGAGTCAAATCGATCAAGCGATGTTGGCCTTGGAACAACATATTCCTTCTAACTTGACGTTTCTTTTAGACTGGTTTGAAGATAACTATGTCGGTAAGTAAAAGTCATAAATATTGTTAAGTTCTTCACCCAACGTTTGTCTGTTACCGCTTGGCTGTTAATGAATTTGCTTTTCGAGACCACTCTACAGCGAAAAGCGGATTGACTTATTCTTGAATGAACGACCGGAAAGGTCGAAGTCCAACTCACTACTGTAGGTTCAGATTCGAATCTTGGTAACTAAGCAAGCCGCACTAGGTCCTGTGTTAACTTTACTGTAGTAACTATAACTCGTGTTTGTCACATGTTTAAATGAAAACAAACAAACTTTGACCCGATGCAGCAGTAAACTAGTTTCTTAAAACGTATGTGTGCGCAAAATTAAGAGCAAAAAAGCTAGGAATTAACTCATTTAATTTTTTTGTTTAGGCCGACGACGAAATGGAGGAGGAAGACGTACTCCAATGTTTCTTCCAGCAATGTGGAGCGTACACGACCGCGTTCTTAATGACCAGGTAAATAACCAAAGCTTAATCATACTTTCAATAATACAGTAGTTGCAGAGAAGGTAGAAATGTAATGAAATGAAACTATGCAATGAAAAGTAATCATTATGTGAAAATTTTATCCAGTATTTCAATTTCCTATAATTTAATAATCAAATTGAAATTTTCTCTGGTTTAAAAAGGTTTGCAATTTTTTTTAAGAATTCAGCAGGGCAAGCGAACCATGCATAGACTCTCACCCCGATGGTAGATATAAACATGCTGCTTCTTTAAAAAAAAAAAAATTATTTTTATAGGACCGCACCAATAATCACGCACGCGGAGGCTTCTCACCGCCGTCTCCAAAATCTGCTGACAACCGCCTATCCAACGTTGTGGAAGTTTATTGATGGGATGAAAAAAAATCAAAAAGCTCGCGATTTGAAACACGAGCAGATGGTGGCAGGTTATGAACCTCCATCAAAGAAAAAAAATATCTAGACGCTGACAAAAGAATTTTCATAATTCTTAATCAGTTCATTGGCAATGACCCCAACACTCCTCCTCAACTATGTGGGAATTTCTACGAGGCCAGTTCATTGGCAATGACCCCAACACTCCTCCTCAACTATGTGGGAATTTCTACGAGGCATCAGCCACAACTATCAAATAAACCCTTGAACATATTTTTTATTATTTTTGGATTATTTTTTTGGATCATTCTGTTGCTTTTTGCTCAGCATTAGTGATTTTTTCATCGATTAATTAAACCTGTCATCAATGTGCTCTGTGTTTTCGTTTAAGTAAACAAAAGCATCGTCGCAAACAAAAAATATCTCGCATAAAATCCAAAACCTTCTCGTTCTTCATTACATAAAATAATTATCGCAAAGTCCTCCGAATCATACAGTTAATTAAACATAGAAGTTGTCTTTGCTTGCATCGCTAACTTGACCTCGCATTATTTCTCGCACTTAAAGTATTCGTAAAACTACATCTATCGGTCGATTCGCTTGTTTCCTGCAGCAATTACGCACCATACGTTAAGCAAATAAACACATCGCCGCAAACAAAAACGGTCTTTCATAAAATCCAAAACGTTCTTTTGTTTATTATTATACAAAATAATTATCGTAAGGTCCTCCGAATTATAGCCTACATTTAACCAAACATAGAAACAGTCTCTGCTTATCGGTAACTTGACCTTGACCTCGTATTATTTTTTTCCTACGTTTCCGTAATATACATCAATCGGTTCGTTCGCTTATTACTTGTAGTAATTAAGAAATTGGAAAAAATTAAAACACTTACTAACACCGTTGAAAGTATAAAATTTTTGTAAAAATTTTTTTTGGAAGAAGTAGAAAATGATTGTTGGAAAAGCGCTAGAACGCATTTCGCGCCCAAATGTCTTGCGCCCAAATGTCTTTGCACCCAAATGTCCACGCGCCCAAATGTTTGCGCCCAAATGTCTCGCGCCCAAATGTCGTAGACCGAACTTTTCACGACCCACCAAAATTCCTTTTGTGACCTACCGGTGGGTCATGACTCATAGCTTGGGAAACGCCGGTGTAGCATTACAGTGAGCCATTTTTTTAACCATTTCTAGTTAATATAGTGCCCCTATTTTCTGGCCTACCTCAAAAGTTGCATGCGGCAAGCGTCAATTTTTTATCGCACCTTGCTTGTTTTACTCAATGTTTATCGACCTCGCGAAAACTTGCTCCATTTACTCATATTACAATCAAGGGGTTACCACGGTACGGTTCGGTACGGAATTGCGGTACGGTTAGATTTTGGCAAAAAGTACGAAAACGGAATTACGTACGGAATTTTTAGAAAAAGTATACGGTACGGAAATACGGTATATTTTCCGTACCGCACCGTACACTCTCCGTACTCCAGTAATGCACGCTTTGCACTTTTGCTTCCCAGTACTGCACTTTTCCTTCTTGCCTATACAGCTGGCGCAAAATGACTTGAGACCTTGGCAAATTTGGCATTTTTAGTGCGGTATGCTATAAAGCTCAAGATCATGACTTTTTTTTATACAATTGCAATTCATTAATAACAATTGGTCAGTGTGGAAATGGTAGAACAAGTATAACATTGTACCATAGAGCGGAACAGCGCTGTTTCGGGCTATCAGCCCTCATCAGCAGCACTCAGGTAAAAGATACACTTATCCTTTAATATGCCAAAACACTTTACCTAACCCTAACACTCTTCCGAATATCTGAAAGTTCTTGTGACTTCCCATTCAATGAAACGACGTCGTTCTTCCAGGTCTGTGGAATGGGAAGTCACAACAACTTCCGCATATCCGGAAGAGTGTTTTGGCAAGGTCAAGCATTTTAAAGAGTGTATCTTTTACCTGAGTGCGGCTGATGAGGGTTGATAGCCCAAAACAGCGCTGTCCCGCTCTATGGTACAATGTTATACTGGTCCTATACCATTTCCACACTGACCATGTTATTAATGAATTACATTTCTACAAAAAAAAAGGCATAAGCTCAGACTTTATTGCATATCGATACTAAAAATGCAAAATTTGCCATAGATCTCAAGTCATTTTGCGCCAGCTGTAACTTTACCACGTCAGTTGCGCTTACCGCTCACCACTCACCCCTCACAATTTCAAGTAGCAATATTGTGAACAAGCTAAATTGTTATGCCATAATTATAATTCGATTGTTCAATCATAATCCTGCGTACAGTGAAGCCAGTTCATTATGAAGTTCTAATAAACGAAATTGTGCCGATCTATGGAAAGAACAATTATCGTTAAAGGAGGTAGCAATAGGTTCATTGAGGTATTAAAACTCTTGATGTCGTCAGGCATGTAACCAGGAGGGGCACTGGGACACCCCCAACCCCTTGCCTGATGAAGAACTTTTTAGGAGTTGCTACCGAAGGGCAAACCAAAATGGGTCTCCTCGATCAGTGGCTATAAAACCGGCCCTGCCCACCCCCAAAGTTTTCGCTTTTTACTCTACTGGTACCGGTATGGAGGACAACCAATGTTTTGTAGCCTATAAAAGCAAATTTTTTTTCAACAGCTAAAATACAAGAGCGATAAATCTAGACTTTGATGTAACTTTTACAGCTCAGATGGCAGAGAGGTAAGAGCGTCCGCCTCGGGAGCTGCAGACTTGGGTTTGATTCCGATTCGAGTCAAACCAATGACTTTAAAATTGGTATTCACAGCTTCCCTGCTTGACGCTCAAGCATTAAAGGGACAGTGTGAAGAACAAGCCGGCAAGTTTACTTGTTGTGCCGTTCGGAAAGGCACTAAGCAGGATTCCCCCATCTTAGTGTGGTAGACAGATGGCTGGCAACTTTTAAGCGAGCTTGCATAGCGCATTGATCGCTTTCTCGTGATAGGAGGATAAATATGCAACTAAATAAAAAAAAAACGTAATGGCAAAACTTTCCTGCTGAATTCTTGACGTAAATTGGTTGAAAAAATGTGGTACGGAAAGGTACGGTACTACGGTACGGAAAAAATTCGGTACCGTATCGATACTGTTACGTACGGTATTTTCGCGAGGTACGAAATTACGGTACGGTATGTTTTTAGAGGAATATAGTACGGAAAATAATTCGATACCGTAGTAAACCCTTGATTACAATCGTTGTCGCGCCGCAGCCAATTTTTCTACGTTTTGCAGAGCTATTTTAGCGCAGTCTGAACCAAAAAAACGTTGGCGGAAAGTTGCAAAGCACATATTTTGATAAAAGGAAATATCGCAGTATTTATGCGCCAATTACTTTCCTTCCCAGAACTAATCCATTGCATTTAATACATAATTCATAGGTCAATACCAAAGCAAAAAGCTGGACTTCCTAATAATCGAATGCTTGGCATCTTGCAATTAACGTTGTTGGGTTAAATTGTTCGAAAAATAAGTCACGCCGAAAATCATTAGTTGACCATGTTTAAAAGATTTCTGTTTCGGCCAAAAGCCTAATGCTAAACTTGTGTACTAGTATAACAGCTTAGCTTTTATTTGCACATTACTTTTGTCTCAATGACAAATTAAACCAGTAAACCGGTTACGCATATTTACCAAAAGCATAATTACAAAACTGGTTACGAAATACGAAGTCAAATTACAACATTGGTGTAAACTTTAACCACACCTTTTATTGCTGCTTTCTAACGCCGAAATGCGTTGTACAATCTTTACCAAGCACTTTTGCACCATTTTGTGAATTGCCGATCACCTACGTAGTATGGTTGTCACTATTCTTTCCAAGATTGCAACAACGGCAAATATGCCCAAAAGGGTTTAGAAAAAGTATAACCCAAATTTTTGCCTAGTATTTGAGTTTGCAGATTTTGATACTTTATTTTACACAAAAATATTATTTTTCTCAAAATATTGTACCTTACAGGTGTAACAGCGCTAAAAAGTTATAACTACATTTTGGAAAATTAATTGATATCGCAATTTGTGCTCAAATTATGGCACAAAAATTTCGTTTTTTATCAACTTTATTTTGGTCCACTGAACAAAAATTTTTCGAAGCAACAAAACCAAATAAAAATCAAATCTTCATTATACTCGCTGTACCACACCGAGACCTGTAACGAATGGTGGGGCTCATCTCCGCGGCTTAGTGCCTGGGCAACACAGCTACGATGATACGTCGCAGCGGTAGCGAGCCGTTGGCAACACTATGCCAATCTAACCGGCCTGGGAATCGAACCCCCACACCTCCCACACCGATAGCATGCGCTTAGCAACTGAGCTAACCGGCCGGTTTAGAAGTAACAAAACCAGGTTTAATTAATACCTCTGAACTGTTTTTCGCTTCTTCAATCTCCTTCTTTTTCATATCATAGACGACTTGAAACAGATCACGCAACGCTAGCACGACATGCTCGGCTATTTTTGCTGTTTTGATCCCAAAAAATTTGTGTTTTCCCCCCCCCAATCCCAAAACATAACCGAAGGCTCGACGATCTGTTGGATCTCGGGCAATAAACGAAATTTTGTCCACGGCGTGTTGATGGATGACTTGCTACAACAAACAAACAGCAATGAGTATAAACTTTACCAACTCAAAACACCCACTTTTCGCTATGTGTTTTTGCAAATGTATAAACTTTTCTTAACTTTAACTCTTCAAAAAAAGTTCAAATTCTTTATACCAACCTCCGAAACGAGCGAGCTTAAAAAATGAAAATTTCTTAAGGCATTTACGAAGCACTCAACATTATTATTTAAAAACTTTCAAGACATTCGAATGGCTGTGATTTCGATGGTGGTAGATCTTAGGTCAACAATATAACATTGGCGCCAATACAATTCGGATTAGAACGTTATCACAACAAGGAAGAGATGAAATTATAGTATACCACAGCCTTCTGCAACATTCGTCATATTATTACGTTATCCTTACCGCAGTCATTAAATCAATGAGCTTGATACCTTCCAAGGTAATATTAATTACAATCTTCTGTTTGTGTTGACCAGAAGCTTTTACTATTGCCTGCAAAAGTAATGTTGAAAAAATCAGACATTCTGAACGTAAAACCATGTAACAATGCAACATTTTAAACACGGGAAAAGTGAATAATATAAAAAAGCATTTTTGTTGATAACTCACCTCGTGCAGTATAGGCACTGAAGCAACTAAGGTAACAATAAAACACAAAAGTTTACACAGCTAACAAAACACAGTCGTGTTTGCCTCGCTGCATTTGGAAACATTTCAGCTTAAAACTAACTTTATTAGTTGCATAGTACAGTGATTACTTTTAGTTTTAAAATAGACTCTTGGCACATTTGGTCACCCCTTGATTCGGGGACATCATCTACTCCAATCAGTTTCGCTCGAAAGCTTGTACCAACTCCACGAAATCTTGCGGATGGGTCATCAACTAAAAACACATGTACAAACTAAATGCATGATTATTTTGATTAATATCGCTTGTACAAGCGACTTCAATCACTTAAATGTTCTGTTTTTGCTGACATCGATCAAGCAGATGCAGAAAACATTCTTTATTGCAAAAGGTAGTACTTCCTCGATTATCCGTACCTCGTTTATCCGTCCAATGGGTCAGAAACTTTATGACGTAACAACGAAGTAGTATTTTCATAAAATTTCGCTAAAGCTTATCAATTGCCTTTATTATCTCATAAAGCTCCTTTGAACCGGTAGAGAACCATTCAAACGAAGCGGCTGGAATGACCATTTTCTTAGTTATTTCTACTGTAGTAGAGAAGGCAGTGCTTGTTGCTAAAAAAGCTTGATCAGAGATGGCTAAACGCAAAAGAGTTGTTTTGACAATTGAAGACAAACTGAAGGTGTGTGAGATGTTTCGAAACAAAATTCCTAAAACTGAAATCATGTTGAAGTACAATATTGGAAAGTCAACCGTCAACGATATTATCAAGAAAGAAGAAAGTTTAAAAAACTTCCAAATGGGAAAGAGTGAATTAGGAATATCAAACTCCCTAAAGGCAACAAAAACCATGAAAGGGGGAATGTATCAAAAACTGAACAGTGCTCTTTACCTGTGGTTTCGACAACAACGTGAAAAGGGGATTCCAGTTACAGGACCAATTCTCCTAGAAAAGGCTACCGACTTTCACAAACTTCTCTATGCTGACATTCCTTCACAGTTCAGCGCGAGTTATGGTTTCCAATGGCGCTTTTGCAAACGCTTCGTAATCAAAACCCTTGCCATTGCAGGAGAAAAAGTAAGTGCTGATGTTATTTCCGCTGACAAATTTGTTTCATCTTTCGAAGATCTTACTGATGGTTATTCCTTAGACCAAATTTTTAATTGTGATGAGACAGGTCTCTATTATAAAATGCTCCCAGGACGCACTTTGACTACCGCTCACAACGATCCAATTGGGACCAAAAAAGCTAAAGAGCGTGTTACAATAAATGCGTGTTCTAAGGCAAGTGGCTCCATCAAACTGCCTCTGCTGTTTATCGGCAAGGCAAAAAACCCCCGTTGCTTTCGTGGAACCGACAAATCGACATTGCCTGTAGTGTATCGATGCCAGAAAAATTGGCATCGATACACTACAGGCAATGTCGATATCGAATGCCGGAAAAAAACAGTCATATTTAACAATTGGTTTCAAAATTGTTTCGTGCCTAATGTCAAGAAAAGTTTAACTGAGTTAGAACGGGAACCGAAAGCACTTTTGCTGCTAAATAACTGCTCAGCTCACCCGAGTGAGGATGAACTAGTGTCCAGTGATGGTCAGATTGTTGCCAAGTTTCTGCCCCCAAATGTCACATCTCTTATACAACCATGGATCAGGGTGTTTTGGAATGCCTAAAGAGAATCTGCCGCAAGTCCATTCTAAGAGACTTGATCTCACAGACAGAGGACGATATGCTTGGATTTCTTAAAAAAATTGACATGCTTATGGTTGTAGAAAAGATATCAAACGCATGGGAGCAAATAAGGTCAGAGACTTTAAGAAAATCTTGGCAAAAACTCATTCCACTTGAGGAATCTTTTATGGAGGAAAGTACAGAGTGTTCGGAGAGTCCGCTGAATGAAGAATTTGTGGAACGATTCGCTGCATTAAATATCGTATTAGGACCTTCTGATATTAACGGATGGTTTCAAAATGATGGTCCACGTGATGAACACATGGATGAACAGGAGATAGTGCATCTTGTCACAGCACCGGAAGAGGATATACCTGATGAAGAAGATGAAAATGCCGAACTTGCGAGTCAGAAGGAACACTGTCCAGTGTCCCATGCTGAAGCTATGCAAACGCTTGATGAATGCCTCACGTGGCTACGTTTTCAACCGGAGGCAACAGCTTCAAACACGTCAACATTAGTACGTCTTCGGGAGTTGGCGGCCGAAAAACGGGAATCTTCCCGAAAACAATCCACAATTGATTCATTTTTTAGGCCAGTTGCTACAAATACTGCTAATGATGATGACCTTTTAGAATTAAACAGTTAAATTAAGCAATTTTCTTCTACTGTATTTAATTTTTAACTGTCACTGAAACCTACCGTACATTGCTTAAAAAAAAGTAAAGTACTGTACTGTAATCCAATATTGTTCCAGTGTTTGATGTTGTTCCTCGAATAAGCTTTGGTGCATTATTCGAATTTGTTTTTTGCTGTGTTGTTTTCGTTTAAATAAAGGTATTCAATTATCCGGTTTTTTTGTTTATCCTTCCATGTTTCTAAAAAATGCTGTACCAACTACACCGGATAATTGAGGAAATACTGTAACTCCAAAAAAAATTCAAAGATAGAATCTAAATCGCAGTATAATTCGGTTATCATCCCTCGTTTAAATTCAAACTAACAAACAAAATAAAACATATCATTAAAATGTGTATGGTACTCCAAACAAGTGGTTGAAAATGATAAGCAATTCCCAGATCTCCCCGGCTTTTGAAAGATGATCAAAAATCTGCACGTCTTCATGTGAGACTCAACACAACATACACTTGCTGAGACATCTGAATGATGTATAAAAATACTGGTACCTGCATCAGTAATAAGGCTTGTAGGTGTAGTTTTCTGTGAATTATTTACGATTTCCAAGGGTCTTGGAGCATCTACAGCAGGAGTTTCTGATGGTGGAGCTGTCGTTTCCATCTTAATTTGAAGTATCAAAATAATAGAAGGAATAACTCACAATTACCTAAGTGATTACAAAACGATTGAACAGAGCTTATATCTGTCAGAAGAATTTAAATTCAATTGTTTTGTACATACACAACAGTTTAAACGTGCCAAATAATTAACTCTCTAACTCATAACATACGAAATGAAAACAGCTGAATAGACCTTTTATAACTATTACTATAAAACTGTCACCAGTCAATTATTCCTTGAAAGTATTTATCTAATAACTCTACAGACTATTTTTTAAGACATTCATTAGAAGTTAAGTCTTATTCAGATCAAATATCGTTCATTTTTTGAAAATAATCAGCTCTACGGAATATCAAGCACTCTACTTGGTTGTGCTAGCAACCATCTAAGCTTGTTCGGTAATTACGATACATATGATAATTGATAACATTACCAACTTCAGTGCCGTGGCGTAACGAATGTGTATAGATGTACTGCTGTACACCTCAAACACGAAAATTTGTCATGCTACACAGAACTAATCAATCTCAAACGTTTTTTTATGAAATGCAACAAAACCAGGACACTCATGGAATATAGCAGTAAACAAATCACAGAGTATGATGAGTTTCTCTATTTTCTAAAAGCTTCTAAATATGCAAACCAATACATAGTTATGATATGCACGCACTGACACACCCTGTACTTTTGTAATCAATATTTATACCATTATATTTGATAGAACTTTTAAACGACGAAGCTAACAAAATGTGTGAAATGTACATGCGGTACCTACTAAAATACCAAATTCAAAGAAAAAATTAGGACAAACAAATGGTCTGCATTTAACCTCAATGCGCTACCAAATTCAAAGAAAAAATTAGGACAAACAAATGGTCTGCATTTAACCTCAATGCACTCGCCCAACATGAGGATAAGGCAAAACCAGCGAGCACTTCACTTGCATGTCAGAGCACACCAAAAACATGCTGATTTTCATTCTCAAATAATGCAAATACCTTGTCAAACCCTCACAATTCACTTTGCATTTAATCAAATTAAAGCAATTACATATCGCAATATGAATGAGAATTTGAAAAATATAAATGACACCAGTAGCATTTTCGTTGCTCACACTTTATCATCCAACATTTAAGATACAAATCTCTCAATATAACAACAACAGTAACACGCAGCTATTCTCCAAAAGATATTGAAATCTCTTGCTATTCTATTGTACCCACTAGCAAAAATGCTAGCTTTAATGGTGTAGCATTCTATCTATGTCGAAATTGTATGAATCAAACTTCATAACTAAAATAGAATACCATAAAACCCTTTAGGAAGGATGGTACTAGGAGCTGCCATTTCCATCAAACATTAACCAAAACCAAACAATCTCCAGTTCTTACTTTGCATGGACAAACTGCACTGAGACAAAATGAAATGGTTCAGAGAATAACACAAAAACCTGATTAAGAAATGATTATACTTCACAAAATCACATTTAAACAAAGACAATTGATATTGTTAAAAACCTGATTAAGAAATGATTATACTTCACAAAATCACATTTAAACAAAGACAATTGATATTGTTCACTTAAAAATTATTCAACAAAATAGATTAAAGAGTGCTGATGACCTAGTGGTCACTTTAGTAAGCTAAGGCTCCCCCTAGAAAAAGAAAACAAAGAAGTTACTTCAAACTTAATTGTTTACATACTGTTTATTACACTTGTTTTGCAATAAATGTAGCCTAATTATCACAGCCATTGTTCCCTTTCCAAGATTTTAGCGAGTGCAAATTTACCCAAATTGTTCTGGAGTCTAACAAAACATTAATCCAAATTTTTGCAATAAATATAAGTTTCCAGAGAACTGTGTTTTCATTTTAAGGTGCGTTTACTGATTCGCGAAACGCGGCACGCGATGTCGCGACTAAAATTATAATGTACTGCCGTCATTTAGCAAAACCCATTAACTCCAAAATTTTGAAATTTCGTTTTTTTGCATTTTTTCAATCGTTACACCAATGTCCTTTTTTCGTGCAAGTTTCGAGTTTGTACTCCTAACCGACTTCGAGTTATCTATGGTGGCGAAACCCATTAACTCCATTTCTGTACAAAAAATTGTCAAAAAATTTAAAAAGTAGATGGCAAAACCTGTTAACTCCACTCGCAATTGTTAGTCTGTTATTGCGTCATAAACAAAATTCAATATTTTTCTCAAAAATTTAGGTCTCACTGGTGAAAAAATTGTGCGTAACAATGTGAAACAATGATAATAGTGACGTAACAGCTCATTGAGTATAATGCAAATTTGGATAAAAAGCGAACGCAAATCTCATACGCTGTTTATGCATTCGTTAATTAAAATAATTGACATTCAACTTTTACGATCAAGCACTTTTATCGAACCAAAAATTTCTGATCTTTTATCGAACCAAAAATTTCTGTTCTGCCAAAATAAAGGTAAAAGGATTTCGCAGGTTTTCGCGTGATCGGTGAACAGTAAAATAAAACAAGCAAGGTGTGAAAGATTTTTGACGCGTACCACGTATCGGTAAACGCGCCTTTACACTTAAAAATTACACATCGTGATTTAAAATTGGTGAAAAATGATTATTCCAGTCGGTCCATGACATCTGGGGGCGAGACATCTAGGCGAAGACATTTGGGTGCAGAGCAATTTGGGCGCAAAGCAATTTGTACATCCGCATCTGCATGCATTTTTTATCTAATTTTTGTTAGTGTTTTTAAATTGATGACAATCACTTTCTGTTTGCAACGATCTTGTAGAATAAATTAAGACGTGTTAATGAGGAATGTACCAATGCCGATGTTCAACATCGGAAAAACAAGGGTATCGGCAGTTTCACCGATGATGCATCGGCATTGGAATTTTAAGCCGATGCATTGGCCGATGTCAAGTAACTATAGGCCTATTGCACCCGAAATGTCGAGCACACAACCGCGCACATTAAAAGTTTTTTTTTAAGCTGGACATATCCTTTGCTACGTTCCCTCTAAGCTGCGCGGCCGCGCAGCTGGCCGAGAACCCCCGCGCAGTAGCCTACATTCGTTCTGCCGCGTACTGCATAAGTATTGACAACAAGAAAAGCTAAATAGGTGATTTCAATTGGAAGCAAGCCCCACACTTGAAATCTAACTATATTGTTTTACAAATTCAAAGTGCAATCAGCTAATTGTGCAGTGATACCATAAAATTCTACGGTGCCCGTAATCAGTCGAGCATATTAAGGTCTGACAATCGCAATGGTAATAGAACGCATTGCCGTCAAAAACTCGTGATAAGAAAACGGCATGTTGACAAAATGAAGATGTTCTGTGGAAGTACAGTTCTGACAAGGGAAAGGGTTAAGCTAATAAGCACATGGCATGTGATAGTTGGTTGTGTGCAGAAGCGTATTAGGGGGGAGGCATTGTGCTACGCCCTCTCTCTTTTTGACTCTGCTTTTTAGTAAAAAAGAACAAACTTAATGGTGCCAAGTGTCTGAAATATGCCAGATTTTTGTGATAGTTTCTGTAGCTTATGGCGAGGGCGGATCTAGGGGGTAGGGTGAGGGGCATGCAACTATGCATTCTCCCACCAGCTTCGTTTCAACTATGTTTTTGATGTATACAATTTTTCCATAGTTTCGAACTTCTTTGATAGAGATAAGCCTAACGCCATTAGCACGCATAATCGAAAATGTGCAAACAAAATGCATCATATTTGACGAAGCACTCAGAATCGGAGTTAAAAAATTGAAACAAAATTTGCGTAAAAATTATTCAAAATAAAGCACTAAAATAGCCACTACAGCATGTAAGTTTTTAAAAATTTTCGGGGGAGCATGCCTCTGGACCCCTCTAGAGTTTTTTTGGTTTCTCAATCAGCTTCAAATTACAGTAGTTCTACCGAAAAAAAATACGCTTGAAAAAAATGTGGAAATTATGGCCCTCTACTTTTAAAATTTCTCGCTACGCCACTGGTTGTGTGCTTAAATGAAAAATACACGGAAAACATGAGGTTAAAGGAGAAAATAAAGAAATGAAAGGTAAAAGGTTGATGAAACCGTGACCTCGGCAGGCAGAGATACGCACCAGGCCAGTTACCACTAGGCCGGTATTTGTTCAAAATGTTGTGTTCTTTTCTATTTTTTCAAATTTTCTGCACAGACCTTTTTTTGGAGCTCACACGGCCTTCCATTCTGCGCACACTAAGCAAGCTCTTAAAGGGAACGTTGGTCCTTTGATGTGCCATTAATAAATTTGAACTCACTCTGCGCTGATACAAAGTTCCAATTCTCAAACGATGATTTAATCAACAGAATAACACTTAACGCTTTATTTAATTTTATTGTAATTTCTTGTTTTTCTTTTTTAGTGTTAACCAAATGATTGTTTAACATAAATCTAACGTTATGGTTCGCCGGGTCGGTCTACATATGTGTCAAGTGCGATGTAGTTGCATTCGAATCTTATTGTTGTAGCTGCAAAGCTATTACTAATTCTACATTTTTAATTGAGGTATTTATTTCTCGTGTGTATTCTATTTGAGCAAGAACAAGTTTGTAAATTAATTGAGTAACTGTAAATCGGAAATTTAACAATTGAAAGCGGGAAGATTTGCAGACTTTTTCTGCATTTGAAAGCGGTGATCCTAAGTAATTGGGTGTTACACCAATCATAAAAAAATTAGAAATAGGCTATTCCACCCAGCGTCTAGTAAAAGAGGGTAAAACTAACAAAGAAAGTACATCTTTATATGCGTTGCACACGAGAAGAGCGATCGTCTTTCTTGAAGTAAATTAAAGTAGCAATAATTATTTAATAAGAGCAAAGTCTGCGGGAATCGAAGTGATAGACCTTACAAAAGTTCAAAGCTTATGACAAAATCGATTAGATCTATGCGTATTCTCGTAGGAAAATCTTTTTCCCATTAACACCCGTAAGCAGCTTTAATCAAAGCGTTAAAGCAGGCTATGAGATTCGAGGTTACGTGCATTGCTGTAATTGATCAATATTTCAGACAAGCGCAATTAACACTAATCAATACGGTAAAGTAAGGTTGCAAGTGCGTGAATTTTACTAGCACGATAAAACAGGGGTAGCAGACTTATAAATATCAACTTTGCATTACATAAAGCGCGCGTTCTTAAGCTAAAACATGCATAGTCATGTATTATCATGCGAATAAAGTGTATTATAAAGAGGAAGTTTCTTATGAACTCTTCATAGCCACATTTAGACCAAGTCATATTATAGACTAGTGTGTCTTTATTTGCTTAAAACATAAATTGCTGATTTTGTGAAAGGTCATGAAATGTCAGCATCGGCCGATGCCGATGTTGAGAAAAGTCGATGCATTAATTGGCATCGGTAAAAACCGGCAAGGGCGCACCCAGAAAAATTTCAAAGGGGGGGGGGGGTTGAAAAAAACTCGATCGCGCACTCAGGAGCGGATCCAGAAAATTTTGGTGGGGGGGGGGTGAAATTTTGAATTAGGTTAAGTATTAACTAAATACAAAGACGTTAGACCCCCAAAAAGCGTATACAGCCCTTTGAAAAAGTTTTCATGTCTGCGACGTATTCTAGAATTTTTTTCAGGGAAGGGGCACCCAAAATTGCCACATTTTCAAGCGTGCTTTTTCAGGCAAAATTATTTTGAAGCATATTGGGAATACAAAAAAATTTTTTGAAAATTTACATACTGTAGCCTAGTGGCCGTTTTAGCACTTTTCGAACAAGTTTTAGGCAAATTTTGTTCAAAATTTCTGCCCCTAAATCTGAGTGTTTCACCAAATACGATGCATTTTGTTCGTACATTTTCGATTATGCGTGCTTAGAGTGTAAGGCTTACTGTTATCGAAAAGGTTCGAAATTATGGAAAAACTGTATTAATCAAAAACATTTTTAAAAATGGCTGGTGAGGAGGATGAATCCCCCACATCCCTCCTGGATCCGCCTCTGCCCGCACGGATAGCAATGTCTCTTACCACAACACCAACCAGCCAATTTGGCTTTAGCATGATATGCGGCAAATTTTGTTACAGCTGTGTTGAAATAACAGCACGTACTGCACTTGCACAGTTTGGACACTTCACTTTAAAAACAAAAGTTTGGTTTGAAAAGGGGGGGGGGGGTTGGACCCTCCAAACTCCGCCTGGGAGCGCCACTGAAAACCGGCATCGGTACATCACTAGTGTTAACCATTGGTAACGTATATTGAAAAAGATAGAGCAAAGTAAAGGTCAAGTTAGCGATAAGACTCATTTCTACAATCAATTGTCTCGCAGCCTGAGAGAGTGATTAAAAGTTTTAGATTTAAAAGGAAACTGTCCACGCAATACAGGACAGCAAAATAAAAACTATTAATACGATGCTTAACGCAGTCATGATTTGTAATTACTTTGAAATGGACTCAAGTTTGATAGAAAAAAATAAATTATGAGTCAGCTGTTATTTACATACGAAAACTACGATCCATTTCATTCGTACATTAGATTGATCAAGTACCTCTTTCAAAATCATGTTACTTTTTTAAGCGAGAACTTCTCTTACGTTTTCATTAAAAATTTTTTACGCATTGTCTTATTCTCACACGTTTCAGTCATTCGAGAACATTGCAACAACACCGTTCTAATTTTTAGATCTTTTGTTTTCTTTGTTAATTTTAGAGCCTAGAATTTAACACCTTGCGAGCGCTCGATTTTAATCTAAATCCTACAAATTCGCAAAATCCTAAAAATAGGATGTCCCGTTTAAGCGAATAACAAAATACTGAATGGCAGGGCATGCTATGGAATGGATAATGGTATGGAGTGGAAGGAGAATTTTGGCATGGAATACGCTCAGAATGAAATGAAGATCACCTTCCATACTTCCAGACCAACTGCATAGTGCATATATAAAAGCTTACGACAAATTACTTAGTACTACCATGATGCTGCATATCAGCAAAAGTATGTAGTATCTACGGCAGGGATCGAAATTAACTTTTTAAGCTGCCGGTCGGTCGAACCGACTGTTGCTAAAATCAGCTTGCCCGAAAAATAAACTGTATACGGTCAGATCGGCTGCAGCTGGTATCATCTTACCCGTAAAAAACGAGCGTGCGAAATCACGATCGTTTTAAAAAAAGTAAAACACTCTTAAAACAAAAAGCACTTATTTTAGCTTTTATCAGACTCTACATTAAGTTTTAGCGCTTTTTGGAGTAACAAAAATGCGTGCGTTCGATGAATTAAAGGACTCAAGTATCGCAACTTACACGAGATTTTCACGCTAGCGAAATGTTCCGCTAACAGTAATTGTGCCGGTCCGACGGGCAAGTGAAGAACGTAAACAACGTGCGTGAGTCGACGTTACATGAAACAAACAACATAAAACTGCGCCAGTCCGACGGGCTAGTGAGAAATGAAAACAACTTGCCCGAGGCGATTTCAGTCGGTCTCGGACCGACGTTAATTTCGAACCCTGTATGGTAATATCATGTGCAGTGTATCCATACACATTGCTAAAGCTAACAATCGAACCACCAATATCCGGAAAGAAAATCATAATTACGTCATAGCGATAATAAACAAAGTTTTGTAAAAATTTTAATCTGTGATAATTGTTGATTTTTATCATTGTTAATTGCTTCAGTGTTAATTATTTCTCGTCTAAGGCGTTTGCATTGTTACAAGTGATGTGGACTGAGCTTGAAATAGTAGCGTGGCAGTACGATAAATTTTTGAAAAGAGAAGTTAATCAAGTCCGAAGCCTAGATATAGGTGCAAATTCAGGGGGGATGAAGGGATGTATCTCCCCAATAATCCAGCAGCACCCCTTCCAATGTTTATCATGGAAGTGAAAAATTTCCCTTTCGATGTATAGTACGCCTACCCAACCTGCCAACCAAGACGCATGAGTGCTGATGTGTAGTGCAAATCAGTTCTGTCGACAGCATTTTTTGTTAATGCGGTGAATATTATCGATAAATAAGCTATACTGCCCTTCAAATTGTCAATTTGCAACTCCTTGAATATCGCAAAATGATCAATTTTGCTAAATCATCCCCCCAATATCAAAACATGGTCAATTTTGCAAGTTTTGCTAAATCGTCCCCCAATGCTCAACATAGATTTGCACCCCTGAGCCTAGCTATAGCTCAGGGTCATTGTTTTTAGTCTCGTATGAAAACCTATCTGCAGCTGTACTAGGGTCGGTGAGTTTACAAAAACTGTTTGTGAGGGTGCGTAGGTCGGGATGTAAGATTTTTTGTCTTTAGCAGTTGAGCCGTTTTTTGGCATTTGCAGTTTGTGGCAAATAATAAGCATTCACCTTATTCAAACGTTTACTATTTAAAAGTTTGTTGGCATCCTCATTCTAGTTCAATTCAATGCAACTTTTATTCCGGCACGCTTAGAAATTCAAACGAACAAAAAGTATGAATTGCTAGCTTCAGGAACGTCCATTTTCCATAAGCTACCAATTCGAAAGTTGAATTGAATTTAACTAGAATGAGGATAATTAGTCACTTTTCGGTTCTGCAGTGTAAGCTTTTAGCATGTTTTGTGACTGTATTGTTCTTTTGCGTTAAGCATCAATACATTGTTATTTGTTTACACCTATATTGACATGCATGTGTTCATTTAATGTTGTTTTGCAATACAGGACTGTTCAACGAATGAGCATGACCAGTTTTAGATCAGAAAGCTTATCCTGCAGTTAATGCGCATGCTGCAAAATTTAATGATAGTGCATTTACCACTACGTTAAATTACATTCTTAGTATGGAGGAATGGAATGAAATATGGAAAAAATTTTTGGTATGGAATATAGAATGGAAAGTTTTTAGTATGGAATGGAAGAAATTTTGCAGCATGGAATATGGAAAAATCGGCTTCCATTCCATAGCATGCCCAGAGTTCAGATGACTGAGTGGTAAGAGCGTCTACCTTCCAGGCTGAGTAAACTTGGGTTTGATTCCGAGTCAAGTCAAAACTAATGACTTTCAGCTTCAAAAGTGGTATTCACAGCTTCCCTGCTTACAACTTGATGCTCAGCATCAAAGGGAAAGTGTGCAGAACAAGCCGGCAAGTTCACTTATTGTGCCATTGCAAAAAGCACTCAACAGGGGTATTGCTAAACCTGCAGGAGCATAAGGAGCACAAGGACTGCCTTTGCAAGCAAGTTAGGAGCACAAGGACCGCGAGGGGTGATAGTGAGTTACTACTACGAATTAGGGTTCGGTTAGGGCCCTTAGCAATAACTCACTAGCCGTCCTAGCGGTCCTTGCGTTCCTAACTCACTTGCAAAGGCGGTCCTTGTGCTCCTGCAGGTTTTAGCAAGACCCCTAGACACTGCCAAAAAATTTCCATCAGTGCTAACCTGTAACAAAATTCTTGAAGCACTAGTCCCAACTGAAAGTATGATGTGACGAAAGTACTGGCAACCCTTGTAGTAGTAGTAATCATTTATTGCCGAGCATCAACAAATATATATAAAAAAAAACATATAAATTATACACCATATTGCACGACGAGAAGGAATGAAAGACCATGAAAATGTTCAGAGAGGCAACTCGGTTGCCAAGTCAGTTCCTCCTCAAAAAAAATTATATATATGAATCTGATAAATCCAAGCAATTCAGCAAAATTTTGGAAGTTCGAAGTTGGTAAGTAATTATTAGCTGGGACTGAATATTTGTCATCGGCACAGCAGTATATAAAGATTTTAGGATATGTTTCAAATTAAAACAAAAAACAACAAACACAGAACACCACAAATACACAAAATTCGGCAAGGCTATAGGCTTACAAAAGAAAGCAAAATAAAGGGAGTTATCTTTAGAAATTAAGGCTAAAATAAAAAGTGATTTTTGAATAAGTTTTGCAGCTGGAAGTAGCTGCTTCATCTCTGACGCAATCAGGTAAACTATTCCAAACATTGACACCAGATACTTTAAGGCAGGGGTGTGCAACCCACGGCCCGCGGGCCACAATCCGGCCCTCCATGACAGTCAATGTGGCCCTCGACGATGGCAGGACAGAAAAAATTTTTTTTAAATCGATTTATTTAGCTATTTGTACCGTCTATAATACACGGGTTGTGTTTAGCATTTTATAATTTTATACATATTTGACGGTGACTGACCCTCGACGTTGTTAAAATTTTCGAAAGTGGCCCCCCAGTGAAAAAGGTTGCACACCCCGGGTTTAAGGGATCGATTAGTTTTGACATACGAGGTTCTTTCCACATAAAACTTATTTGAGAGAGCGCTATGCGTAGAGTACTTATGGACTGAGGCTAATGCAGTCAAGTTCCTTAAGAAATCTTCAGACAAAGTGTTGGAGCTGATTTTAGCAATTTCTAGTTTATAGATTCCGTTGATTTTTAGGATTTGTAGTTTATCATATAGTGATTCAAATCTAGTTTTCCTCCCAAGTTTGTTGCACAATATCTTATCATAACTACTCGATTTTGTTTAATTTGCAGCCTTTTTATTAAGGTTTTGTTAGCGTTGCCCCAGAAAATAATAGCATATTGTAAAACCTTGAAAATGCTTCTGCGACATTGGGGCTTACTGATTAAAAGATACTGATGATCTACAGCACGGGTGGGCAGCTTCTTCACAGTTCAGCTGGTGGGCCACACGCTTGGTTTTTTTTTCGCTGAGAAATTTTGGCCATTTGTCCGAAATGACTAGAAAAATTTCGGACATTTTAAAATTATATAATTCCGCAGCTTTAAGAAACAATTGGTTTATTAAATGAGTTAGGGCATTAAACGTTTTTTGAGCTTTTCTTGCTGACGTTATTACGCTTGGCTTTCCACATTTTTTGCTTGCTCTCATTTAAGAACCAATAATCTGATATAAAAAAAATTAGATAAACTTTTCAATTGGAAAAGACTGTCAAATTAACAGCGTGTCAGCTTGATACTACGTGCTTGAAATTTTAAACGCTTACAAAATAAAGCAAAACTTTGAAATCTCAATTGAGTGCATTCTTCAACTTTAAAAACGCATTTCTGTGTGTTTTCGACCGTCGAATATTAATCATGACAATCAACATCAGGGATGACAATCGCATCGAATAGGTTCTGTGATATTTGAAACGACCATCTAATTGTGATGCGATGTGAAGCATGTCGTAGATGCTATTTTTGTGTGTGCTTTTGCGATTATTTGTGCGATTTCTTTTTCCAAGCAATTTTAACTCTCACATCGCACAAAATTATTAACAGATGATCAGTATCATCAAGCAAGATGACAGCTCAGATGACCGAGTGGTAAGAGCATCCGCCTTGAGAGCTGTAGACTTGGGTTTGATTCCAAGTCGGGTCAAACCAATGACTTTAAAATTGGTATTCACAGCTTCCCTGCTTGACGCTCAGCATAAAGGGACGGTGTGAAGAACAAGCCGGCAAGTATTCTTACTTGGGGTGGAATGCACCAACACAGATTATCTTCGAGTTAAATTTATCTCAAGATTACAGTAGAGTTAAAGTAAAATTGGTATGCACCAACATGGATTAAAGTTAATCCTAAGATTAAATCTGCCAAAATTGCCAAAAAGTTAATCCTCCAACATTGGTGGATTAAGTTCGAGTTAACTTTTGCTAGACTAGCCTGCTAGCTTGTAATATGCACAGTTGCTAGACCAAACTGCTTTTTGTTAGTGGCTGGTACGCAGTTAGATAACTGAAGAAAAACTGTTTGTGTATTTTTTTTCAGTTTTGGGCCTAGTCGGCAAATTCCAGTAGTTGGTTAATAGGCTTATTCACAACAACATTATTTTTTCAGGTTCAAAATCGCAAGCAGCCTTGCCTAACTAATCAACACAGAATCCAAATTCTAATACTATGCAAACCGACAAAGTTTGCAAATCGTTCACATTGACATAAACACCTTGTTGTGTTTAATACGTCGCCACTCAATAAATGAATAGACTAAACTGAACTTATAGTATACACTGTTAACTTGCTATGGTCTACATGGCCGATACCTTTGCACATTTAAGTATTATATATATCCAAGAGAAATGCAAACTATGCAGTATTTATACAGCAACTCGAAAGTTTTAAAAACAGTAAACGCCAACACTTTTTTACCACCTGACACTCCCGCTCCAAACCAAAAGTTTCGCGTGTTCAATCGTTATGTCTACACTCAATTTATTTCAAGCAAAAGCACAACTAGTCTAAGTACTTTCCGGAGCAGTGAAAAGCCCTTCAGTTGTTCCAACAAACGAAATCAGTTTTTGCACACGCACACAAAAAATACAAAAGATTACTTGTAACACTCCCACAGCAAAAAAAAATATAAAAAGCAATTCAAACAATAAAAATAAATAACTAGCATAAAAAAAAAACTACTACACTACTTCATTTCCTCTTGCACAAACAAGCGAAGCAAAATATATTGATACCTAATCTAACCAGGTATCAAACCCAGTTTCTACGGCTGTGGATCCACCATGCCAAGCGTTGCGCCATTTCAGTGCGACACAAATTCAAGCAATTTCTGGGTTTTATACTCTCTTAGCTGTGACATCATAGTTTCTAAGACCATGAAATTAAGCTGATTACTGGCTCTGAAAACATAAATATGGTTGCGTCATTGTCACAGCAATGACCGTATTCAAAATTTCTATAAAAATAATCACTTCTAATTTTTGATGTGTGCCAAAAAAACTCGACAAATTCGCGGAACGTTTCTCTTTAATAACTGCTTGGCATTTAATCCAAAGACTGGCTAATCCAAAGATAAATCAAGTTGGCGCATGCAGGTTAACTTTAACTCTCCAGTTAAGTTAATCTAGGTTCAGGTAAGTCACAATCAGCTCTAATTTAAAGTTAACTTAACTTGCGTTGGTGCATTCCACTCCAAGTGTGCCATTCGGAAAGGCACTTAGCGAGATTCCCCCAACTTGGTGTGGTAGATGGGTGGTCAGCAACTCCTAAGCGAGCTCATATAGCGCATTAACTGCTTTCACGCGGCAGGATAAATATGCAACTAAAACTAATTTAACAGCGTTAAGCCCAAAAAGTGCTTGCAAAAACACAACTAATTACTTATTAGGATGAAAAACCAGAATAGCATGAATACAAAAATCGCAGATTTTTTTATCATAATTATACCCGATGCAATTTTTGAAGTGATTCTTTTATCAGTTTAATGAGTTTTAATGCGATTCTTGGATGCAATATTTTTGGGAAAAAATATTGGATTCGATGCGACTGTCATCCCTGATCAACATAAACGACTGGCATTGTCTATACACATCTGCTGACGTGCGAAATTGCGTTACATTTTGTAAGCTACCGGTAGCACAACAAAAACTCTGAAGACTTGATTCAAATATGGTAAAAATGCAAATATGATTTTTTCTTCTTCGGGAAAACCGAAACGCGACGGATGTTATAGCAAGCGATGGTAATCACTTGTTACAAGACTAGACTGACGCTTATCGAGTGGAAATTTTATAGCTGTACAAACGAAAAAAAAGTGGGAAAACTTTTGCTCTTAGCAGGCTCAGCCAGATAAAATTTGTCAGACATCTTGCACGAAATAGCTTAAAATATTTCAGACATTGAGGAAAAATATCGAACAATTTCCAAAAAAAAAGATATAGTGTCTATTTTGCCGTTAACTGCAAAATAGCTTTCAGGTCTATTTTGCCACAAGCGACGTCATGGGTTTTTAAGCGCCATTTTGTGTTGGATTGCCACAACTTCTCGATAGCTCAGTGGAAAGAGCGCAGCGTATAATGGGAAGCGCTGCACTAGTTTTGGGTTCAATTCTCGTCGCAGCTTCGGTTTGTTTCGCTTCGATTTGGATTTGTCTGTTTGTGTGACCAGGGATTAACAATAGAGTTAGTGAAGACAGTAGAATAGATTAAGATGTACAGAGTAATATTAGTGTGACATGGGATTATGTAGCTGCGGCAAAATAGACCTAAAAGCTATTATGCTGTTTAACTGGAAAATAAACACTATCAAAAAAAAAAGGAAGTGGCTAAAGTTACGTGACCGTAACATTTGCCTCTTTAGTTTATTTTATTACTTCGTCACGCTCTCGTACAATCAGGGAAGCGTGAAGGGATAATAAAATAAACCAAAGAGACAAATGTTACGATCACGTAACCTTAGCCTCTGCCAAAAAAAAAAAACCTAGGGCCACATGGGGGACAACGAAGTCCTGACTGAAGAGCCAAAAAAAGGGTCTTCTTCTGTTCTTGTCCTCAGATGACCTAACGGTATTCATTTTTCTGTAACTGCCGGCGGGCGGCATAAAATGGTCTCGCAAGCCCAACCCGGCTCGCAGGCCATACGCTGCCTACCCCTGATTAACAATCTACCTATGCAACAGGCACAGCAACCAAATTTTGGCTAGATAGGCGTATCACGTACTGTTATAGGCCTACAATAATGATTACTGGTACATTTGACCTTTTACAACTGATCAGGACAACAGAAACTATTTAGATCTGAGTGTAAGCTAACATTGCTGTAGCAATTGACGTTAATACTGAATAGACTACCGTAGTCTTAAATTCCTCTGAATCTCCCAGTAGGTCTCTGCAGTCTGGCAGCAGGCAGAGACTACGGTAGGATGGACTAGCTGAGGGATATTTAACTAACATCGGCAAATGACTTCATACTGGTACAAAGAAGGCATTACACCATTATGGCAACAGATAAGTTAACACCCCTTTTAAGTTTCTCTCTAGGCTAATCTAATTTTACGTTCAATACTGTGGTCTTCACAAACTTGCTTGTTTACCTTTGACACTTTCAGCAAGTTCGCGGTTTTTTGTAAGTCACTTCTCACTAGCCAATTAAAATCGATGTTTAAATCTATGGAGTTCAAACGGATTTTTGTTGGATCAAGATTGGATCTAAATGGCCATGAATTAATAATTTTAATTTTAAACACAGCCAGCTGGCTGTGCTCTCTCTTTAACCGCGTGCAATAAAAAAATTAATTGAATCTATGAAGGCTTTATCTTTAATTGAAATTAACTCCATCGGATAGCCAAGTGAATAGAGAGTCACTTTTCCCAGTAACCTGCATAGAAAGATCGTGCAAAAGCTAGACATTGTAGAAAGGTGGACGAATGCTCAAAAGGCGCAGAGAACAGTGGCGTACGCACGGGGAGGGGAAAGGAGGGGGGATTGGGGATCAAACCCCCCCATTGACGATTGGAAAAAGTTAAAAACCGCTCTTTTTGGACCGATTAGCATTTTTTCATACAGAGATTGTGTTTTTCTGTGCTGTATCAACCTTGCCTACATAATCTCTAGAAATTTTCATTGTGATGCAATAATACCGGTAGTCAAACTTTTCTGGTGTGTAGCGCTTGAACCAATGGCTGGCTCAAAATGCAAGCCTGGACAGGGTCAATGGGCTCTAAAGCTGGAGTCGTGATGTGATGTCATAAAGACATTGTTTTCAACGGCTATGGCTGGACAAGACAACGCTTCAGCGCAGAAGGCATTCTTGGAAGAGAACGGTTGCAACGCATGCAGATATTCCGCTTGCGATGTCATAATTTTGATCCAAACCGGCCAGTTGGCGTAGTGGTAAAACACATCGCTATCGGCGCGGGAGATTTTGGGTTCGATTTTTGGGCCGGTACCGGTCGTTAGCTCAGTTGTTAAGCGCACGGGTTATCGGTGCAGAAGGTCTGGGGTTCGATTTTCGGGATGGTCAAATCGACACAGTGTCGCCAACGGCTCGCCACCGCTGCGACGTTTCTGTGTTACCCAAGCGCTAAGAGATGGGCCCCAGTGACCTTCGCAGGGTTCGGAAGTCAGCAATCCCCTTGACAATTGCAGAAAAATGAAACCTTTCTTTTTTAAAACGAACCGACTTTTCTTCATGCGGAGCTTGCCGAAATTGCTGTCATGTTTTCATCCCAAACAACACCATCCCCCACAAAACATTTTAGCGTAAACCATTCCCTTACAAGTACAATGATCATCCCTCCTTACGTCTGCGTGAAAAGTTGTACCATCCCCCTATAAGTGTTTTTACACCTCAAGCACTGATTACGATGCAATGCTACAATACCGGTACCCGGTAGTCCAACTTTTCTGTTGTGTTTTGCTTGAAGTGCATTTTTGTCATTGATGTTGCTGTGAAACAATTAAGAAGTAAAAGTTTCCTTAAATGCGGTGTATCTGCAGTAACTATGGCTGCTCACAATTTTTTTTTTTAAAATCAAATCAAATCTTGATTATACTCGTTTCATTAAACTCGTTGTTGTACCGAAACGTGGTAGCGAGTGGCAGGGCCCGACCCCGCGGTTTAGCGCCTAGGCGACGCAGCTCCAAAGAAACGTAGCAGCGGTTGCGAGCCGTTGGCTACACTGTGTCCGACTTGATCGGCCTGGGAATTGAGTCCCAAACCTTCCGCATCGATAGCGAAATCTTTTAACACTACCCTATAATCGCCCGTTTTTTTGAGAAATTTTATTAAAATATAAGGAACTAAATTGACACTGCTCCAAGAGCCAAAAGTAATATAAAAATACTGTCAAAGACGACCATAGAACAACGGAAGATTTGAAGAGGCCTAGGGGAGGAAAGAGGGGAGAGACAACATTGTTTTTTCGTACCGTAAGCTGACTGTCTCAGGAGCTAGAGTTCTTCGTTTCCAATAGACACCCCGATTATGTGTTTGAAAGCATCTGATAGCGACGCTGTGATGTGGCAGCAAAATGCTTAGATAATATTGACGCTGTTTTTGACTTAAATCGGATGATTAGGGATTCCTCTCGCGCATAATTTATTTTAGTTTACAAACGTTTTGGTAGGGAGGGCAGTTTTTTCTTATGCTCCAATATCTTCACTTTTCAAATTTCAAGCGAGAAACTGCCCCCTTCATAATGAGTGTTCCGTATATTGACTGTTTATAACAAGGTCTAGCCTATATGCGTTGTTTATATTAATGTTGGTTCTTGAAAAAAGTTTGTTTGGAGAGTAGGAATTGCTTGTTTTACCCCGTGGGTGCACCCTGTTTGTGACGTTGCGACAGCTAGTCAGCCTATACTTTAGTCAATTAACCTTTCTATGACCCAAAAATGATTTCAACTAAAATTTTTTCAGAAAATTTTTAACCACGGCCTGACAGCTTGAGCTTCTGCGAAACCTTTTTACTCCTTAAATGAAACGCAAAGCATTAAACAAAAGTGTGATTGAAATATGTTTGCTGTTTCCTTAGTTATGGCATTATATAGCTTAATCATGGTTAACTGCAATTTAGGCTGGAAACATTACAATGCAATGCACTTTAATACCTGTAAACTACTGTAATTGTAATGTAGTATCTTTACGTCATCACGATGTGACTTCACTGAACCCCCCCCCCCCATTGAAAAATCCTGCGTACGCCACTGGCAGAGAAGATGGTGATATCTTCTCTGCGGCTTTATCAGAACCCCAAAATAGAAAGACAAAAATGCAATGCAAATAAAACCGGTGACATTTTATCAAAATATATAAAATAAGAATGTTACAGAACGCGGTAATGTAGATAAAAATAGCGCAACTCAGTGGTGAAAGTAAGCCGGAACGGTCCGGTGCGCCGTTCCGGTAAAAGATTGGCTGCCATTCAAGCATGGGCTCACTTTTATTAAATAAATATATTTTTGTAAAGAATGAACTTCAAAACTTTTCATCAAAGTCAAAATTCTTTAATTCGAATAGCCTTTTGTTCAAAGTGCCCGTAAGCTAAATAACCGGTTTGTTGTCAGCGACATGGCCTAGCGGTACCGGGCGCAGGTGAGTGATCCTACGTGACGGGTTCGATTCGCGGCTGGAGTCGATCGCATTTGACATTATAACGGGTGGCTGCTGACTCGAAGAGCGCAAGCTCACTTCGCAGTCTCCCTCAATTACTGTTGAATTTTCAGTTCAATATAATTTGAAAATAACCTCAGTTATTTATTTGAGGGTCTCGTCTGCAACCCAAAAAATTCCCAAAGTTTTCTGGGACCCGCCTGGACTAGGCATTTTTTTTACAAAAGTTGGGCCACATTGACGTGGAAATTGGTAGACCTGCTTTTATGAAAGGAATTGGGCGGCAGGCCTATTTAGATTATGGCAGCAGAGATGGAAAAATTTACTCAGTGGTTAGAGCAAATCAGCATAAACTGTGACATCACAATCTAAAATTTTCCTTCGCGCAAATAATAGCCTCATTTTAATGACGACGTAACCACTAGCCTACCAGCCCAGGAGTTCTTAAACTGGGGGGGGTGCGAAAGATTTTATCAAATGTTTTGTTTTTGCAAAGATATATGAGAAAGTTGTGTTACGCAGGCAGATAAGCTACCAAATGTTTTTACACGGTAGCCATATTGCTATTTTATTGCTAATATATTTTTTCAGTGGGAGTTTGGGGGTTTAATTTGATGCTTCCGTAAGCAAATAGTGAAACAGTCAGTGGCGTAGCTACCCTTAAGATCTTATGAATAAATTCAGGAGCGGCAAGTTACTGGGGGCGGCAAATTGTGATAACATTTTAAACGAACAAAGTTAGTCACATCAATTTATTCTCAGGCTTAAACGAACTAAGGCAGCTCAGATGGCCGAGTGGTATGGAGCGTCTGTCTCTTGAGCTGTAGACTCGGGTTTGATTCCAAGTCGGGTCAAACCAATGACTTTAAAATTGGTATTCACAGCTTCCCTGCTTGACGCTCAGCATAAAGGGACAGTGTGGAGAACATGCCGGAAAGTTTACTTGTTGTGCCGTTGGGAAAGGCACATAGCGGGATTCCCCCATCTTGGTGTGGTAGACAGATGGTCGGCAACTCCTAAGCGAGCTCGTATAGCGCATTGATCGCTTTCTCGTGATAGGAGGATAAATATGCAACTAAATAAAAAAATAAAATAAAAAATAAAGTCAAAACTGATCTAAGTGGAGCCAAAAAATTGCACAATTGACTATTGACAAGCTACGCCTCTATCTAATTAGTCAGCAACTTTTTAGAATATGACTCGCTATGTGGTCTTTGTCACGGCATAATCGGTTAGTGCAATTCAGTGGTTTTACATTTAAAAATAACACTTCAGCGCCGGACGTGCTGCAGTGGTTAAGCAAACATCGCTTATGTGAATCAACACCTTAAGTTTATGTATGAGTCTTATACTTTACCCCACTGTTGGTTGTTTCAATCGCAAGCTGCGAAAGAAGTTTTTCAAAGCTTAAAAGTTAATAAAATCTCACGTGAGATCGACGATGGGAGAAAACAGGCTGTCTACGCTAGCAATATAGCGTACTGTTCATTGGAAGTGATTTAGTCGAGTCATTATCTTTTGACGATATAATTTCGGAGTTTGCTTCAATGAAAGCTCGACGCATATAATTTTAAACTTTCGATAAGAATTAAACAAACTCTTTTAAATCTTCAATGAAAGCTCGACGTATGTAATTTTTGAACTTTCGGGTTGGGGGTTACAACCCCCTCCATTAAACCCCAAATGACGTCACACTTACTTCTTTTTCGGATAGTTTATTCAAAGTGCTGGATACTTTGTCTTTGATAATCTGGTTTTCTAATTGTCATAATAACAAAAATTACGTAGCGTTGTTTCCTGAATCTTGTTCTTTGCCGTTATGCTTAATGAAGCAATGACCCAATTTTTATTAGCAGGGCAGTGCCGCTACTGTACATGCAACTGCCCTCGGCCCCTCACACCTTCCGTACAAAAATTGCTGAACGATTTCAAGCAAAACCATGTACGTACTGTAGCTCAAAAAAGAACTAAGTCGCTAACATTTGAATATCGTTTTACCAGTTTCAACAGAAAGCTTTCCTTCGACTTCCTTACAACAATCGTGCCTTAACTGCCTTCGGTACCGGTATTTTTAGTTTAAAACATCTCTCTTAAATTTGAGGCCATCTTTTGTTATTATACAACCAGGGGTGAATCCAGGGGGGATGTGGGGTATGCTGCGTATGCATTCCGTCACCAGCCATTTTCAACAATGTTTTGGATGAATAAAATTTCGAACCTCTTCATAATAACATAGGCCTATGCCTTAGTCGCCTTAATAAAGCACGCATAATCGAAACTGTGCAAACAAAATGCATCATTGGTGAAGCGCTCAAAGTTAGGGGCCAAAAATATGACAATCTTTCCTTAAAAGCTGTTTATAAAGCACTAAAATCAGTAAAATGGCCATTGCAGTATGCGAATTTTCAAAAATTTTCCGGGGGAAACATGCCCCCGGACCTCCCCAGGATTGTTTTTGGTGCTTAAGTTGCATAAATCTGCCGAAAAAACTTACCCTTGAAAAAGTGACGAAAACTGGTGCCCCCTCCCTAAAAAAGATTCTGAATAAGCCTACGTCTCTGGCATGAAACATTTTTAAAAGGCTTATTTACGCCCGTTTCCGGGTCTAAAAGACCTTGCATTTAGTTAACATTCAACCTAATTCAAAATTCCACCCCCCCACCAAAACTTTTTGGATCCGCTCCTGTATACACCGTATGGTTAAATGTGACGTCATTTTCACCTCCCCCCATTGCAAAATCCTGGCTACGCTAGGATCTATGATAATGTTAAGGGCGGCATTTGGTGCAATAATCCAAGAGCGGCATATTGCGTTGCTACGCCCCTGGAACCAGTTGGCAATTTATCACTGATAGCAGAAATGCAATGACTATGAACAATGCCGAGATGCAGGTCTTTGTCACTAGGCCTATTGTGGGGCCACCATGTGAGAAATGGAATCCAGAGCCTCATCTTAAACTTTCCGTTTATCTTAAACTAGTGGCATGGTTCAACAAAACTTGAAAAAGGATAACCACTATGGGCCTTCATGAAAATTTTTTTAATGATTGAGTGTTTGATTGGGATTACGAGGTGGGTATGTACTTGGTTGAATATGTGTCGTTACGTTTGAGGTTACAACCTTAAAATAATGAGTCAAAAGTAGATGTTGGAAATCTTTTGTGCATATCCCCCCTCAAATAGCTTTACCAAAGTTCGTGTCAAAATAGTTCTGTGGCAAACCTTTTACTCTCCAATATGAGCAACAGTATTGGAGAGTAAAAGGAGTGTAAGAGGCAACAGTACTTTAGGACATTGTTTCGAGTCTCAGTTTAGCGATTCATTATAATCCAGAGACAAGTTAGTTATTTGCGTTTTAGCCATTCTCGGATTATCTGATATTTCATAGTTCGTAAAATTTAAAGCTTTTAGTATAATTAAGGCGTTTGGGATTTTGTGACTGCTCACAGGATAAGTGGTTACTTAAGACTCATTGCCTCTTTTCATCTGCAACTACGAAAAATTTTTTCACTTTCACCACTGTTCTGGGCTTCTGGCGCAGTACCGGTAAGAAAAATTTTCTACTTTCGCCACTGCCTAAGGAAGAGAACGTAGATTTTATTGACAACTATTTGCTCATGGTGAATGCCTAAGCATGATAGAGTTTGCAGAGCTTGTTATTCAACAAACATATAGTCTACTGCTTACTGATCAATTGACTGGTAAGCATTTTCCTATGGACTTTTTACATCAAATGCGATTTTAATCAGATTTGTCGTCACTCGTTGTGCGAACTTCCAAATTTCATCCAGTTTTTGACGTAAGCAGTTGTCGGAAATATCTTCTACACAATTCGAACCAGTGACGTAGCAACGCAATATGCCGCTCTTGGATTTTTGCACGGAATGCCGCCCTTAACATTATCATAGATCCTAGCGTAGCCAGGATTTTGCAATGGGGGAGGCATAGGTGGGCACAGCTTACGCAAAAATTAGCTCCGCTAACAGCTAATCCGATAACCAGAAAGATTAGCTTTGCTAACGCTAAACCGATAACACAAATTTTTCATTAGCGGAAGCTAACGCTAGTCCGCTAATTAATCATAAGATTTTAATTTGAGACAGAAACAACGAAAAATCGACGTTGTAACTTGTAGCAATCATTTTCATATCGCGTTTTTCAGTTGATTAGCCAAGTCCAAACGATATCGTATCAACGCAATTTCCAAAAGTTGATTTAATGGCTCGGCATATTGTCAAGGTTTCGGGCACACGGTGAAAGAACTTGCAGCATTGAATTAAACTCGGCAGTGAAATTAGCACAGTACTAAAATAAGCACATTGCCAAAATAAGTAGAGCAGGGAAACAAGCACAGTAGGCCTATACTGAAATGCGTCGGTCTGACCATTTATTATTATTATTGACATCTTTATCCTCCTATCACGAGAAAGCGACGAAGCGCTGTACGAGCTCGCTTAGGAGTAGCCAGCCATCTGTCTACCACACTTAGATGGGGGAATTCCATTAAGTGCCTTTCCCAACGGCACAACAAGTAAACTTGCCGGCTTTCTCCACACTGTTCCTTAAATGCTGAACGTCAAGCAGAGAAACTGTGAATACCAATTTTAAAGTCATTGGTTTGACCCGACTCGGAATCGAACCCCAAGTCGACCGATCCAGAAGCAAACGCTCTATACCACTCGGCCATCTGATCGGACCAATCTGGCCATGTCTGATTATCGCGCCTTTGTGAAATGCGAGGAACTTGATAGACCGACAGCTGAGAGGAATTAGCATACCTTTTCTGTACTGCGACCTTGAGTACTGCGTCAAAAACCATCGGCGAAAAGTGATTTCTGCCGGGTTAAATTCGATGCGTTTGGTCGTAATAATGAGGGTCCAAAAAAAAAACCCAAAAATTGCTAGCATACCTTTTCTAGGTACCACATGAAACTTAGTGGAAACGAAAGCTTGCATGGACCAGATTTCGAAATGTTTTGTCTCGGAAGTTTTTTTGGCTGCTTTACCCCCAACAGAAGCCTCCAAAGTTCGAGTGATGACGTCACAATATAGCTAGCGTACCTTTTTTAGGTGCCACATGAAACTTAGTGCAAACGAAAGCTTACGTTGCACTGATTACGAAATGGTATGTGACAGAAATTTTTTCGGCTGCTTTACCCCCAACAGAAGCCTCCAAAGTTCGAGTGATGACGTCACAATATAGCTAGCGTACCTTTTTTAGGTGCCACATGAAACTTAGTGCAAACGAAAGCTTACGTTGCACTGATTACGAAATGGTATGTGACAGAAATTTTTTCGGCTGCTTTACCCCCAGCGGAAGCCCCCAAAGTTTGAACTATGATGTCATTTTCGCTGTGACGTCATAACTCGAACTTTAGGGGCTTCCGCCGGGGGTAAAGTAGCCGAAAAATTTCTGTCACATACCATTTCGTAATCAGTGCAATGTAAACTTTCGTTTGCACTAAGTTTCATGTGGTACCTAGAAAAGGTACGCTAGCATACCTTTGTGACGTCATCACTCGAACTTTGGAGGCTTCTGTCGGAAGCGAAGCAGCCGAAAAATTTCTGTCACATACCATTTCGTGATGTGGTCAATGTAAGCTTTCGTTTCCACTAGGTTTCATCTGGTACCTAAATAAGATATGCTAGCGCTGTTTTGTTTTTTTTTGGGCCCCGGTTACGGCCAAACGCATCCAATCTGACCCGGCAAAAATCACTTTTTACCGATGGTTTTTGAAGTAGTACTCAAGGTCGTAGTATAGAAAAGGATAAGGTATGCTAATCCCTCTCAGCTGCCGGTCTATAACCTCTCAGCTCCAAAATGTCGAAACACTGATTGCGCAAGCTCAGCATTATTTCATTGACGGAGTTATTATTGCTTGATTTAAGCGCTTAGCTAGAAGAGAGCCGGTAGATATTTCTCACTGGTAAAACGATATTCAAATGTAAGCGACTTAGTTCTTTTTTGAGCTACAGCACGCACATAGTGTAACGGTTAAAATGAATACTGGTAGGCCAATATATTAAGATTCAGAACCAAAGGTCGATGGTACACATCCAGAGATGGGCATTTATCGAGATAATTTATCGGCGATAATTACTACCGATGATTGTTATCGCTCGAAATAATTTTGATTTATCGATTACCGATATCGCTTTTGTTACATATTTTGTTATTGCCGATAAATTATCGCGATAAACGATTCTTTATGCACGCAGTGTTTAAACTTCAAAGTCACTAGCGTAACTAGGATTTTGCAATGGAAGGGGAATCAGTGGCGTAACAAGAAATTTAAAAGAAGGAGGGGGAGCATAATTTCCACATATTTTTAAAGGTGTTTTTTCTTCGGCAGAACTAGTTTGAAGCTGATTAAAGGCTCTAGGGGGGTTCGGGGGCATGCTCCCTCGGAAAATTTTTGAAAATTTACATCCTATAATGGCTATTTTAGTGCTTTTTGAATAACTTTCAAGTAAATTTAGTATAAAATGTTTGACCCTAATTCGAGTGTTTCACCAAATATGATGCATTTTCTTCGCGCATTTTCGATTATGCGTGATTAAGGCTCAAGGTTATCGCTATCCAAGTGGTTCAAAATTATGCAAAAATTGTTTACATAAAAAACATTTTTGAAATGGCTGGAAGGAGGATGCAAACCCCTTATCCCACCGGTCTGGCCATAAGCTAGTCCTAGACAAAAACCATCAAAAGAGTCCGGCATATTTCAGTCACTTGGCACCATTAATTTTGTTCTTTTTTACTAAAATGCAGATTCAAAAGGGGGGGCCACGACCCAATGCCTCCCCTTGCACATGCTCCTGCATTTGACCATACTTTTTGTACAGAAGTGGATCCGAAAAGCTTTGGTGGGGGGATGTGTAATTTTGATTTAGGTTGAGTGTTAACTAAATATAAAGACGTTTGGACCCGGAAACGGGCGTAAATAAGCCTTTTGAAAATGTTTCATGTCAGGGGCATATTCAGAATTTTTTAGGGAAGGGGCGCCAATTTTTGTCACTTTTCTAAGCGTAGTTTTCTCCGGCAGAGTTAATTTTAAGCAACTTAAGTCCCAAAAGCGACTCTTGGGTGGTCCGCGGGCATGCTCCGCCGGAAAAATTTTGAAAATTCGCATACTGCAATAGCCATTTTAGTGCTTTTCAAATAATTTTTGGGGAAAGCTTGTCACAGTTTTGGCCCCCAACTATGAGTGCTTCATCAATGATGCATTTTCTTCGAAATAAATATCAGAAAAAAAGTTTGTATAGCGTCATTTGAGGCTCAATGGAGGGGGGTTGCATCCCCCAAAATCCCCTTGTGGCTATGTCACTGTTTAAAGTTTGCGAGTTGGCGCTATTGAAAAATACACGGTATCCATTAAGACTTGTAATTTTAAAAAATTACCTCTTCATTTTGTTTAATGTCACGGCAGAGTCCTTGAACTGCTCTCTTTTGAAAAATCTAGAAAAAAATTTTTGCAATTCGATTTACGAAAAAAACTTCGTCAAACACATTGAAATTTTATCGCAACATTTATTGGAAAAATTTATCCGCGATAATTTATCGATTAACGTTATCGCTTTAAGAAATTTAGATTTATCGATTATCGGAAACGCCCAGGACTTTTTTAAAGTTATCGATTATCGTTATCGCTTTAGTATAGAAAGATTTATCGTGCCCATCACTGTCCTCATTAATGCACTGTATTTCCCCGTTCATCTAATGAGTAACTGTATTTTTTTCCGCTGCTTCAGAGAAGATAGGCCGATCAAAAAAAAAACAGATGTAAACTAAGCCGGAGCCTAACCCTTTTTTTTTTTTTTTTTTTGATTGATTTCTTCATCTTTATCCTCCTATCACGAGAAAGCGACGGAGGCGCTATGCGTAGGACGAATCCAGACTCGCTTAGGAGTTACCTTTGTTTCCAAGTTTTCCGGTTGAATTTTCTTCTGACTTCTTTAATTTGCTGCTTGCCAGATTCCACCAAGCAGAGATAATCATCGTGAAGCATCTTATCCAAGGACGCAACAACGAGACTAGGTTGGGAGTGGAACCATTAACCTTGCGATCATGGTCGTCGTAAAAACGACGCTCCGAACCACTACGCCACGCTGCCGACATAGCCCTTCCATAGCCCAAAGCGCAAGCAAGCTGAATAGGATAAACCCCAATTTAACAGTCAATAGCACAATGTTGTGGTTGGGCTATATTTTGGGAGAGCTCAAAATTTAGCACGGCAGAACCGTGCAAATTGCAAAATAGGCCTAGATGGTAAGCTTTTAGCTAGACACGCATTACTCTACAAACTATAATGAAGCAACATCACTATACTACCCACAGTCATGTTTAACATGTTGACGCGAGTTGATGCCGCTTACCAAACTTTATGTTAAAAACAAACTTGTTTAATGAGAAATTTGCAAGGGACAAATTAATGTTTCGACTATAACCAAAGTCTCGTCAGCCTTGCTACGCACAGCCAATCCAGGCTAAACTCATTCCAGACTGCAAAGACTCTTTTTTGCATTGCTCTACCTGGACATATCGACTTCACCTCTTTTCTAGGTTGTGCCCTATTTCTGGCAGGCGACTGGCCCCAAACAACGATACCCAATGAAAGAACCTATAACCACTAACCCACAACTAAGTTACCGGTAGCCTAACTAGTCCACATAACTAGAAGCCCCCATGGCAACCCACTCATTTGCAGCTGCAGACGCGTTTCGACCTTATTATGGTCTCATCAGTGCAGCATAGCAACCTCCCACCTTCCTAAAGAAAAAAAAAAAAAAAAATTCTAACCTTCAAAAGAACTACACACTCCAAATCTAAGCCTCTACTCGTTCTGCTCAAGGTAGAACATTTGAAATAAAACCTTCAAGAAAATAATACAGGCTGGATTATGATGTCACAGATTCCCTGTAAACAATCGATAAGAATAGAAATGACCGGTTGGTTTAAACACTATTTTCCCGGTAATCTGAGAAGGAATTTTTTGTTTACGGTTTGTAACTATACCAGTTACCAAAACCTTCAAAAAACCTCTCTGCCCAATCCGTTCGCCCGTGAAAAAGCGGGGGACAAGGCAGGCACTGTGTCTGCGCATGCAGCGCAGAAAACACAGAGAACGTCAGCGCTTATCGGTGGTTTAAACATCAATATTCCGGTACGTTTGTCGAACCGCATGTACAGTTACAGGATCCAGTAAGATGATACAAAGAAGGATATGTAAGTCAAATAGAATTTCTTCTTTCCTACACTTATCCGATAGGCACCCCCAAAGTCAGCCAACAACAAAGCTCAAAGTGTCAGGGTAAGAATAGGTCCAACAATAAGAGTACAGTCTTTTAATGGAATGGAAAATGGTACTCCCCCATACAGGTGGGAATTGAACCATCCATTTCTGTCATCAATTACGAGTTAGATGAGAAATTTGCAAGGGACAAATTAATGTTTCGACTATAACCAAAGCTGCAAATGCCAACGTCTGCAGCTGCAAATGAGTGGGTTGCCATGGGGGCTTCTAGTTATGTGGACTAGTTAGGCTACCGGTGACTTAGTTGTGGGTTAGTGGTTATAGGTTCTTTCATTGGGTATCGTTGTTTGGGGCCAGTCGCCTGCCAAAAATAGGGCACAACCTAGAAAAGAGGTGAAGTCGATATGTCCAGGTAGAGCAATGCAAAAAAGAGTCTTTACAGTCTGGAATGAGTTTAGCCTGGATTGGCTGTGCGTAGCAAGGCTGACGAGACTTTGGTTATAGTCGAAACTTGTTTAAATTTTTCAAGGAATGAATAAAAAAAACGAGGTCAAAACAAAGTGCAAAAAAACTTTTTTTACATCACTATTCTGTACTCACATCCACCATGCTGAAAGGTCCGTACTCCGCTCTTTTTTAACCATGTGGCTACTGATAAACTTTTTTGGATGAAATACAGTACCCCGAAGGCCTACCCAAAAATATCGCGTGGCTTTCAAAACCTTATACGCCGATGAGATTGCGAGGATCGAATTAGGGAGGAAACCAAAGAGCAAAGACCCAAAAAAACCATCTATGATTTTCCTACTTCACGTTAATCCAGCAAGTTCACTTCTTTAAACGCTGGAAAACCATTCTATGAAATTCCCCACTTTCGAATGGTTGACAATTGGCCGGCAACTTTTTCTTGCCAAGGAAACATTAAAATGCATCTAAACGAATAGAAACAGTTTGATGTGGTTTCATTTGTAAAGCAATGCGTTTGTAAACTGTTAAACATTTTTGCAACCTAAGCCAAATTGCACATCTATCCATCTTTCTCGTTACCATATTTCACACAAGAAATAACAGACAACATTGATTTATTTCATAAAATAAAAACAAAAATCTCGTTCGTTCAAACGATTTTACAGTGATGAACAAACACTTGGAGCGCTATTCAAGTTGGAAAAAAATTAAAAAGTGGCAGGGTTAATTGGCAACAAATTTTGCCGTTTCTACGCTTGCAATAAGTAATACTCGATCCACAAGCAATCAGATTACAAAAAAATACATCCAAGGTTTTGTTTTCGAAATTCAAACGGCCAATGACAAACAAAACCAGCATCGCAATTTAGCTCAAGCTGCAGGATAAAATTTGGTTCGTGAAATACTACTTGGTAAAAAGCTGCTAAGTCGACAGCTTAATTACCATTAAATACTGTAGTTTACAGCTTCCAAGCTAAACCAACTTAAAGACCTTACGTCGTTAATACTGACTAAATACTGAAGAACGATATAGATCTTTCCACACAGCACGATATACTAGTTGTAGCAAGTGAACTGTGATCCTATTTAGTTACAAATAATCACGAAATGATTGCAACAAGTGAAAATGCGATAATGCAACAACATCGTATCACTTCAAAATTACGTAGGCTTTCAAGAGCACAGGTTCATAATTATTTACATCTCCTCACACCTTGTTATCATGATACGACAGCACACTGCTATTTTGTAAATTTCAGACAAGAGGTAACTTCCAAAGTTATTCATTTACATTAAGCTTTTGACTGGTTGACCTTGCTGGATTTTTAAAACTTAAATAAAAGCGAAACATCAGTATCGGCCATGATAACATTCAAAAATTGCTGATATTACCTTGAAAGATCATCAAAAAATAGAACCCGTAACACGAAAACCATCGCTTCTCAACCGGTTTAGCCACGGCCAAAATACAAGCAATTACGCATAGATCGGTCTGGTATTTCAGTACGACTAGCCTTCTCTCGTACAAACCAAATACGGAAGCACCTTATCATATTCAACCCGCCCAAAACCAGAAACTCAGTGAATACAAAAGTCTTTTATCAAGAACTCAACAGCGCTGGTACCAGCAATTTAAAGTTACCTTTCAACTCTGAATATACCCAGTATCAGAGGATCCAACTAATTGAGCTTTATATCAAAACGTAAAAAATGGTAAACACCTCAATTAAATCGATAAAAATTTCGAGCAAAATATCGAAAAGCATTGATTTTAACAAGTGGTCTATGGGTTCAACTATTAAAGTCGCTGCAGTCCATAAAGCATTGAAATAAACTTGAAAAAAAAAATAATAATGCATTTTAAATGGCAAACAATCACAAGTATGACATTCGATATTAAAAAAGTACACGATGAAAGTACGAGAGCTGCAGAACAGGTTAACTCATACGAAGATGGAAGTGATTAGTCGCTAGTGTGTTAATAGCTAAACTACAATATGGAAGACAAAGCCCTGGCTTATTTATGTTTGATCAACACCATGGCTGTAGCAGCAGAAAAATTTCATAGTCACTAAGTACCGGCTGTTTGATAAATAATGACTACCATTTTCAGCCTCATACCGGAAATTACAAATCAATACAACTCGTGATAACATAGTTCACATTATGCGGGTAAACAGTGTAATAAGTCAATGGTTTGTAAACATCACTATGGACTGCCAAAGCTGCAATAATCATCAACTGAAAGCCGATTAAAGCTATGTAAATACAAAGCCAGTTGTTAGGACAAAGATAGCTCAAATCAAAAACTTTCCTTCATATCAGCCGGAATCTGCACGCCTCACCAGCAAAAACACCACAGTAAGAACCTCACTGCTTTAACAGCCGATAAGTTGGTATAAATAGCAACAATAAAAAGAGTTTGAATGCAGAATGAGCACAAAAACAAAAAACGTGACGACTGTCGTGACACGCTTGTTTTATATTTCGCACCTCAATTTTTTCTCACTTCATGAAAGACTAAGTTGACTCATCTAACCCTTGATTACCAAAAGTCAATAACAAAGCGGAATCTACAGGTTCCATACACGTAGGACATGTGATTGAACGCATTAGCCAATCATCAATACACTCAACATGATAATAATGCATGCATGGGAGATAACGGATAGGTTCATTTTGTTCGAAGTCAGCCATACATATGCAGCACCTAAAAAAAACATAGAAGTGATTAACAAATCACGAAACCCACGGCTAAAAAATTAAAAAACACGAAACAATTTCAATCACAAGGTCTTTTGAATTTAACTACAAGTATGTACTTGCTAAATATAAATGTGTTGGGGTAACTGTAAGGCAATGTGCTGCAGTAGGCTAGATAGTATCCAACGGTACACGACAAGTGACCGCCAAAACCGCCTAATTTATTAACAAGAACTATCATCGCGTGAAATAACAACAAATCCTGACCTAACCCTGACCGAACATAACCCGACCCTAAGCCGAATCGAACCCTAGCCGAACCTAACCCTTACAGAACAAACCCTAACCGAACCTAACCCTAACCGAGCTTAACTCTAACCGAACCTTACTCAACTAACCGAACCTAACCTATAACTCTAACTTCAGAATTGAGGCTTCGAATTTCGATCTCTAACCCTAACTTAAACATCGGAATTGATTGAAAAATTTGCCCGGGATGTAATAGCCTTGTCAAATTATGCAGTGCACAAAGCTGTAATTGTTTTCGAGCCTTGTTACTCCCCGCTGTGATCCTGTTTCGAGACTCGTCAAATTATACAGCGCACGAAGCTGTTTTTGGCAGTCAATTGACGCGGCGGTCACTTAGCATGGCGGTCAGCTGACTCGCGGTCAGTTGTCCGTGTTCGGTATCCAACGACTGCGCTGATCATTCGAATTGCTGCTCTTACGTTCTTACATGAAGTGAACACAGAAACCGTAAACCCAATAATCTTAAACCAATTTTTGGTGTTGTAATACTCTACTCAGAGCTGAAAAAAATCATGATTTTTTCAAAAAAATCAAATTTTTTTGATTTAAATCAGATTTTTTTGAAAAACACATTTTATTGTCAATTTAAATAGAGGAAGGGGTGGGGGGTATTAACTTTTCATACCCAACACCCACTCACCAGTAGTAGGTGGAACTACACCTCACTTCAATCTTACAGTTAGCACAAATCAAAACAAAGTTTTTATTTGGTCATCAAACAAGAGTTACCAAATGTTTCACAAAGCACATGTTCAATTATAGCACTGCACTGAGTGTATGGTAATGGCACCCAGCTGAAATAACAAGTTGTCGTTTATTTTGCATCATTGAGAAGCTTATGCATAATTACAAGCTTTGCCGCTTTTGTGGTACCCAATCGGTTCCTCACTTCAGATTGGACCAGGCCCAATGTTGAAAAAATGCGCTCAACATCTGCGCTGGAAGCTTTCGCCCCCAAGATTTTCAGAGCCAGTGCCAACATTTCTTCACTGATCCGGTCAGATTGAGACATCCACCATGCCAATGGTGTTACTGATTTCAGAACATCTTCTTGGAACATATATGCTTTGAAAGGTCCTGATTTAGCACGATAAAAAAGAACTTCAGACATTATGTTAGGATTAATGTCAGCAACAAATCCTCGGTATGGAGGCAGAAAGCTATCTTCGGATGAGGCTGCATCAACCTCATACCGAAGATCTAATATATTTGCCAAAAAATGAGCTGGAGTGCAAGCTTGTTTCATACGAGCTTTAAGCTTACTAAATATCCTGGCAGGGCCAGCATTTTCTATATCTCTCCGCAGATTTATCCAGATCTCTACGGCTTCACTTATGCAATAAGTATTTCTTTGAACCACATCCAGTGATACTGCAATAGGCTTCAACAGCAACAAATAATCTTCGGCAAATCTTTTTATCTGTAAATCTTGCACTTTGGTGTAAATTGTGCTGTCTATGTCGGAGCGATGTTCTTCACATATCTGAAGCAAACTGGGCCAGCTCTTCAAGTAGCTTTCAATAGAATCTGCTAGAGTGTTCCATCGCACATCTTGAAGTAGCACCAGAGCTTTGCCACCAGCTTGCTTGAACCAAGCAGCTGGCAGATGATGATTTCTGAAATACTTGACAACTTGAACAATGTGGTCTTTTACCCCAACAATCTCCACATCATGTGCCAGAAGATTCAACAAATGGGCAGAGCAACCATAGGTGATGATGTCCAAGTCATGATCCTTTAGTGATTTTCGCATTTTTGCCTTATTTGCTACATTGTCGGTAACAAAACTTGCAACACGGCAACCAAATTGCTCTTCACATTTAAAAATTGAATTTTTTGTAACTTCTAGCTATATTCAGAAGTATGACTGTGCCCTGATGTATCTACCGTATCGGCTAAGAATGAATGGCCGTCAGATGTTGAAATTGTCAAACATGGAATTGGCTCATTGTGAACATTGCTCCAGCCATCTAGAGACATGGAAACACTTGTTTCCTGCACACGAGCTTTGCAATCAGAAAGCAGTTCAATGAAACACTCATCTAACAGTTTGCCACCAACTTGCATTCTATCGGCAGGATTATATCCAGGTCGTAACATTTGGATCATTTTCTTGAACTCTGTGTGATTAGCGACAAAAAAAGGGCTATTAGTAGCATACAAGTAACGAGCTATCAGCAGATCAATGGCATGTTTCTCTGATGCAGATGTTCGTACCACAAATGCATCCAAACTTCTACACCTTTTCTTGGAAACCTATGAAGAATCACTCTGTGGTGGAAATGAGCGCTTAAGAGATGGACCTGGCAGCTCAGCTGAAGATGCTGGCAGATTATTCACTGTTGTTGTTTGCTGGATGCTGAACTTTAATCATCTCATCATCTGGCTGACACTGGTTAATATGAGCTTTCATGCGAGCTACTAGCCCCTAAATCTTTTTTTCACACTGCTTTAATTTGGCTCTGCAACCACTTTTACCAGCTGTAACTATTCTTTCAAACTTCAGCCATACTAGATCTTGCTTTCTTCGAGACATTTTACTACTCTTATTTTCTGGCAACTGCTAGTATTAGGTAAACCTACAAAAGAACAGTTTTTTAAAACTTACCTGCCACTTCTTTTAAGGAAAATCCAACAATTTTGAAAATGCTAAGCTGTAAAATGCAAAATTAGAAAAAAATTCATAACCCGCAGATTTAAAATAATTTTTTACTGACCTTTGCAACTAGACTACTTTTTAACTGAAGGGCATGACTTAACAACAGCTGGTGTAGCCCACTAATCTAGCTATGCTCATTTTTTTCCTTTAGCCTATCATTCTAATAACTTCCATCTAGACCATGTGCTCAGTGCTGCAATTCCCGCCTATTTCATCTTTGTCTGTGATGTCACATATGTTTTTTGTCACAATTGTATCATTATATAGTCACACAGTCTTTGAATGCTTGATTATGATTTTTCTTATCTGACCTAATCTGTGTTTACTGCCCACGAACAAGTGAAATTTAAATATAAACTTTGCAAATTACATATATCTAGGTGATTTTAGAAATTGCCTTAAAATTCGTAATGATTTTTTTGATTTTTATTGTAAACTTGATTTAAATCAAACAACCCAGACTCTACTTTGTCTGGGAAGAGAAATACTCTAACGAAAAATGAATTGCAAAGACGATTAATCAGACAAAGGAAATGTAAAACAACATCTCAGCACTTCAGTAAAACCGAAAATAATCTTGGGTTACTTTATACCAAACCAAAAGTATTTCACTTTCTTTGTGAAGTAGTTTTCAGAGCGCTTTTGCAAACAAGTCTAAAATTTGTGTTAACAAAGTTTTTTTGCAAGGGCGGATGCACGTTTCCGCAGTGTCAACACATAGCCCAAACTATCAAATTTCAAAACTTAAAGTTTCACTTCTTACAGAGGAAAAAAAAGCAGATGAAAAAAATATCTGCAGAAGCTCATGAGTGATTTTGTTATATATAGTTTTAGTAATTGCACGTAATTTAGTCTCTTATTACTCAATAATGTTACGATTCTGTACCTATCTTAAATGGTACACGACAACTGACGGCCAAAAACGTCTAATTTATCAACAAGAACTTTCGTCACGTGGAACTACAACAAATCCTGACCAAACCGTGACCGAACATAACCCGTTTCCAACCGGACCTAAGCCTAACCGAACCAAACCTTAGCCGAACCTAACCCTAACCGAACCTAAGTCAAGTCACTCCCGTAGTCCTAGGACCGTCGGGGCACTTATGAAAAGTTAACCACATTTTTCCATTTTTCAGCTAGTCTGATACATTCTACAGAACTCATCTGTTTCTTCCTTTTTGCATTCTGACGTTGGGGTATAAACCTGTACGATAGACACATTTCTGGGATGTGCACTCAGTCAGATATGAATTAAACAATTAAGAGACCGGATCGCACTCTTTCACAGTGTTGACAAAGAACTTAAGTGTTGGTAAACGAACCTAACCCAAACCGAACCTAACCCTAACCGAGCTTAACCCTGACCAAACCTTACTCAACAAACCGAACCTAACTCTAACTAACCGAACCTAACCCTAACCCAACCTTAACCCAAGCCTAACCTGCAACTCTAACTTCAGAATTGAGGCTTCGAATTTCGATCTCTAACCATAATGAAAACATCGGAATCGATTGAAAAATTTGCCCGCGATGTAATAGCCTTGACAAATCATACAGCGCACGAAGCTGTGATTGTTTTCAAACCTTGCTACTCCCCGCTGTGAGCCTGTCTGCGAGCCTTGTCAAATTATACAGCGCATGAAGCTGTTTTTGGCGGTCAGTTGTCCTGGCGGTAAGTTTAGCGGCAGTCAGTTGACTCGCGGTCAGTTTGCGGAGGTCAGTTGTCCGTGTTCGATCTTGAAGTACAGTATACTATTGCAATTGAAAATATGCACACACAGCAAAATCATGTCCCTCCTATCGAAATTAGACTGGAAAAATGTCAAAATCATTTCAACCATTCCCTTTGCCGCGCCAAAAAGCATGAGATTTTTGGGCCATGATCAAATTTTTAAGAAGACAAACTGAAAAGATGATTGGGCAATGACATGGAAAACAGAGTTCAAAAACTGAGAGAGGCTTTTGACCAACAACAAAGACGTAGGAAGTTTTGATGTGTTACTACTGTTATAAATGTTATCCTTGCAATTTCCCGACCTTTACTTATCATGTAACAGACTTACTCTCGAACTTTTTTGTCTGACATGTGGGATTCATTCCAGGTGCTTAACGGTAAATGTTGAATATATCCCATTCTTTGCGCGATTTTGACTTGTTCTTCCTCCGTCAACTCATCAGCAGTACAAGACTGTCCGGGACTTAAATGATACACTTGATTCGATTGGCTAGGCTGTTAAAAATATTGCAAAAATTTAAGAATCACCTCACCAAATAATCACAAGATCAGTCGATAAGGCTTAGAGCACCAGCACAAGGTTGTAGGCTAAGGGAGTGTTTGGTCATACAAAAATATTAAACACTGGAAACTTTGGTGATAAACATAGATCACCATTGCCACAGCATCTTCCAATGTGTGTGGCTACAATATATATCAGCACATGAAACCACTATTACGAAGACTATTTTCGCAACAAAAAAAATTCTGCATTCAGCAAATACTTAGGCCTACTCCTTAAAAAAATTTTTAGCAGCAAATTTTGTGTTTGCCACAGTCATTTATCAATGATGTCGCACTAATTCGAAATGCATCAAAACCACTTTTTCTATTAATCGTTTAAAAGTATGCATATAGTTTTTAACTCATTCACAAAATGTATTGCATTGTTATAACCGCATTTTAATCGCTCTAATAAATAAAATAAACTAAAGTTCTATTATCGTTATCGTGGCATTTAAAAAAATGGAAAACAAACCGCACTTCATCATCTCAACAAAATATTCTTACAAGCAGACAGAATTAACAGTATCAAAACCAAGTCTGATTCAAAAAAAAGAGGAAAGAAATTTTCATGTAAACTTAATGTTTCAACAGCATGATTACAGTATACAGATGCTGGATTTAGCAGTCATACTCAGCAGTATATCATAGCAGTAGTAACTTAATTTTAAGCCATAACTTCCCTCATAAAGTTTCAATGCACTTCGAAAACTATTATCGTTCTAGCACCCGAACTGCCCAGCTAACTTCCAACGCAGTAACACTAAAGTAGATAATTGAGATAAAAACATGAATATTTCATGTTTGTTTTAGAAAGAGGTCATTAAAATTGAGATACAAAGACTCCACTGTCGGTACCAGATAACCGGAAACTAGCCAACTGGCAAGGTGGATCTCGAATTGCACAGATTGTTTGACAAAATTTATGACAAAAATTGCGGGAAAGAAATATACATTTCTGCATCTAACAAAACCTTAATAACAATTTGTACATGGCAAATTGAAGGGCAGTACAGCGAAACAAAAGTTCACCAACATAGCCTTCGTGTATCAATATTTGGCTATTGAGCAGAAAAAAAAGTACTGGCAACTGAAGCATCAACTATTTTCTACTGATAAAAAAATGGTGAAAATCACAGTTTCCACTTGATTAACGCAAACCTACTCAGGTCACTTCAAAAATTGTTGCAAGCGTATTGCATCAACAACTTTAATGCTGTTTAATCCACGGAAATGTAGCCACAACTTTTATAACAAAAATAAACAATGCAATACTTTTTGTAAGACAAAAAGCAGACAAGAAGCTATATTGCTTTAGCACATGAGCATATGTCATATTGCCACATCAAAATAAAATACGACATTTTCTTACAATAGATCTATCACTTGACATAGGTCTATTTGACAGGGATGAACTTGCTCCAGTGTTAGGACTTCCTGATAATGGAACCAAACGAACATGTGATTTTAAATGTTTGTTTGACCTGTGGCTACGAGAGGAATCATTTGATCGAGGAATATCTCTGCTGGCAGTATCATGATCAACATCTTGTTGAGACGAGTTACTCTCACTGTCGTCATTTTCTTGATCACCAGTAATTTGATTACCCATTGCTTTTTATAAGTTTTTACATTTATTAACAATAAAATTTTTATTAATATGCTGAGAATACAAGATGCTTTAGTAATAAACTTCAAAAAAATCTCACTGCTATACTTAAATCATGAACAATTTACCAACATACTATAAATGCAAAGAAAAGCAACAATAATTATGTTAGCTTTGCCAGTTTAAATTATACTCCATATAAGGAAAGCAATTTAAATACTGACGAAAAGTTAACTTAACAGCTTCATCAAAAAAAGCCTTTGAAGTATGTTTTGCACTTGACCAAAAAGCAATGGCATTTAAAAGGGGAATGGAATCGCAAAGTCAAGCTTCATTTTACTAAATAACAATAACTAGATTTGAAATGCAAACAAATGTTCCTAAATAACAAAGAAATCAACCTCTACATTGACTACATTGCAACACTGCCACTAATCTTCAAAAAACCCAACAATGTTCTTAAAATTGCAACACACTGACAATAAACGCCTTGTACTTCAAAACAAAAAACTTGCAATAAAGCAGTCAATTAACTCTTTTGATTTGTAATGTCAATATGCCAACATTACGCTCAGCCTCAAAGCTTTCTTAATCTAAAATATCACTTCTAATTATCAATATGCTAGAGTTCCCTTATTTGTTGCATTAACATGTTTAGTACATATGAAACATAATTATACTCGACTTCAAATAAATGAACATAAGTTAAGCTGGCTCTCATCGTTAGACTGCAGTCTGTGACAAAAGTTTTAGGACAATTCCCAAAAACAATTCATCTAGCTTTAAATGTGCATATCTCAAAAAATGAGTGTTGTAATGCCATGATGTGTAATTACGTTTTTGGGTTAATATAGAACTTAATATCTACAACCAGGGCTACGAACTCGAACTCGCTTGAACTCAATTGCTTTTGCCGAACTTGAAAAATAAAATATTTTGAACTCGAACTAAAAAAAAAAACAATAGAGTTCGAGTTCACTAATTAACTGCTTTAATTTTATTGATTCAAATCTCTCAAAACGAAGTTTAGCCTACTTTTGATTTTTTGTTATACTGTAGATTGAATGATTGCAAATTTGGTACCGATACTGCACTGACATTTCATTTCGTGTTGTCTCACTGAAACTTATTTATTGCATCACAAATGGTGTTTCGAGAGATTTTAGTGAAAACGCAGCTGCACTGCAGCAACAGTTACCTGTTGCTTGTGCGGTGCTGCAATCTCTGTTCCAACTGTTACTAAGTGGGTCAGGAGCAGATCCGGGGGTGGGGGACCTTTTTCAACAATGTTTTTGATGAATACAATTTTTCCATAATTTCGAACCTCTTCGACAACAAGAATTCCTATGCTTTATACCGGTACACAGAAATCAAAAACGAGCGAAAAAATTGCATCATACCGGTATTTGGTGAAGACCTCAAAATTAAGTGCAAAAAATTCAAATACAATTTGCCTTAAAACTTGTTCCAGGAGCACTAAAATGGCCATCTTAGAATGCAAATTTTCAAAAATTTTCAGGAGAGCATGCCCCTGGACCTCTCTAAAACCGTTACTGTCCTCATTTTGCTTCAAACTAACTCAGTCGGAAAATCTACGCTCAAAAGTGTCAAACTTTGGTGCCCTCCCCCTAAAAAAATACTGGTTACATTCCTGGCATGAAAACATTAATTTTAAATAGCGTAAACGCCCTTCCTCGGATACAAACGTCTTTGTAATTAGCTAACATTCAAACTAAATCAAAACTGCATCCCCCACCATAATTTTCTGGATCCGCTCCTGGTTAGGGTATGTTTGTTAAAGGAATATTTTGAACAGGGCTGTGAACTCGAACTCGATCATTTTTGCCGAACTCGAACTTGAAAAATAAAAATCTTTGAACTCGAACTTGAATTCGACCTTGCAAATGTCTCTTAACCTCAACTAATAAACAATCGAGTTCGCAGCCCGGTCTACAACTGCCAGATTTTTATGCATGATGGTGCTGCACACTATCGAAGCAAGGGGTGAAAAAATTTCTCGGAACAAAAAAGTATCCAACCATTGGAGTGGCCAGGAAACAGTGTTAATCTGAATCCAATCAAAAATTTGTGGAGTCTCATCAAAAATAAAGTTTTAGAAAAGCATCCTACAAGCCTTGATGGATTTTGGTCAGCAATCAAAGAAGTTTGGGTAAAAGAAACGTCAATTCCAACCATTGCTGCAAGCTGACCGAGAGCATGCCGCACCGCCTGCAAGAAGTGTTCAAAAACAAGGGTAGGCACACAAAATATTGATTTTATTCTGTGTACATTTGTTAGGTTTTTACTTAGCTCAAGAAAATAACAAACTGTCAACAAAAGGATTGTAGGAAAGGAGTGGGTAAAACAAAAGCCATTATGGTTGAACACAGAAATGTCTAAGAATGTGAAGTGTCTTTAAACTTTTGTCACAAACTGTAGAAAACATAAGCAAATGTAGTCAGCAAGATTCTATATTACGATACATAAAGTATTGCACATAGTAATGAAAACATGGGCAAAAAGTGGAATACTTTATTCAGAAAAGTTTATGTCTATTAGGTGCTGAATGTATCTAGGTTCCTGCTTTTAAGTCCATTATTCACGTGAAAACCTTTACACAGGATGTAACACAGAACAACAATAACTAATTAGTGCACATTAATGAGATTGCCAAGAAAAAAGTAGTACTGGTAGGCCTTCCAGGAACTTTGTTTGAACATAACCACCAGCATTAAACAATGAAGATATGAATAATTGTTTGATGTGAAGTAGGAATATGCAAAATTGCAGTGAGATTGCCAAGAAAAAAGTAGTACTGGTAGGCCTTCCAGTAACTTTGTGTGAACATAACCACCAGCATTAAACAATGAAGATATGAATAATTGTTTGATGTGAAGTAGGAATATGCAAAATTTGCTAACAAAGATTTATTTTTACAAGCATAGCCTATAATATTTGTCACCGTGGTTATTATATTTCTTCATCACATTCTCGTAAAGCCGTACAAGAAGAGTATACCAGAATAAAAGCGTCTACACTGTTAAAGTTACAAGCTCATAAAACTAGGCCTACAAACTGATTTTGCTAAATGATGTTATGTGCAGAAACTAGCAATGTCAGTTGGTAAAATTTAATTCTCACACAGATCCAGCTTTCACCATCGACACAGCATGCTAAGCAGTACAAAGCTGCATCTTGCTAACTTCCTGATACCAATGCATGAGCCACTTCTATCATGGTTCTAGTTCTTTTCTGTCAACTAACAGAACTATTGCGACTTTCAATTATCGTACCCTGTCCACATGTCCAATTTTAGTGGGCTTTAGGCCAGCGATTCTTGGTTCTAGTTTCTGCATCATAATCAATCTTTTACTACCATACGATACTTAAAAAAAGTGATTATGATACCAAGAAATTAATTATGATGCAGAAACTAGAACCGCGGGCCTAAAGCCCACTAAAATTGGACATGCGAACAGCTGACTGGGTAACTTCACCAAATCCAGTATTACCTCTACTAGTTCATCTAGTGCCACCAAATTTTTGCCAAGTGGCTATTCTTATGAACTCATACAAATAAGGACTTTGTTTATTGGTAGTGTCTATTTTGCCGTGAACGGCAAAATAGCTTTCAGGTCTAATTTGTCGTAAGTGGTTTTTAAGCGCCATTTTGTGCTGGATTGCCACAACTTTTCGATAGCTCAGTGGATAGAGCGCAGCGTATAATGGAAAGCGCTGCACTAGTTTTGGGTTCGATTCTCGTTGCGGCTTTGATTCGTTTTGCTTCAAATTTGTGTGACCCGGGGTTAACAATCGGGTTCGTGAAGACAGTAGAATAGAATAAGATGTACCGGTAGTACCGATATTCGTGTTACATGGGGTTATGTAGCTGCGGCAAAACAGACCTAAATGCTATTACGCTATAATGGCAAAATAGACACTGCCATGTATATTTTAGCTGTTGCTACTGTCTCACTCTCTGGATCGAGGTTAGCGTGAAACGATAATAGAATAAACCAAGCACTTATTTGTACTGGCAGCTTGTACAAATAGCTAGGGATGGGCATTTTAGAATAATTTGATATTCTAGAATAATTAAACTGAATCTAGAATTTCAAATCCTATTCTAACATAATTTTTCAAAATTTTAGAAACTTAAATCTATCACTACAAAAAAGATGCTTATTGCGCATCACTATAAAAAAGATAGAAGGATAAATACACTGCATGTGCGAGTCAAAAAAGAGCAACTTTTACATCTACATAAAAAAAAAACTAGAAAAAAAGAGATTAGGCTGCTTCGATTGCAAAATTTAATTGATTAGAATTATCATTTCAGTTCCAACTATTCCACATAATTTGACTTTTTGGATACAAATCTTTAAGAATTCGGATTCAAAAGATTTGAAATTTTAGAATGCCCAACCTTACAAATAGCCCCTGCCAAATTTTTAATTTGGAGGAATTCTTAATACTGCAATACTGATACAGTGTTTATTTGATCAGTGAACAACTTAGTCTCATAAAGTTATTCTAATCTGATAATTTTGCAGGTGTTACATCTAGTCTAATACCAATAGTTGGCAGTTGGCAACAATGTGTTAGTCTGTAGTGCAGTACTAATGCACATCATAGCCTGGGGTGCGGTCAACTTGAGGAATCAAATAAACTGTATTCCCAAGATTGACTACCGGTAGTTTATTCACCTGTTTGAGCTATAGGCCTACTCTAAGTCAACTGCACTACAGTTGTACCGTAGTCAAGATGTATCAGTAGGCTACACACAAAACACACAGTACAGTTGTAACCAACCACATTCAAAGCTTTTGTAATTTCGACAATGTCTCAGAGCCGCCTAGTCTAGCCTGCATAAACTAAAACAGCGATTTTCACGATCAGAAACAGACTAAACTGGCGACTAACTTTTGACTCGAAGATTTCACGTCCCTTCACGGCTTCCTCATATTGCAAGTAAATGAGCTTTAGTTGCATGTTTACATTAAATCTGCTGTTTTTTCTTTTTTAAAGTTTTTTTGGGTGCTAGTAGTTGTAATACGAAAATAAACTTGTCTGTCTGTCTGACTAATCTTAACCAAACGCGTAAACCACCAGTTCTTAATAGAATAGCTTTATCCGTAAACAAAAAAACATATTAATGAGAAAGACGTGAGCAAAACCATTCAACCACAACGAAAGCTCTCTTGCAGCACCAAAGCGAGAAAAAGAAAAAAGCTTATTGTATCCGCATTCATACAAAATAAAAATCCGCTTCAGTACGAAAGTTTCAACAGAGTTTTTTTCTCATATAGCGAAGACTGGTAAAGAAAGAATCTTTTTTACAAAACGTCATTTTTACGATTTAAAAAATAAATTTTCACACGACAATCAAGGAGCTAAGGCAGTGGTTCTCAAACTTGTCGGAAGTATCGAACCCAACAGGTGTCATGCAAGCATACATCGAACCCTTAATTATAACCAGGAGCGGATCCAGAAAATTTTAGAGAGGGGATGCAGTTTTGAATTAGGTTGAATGTTAAGTGAGTGCAAAGACGTTAGACGTCTAAACCGGAAAAGGGCATAAGCTCTTTGAAAATGTTTCACGTCAGGGGCGTATTCAGAATATTCTTAAGGCGGTGGAGGGTGGCATAAAATTTTTACATTTTTTAAGCGTATTTTTTTTCCGAAAAGTTAATTTGAAGCAAATTGAGGAACAAAAATCTGGCTCTAGGGGGGTCCGGGGGTATGCTTCCCCGGAAAGTTTTCAAAAATTTAGACACTGTAATGGCCATTTTAGCGCTTTTTGAACAATTTTTATGGCAAATTCTGTTTAATTTTTTTGCCTCTAACTCTAAGTCCTTCACCAAATATGATACATTTTGTTCGCACATTTTTGATTTATGCGTGCTTAAGGCGTAAAGATGATTGTTATCAAATAGGTTTGAATTTATGCAAAAATTGTATTCATCAAAAATAGCGTTGAGAGAGTATGGTGGGGGGATGCATCATTCCACGCAGAGATAGTCATTTACTACAACTGTATGCCTTTTTGCAAAAACTTATTCTGATCTTAGCCGAACCCCTGCTACAGCCTCACCGAACCCCTGGGGTTCGGTCGAACCCAGTTTAAGAACCACTGAGCTAAGGGGTTTAAAATTTTTTTCCCGTTTCGTTGTAAAAACTGATACACAAATACAATTCAATGCAGTTTACATTGTATTACTCCAAACAACACCATTCGATATCTTTGCTTTATCATAAAATGCTTTGATTTTTTGAACTAAGATACTTTGTAATATATTCTTATTAACACAATTTATGCGTCAAGAATTTGCTTAAGTTTGAATACGCATATTTTATTTTAGAGGCGTTACCTAAGTTCTCCAGGGGTGGGGAACCTTCAGGGCATAGCGGGCTACATTGCACGCATAATATTTTTAGCGGGCCGCATTTACATTTCATGCGTAAAGAGCAAAAAAGTTCCTCTAAAAATTTAGTGGAGAGCCAAAAAAAAGGTCATCACGTCCGCTGAAGCTAAATTTTTCGCCCAAAATCAAGTGAAGAGCAAAGAAAGGTCATCACGACCGCAGGCCGTAGTTTGAGGCGTGTAACTGTGTTTTGACATGTTTTCACTGTTCAATATGTCGAAATGTTAAAAAAGGAGAACGTATGGATAAGCCTAGCATTGCACGAGCCGTATGTACACGCGGGCCACATTTAAAACTTAAACGGGCCGCATGTGGCCCTCAGGTTCCCCACCCCTGTTCTAATTAAACCATTCGGACAGAATCTCATATACTTTGAAAATACAGTTTTTCAAATCCGCAAATTTTTATGGAAAGTTGCAAATCCAGGCTTTGCTGAATGCTGTCTCTGTAAGCGACGAGTTAACATATGGGAGCTTTTCATAGATCCTGTTTAATCAAAAAATGTTGGAATGACATCGCCTATAAAAAATATAACGCCAACATGGAGCGATTTACGCAATTCCACAAAACCACGAGTAAATTCTCATGAGATAGCATTAACAATTCGATTTACAGGGGCGTGCCCAGAAATTTGAGAAGGGGGTGGCCGCAATTTTCGACGTCCAATTTACCGCCAGAAATCAACTGAAGACCAAAAAAAGGTCTTCACGTCTTTCACACCAAAAAAAAGGTCTTCACGTCCTCAGCTCGCAGCCCCCCTGGATACGAGGGGGGGAGGGCGCGACCCCAGCGGCCCCCCTGGATACGTCCCTGATTTATAAAGCAACTGCCTCTTTTACGGTGAAAACTGAACTTTCAGAGATCATGTAGCCTAATGTTAATTTTCACACAAAGTCAGAAAGCAGGGAGTCCAACCAAACCCGAACCGGAGTTTTATAAACCGGTTTTACGCTATTTTTGTCGAACTTAAACCGAACCCGAACCGTACTTTTCAAAATCGTTAAAAGCGAACCGGAACTGGACCGAATAATTTGAGTACTTGCGAATTTTAACCGAACCCGAACCGATTGAAAAAGCGGCTCGCTCAGTGAGGTCACACGCGTCATTTTGAAACCGGCTTATATTCAAAGAAATGAAGTACTTGTACAACACTACAAGCAGTACATTGGCCCATCAATGTGAAGACATGTTTCTTTATCAAAGTATAGGCCGTCGGTGTCAGAGCATAGTAACAATTTAATTATTTTGAAATTGGCTTTACTACAAGTATTTTATGCTTTATATAGACCTGTCAATGCCAAGAAAAATTGCTTTGTACGTCAAATCAAATCAAATCTTTATTCTACTCGCGGTATTACGCCGAAGTGTGTAACGAGTGGTGGGGCCCATCTCCGCGGCTTAGCGCCTGGGCTACACAGCTCCGAAGAAACGTCGTAACGGTGGTCAAAATCGCTTTAGAAGTCTACAATTCGGCAAAATGTTCTGGCCTTTCTAACGCGCCGCGGCTTAAATTTCCGATTTGCGGAACATATGTAGACAAGACCACAGCAAAAAGATTACAATTCTAGAAAATTCTGTTGATGCAATGCAGGAACAGATTCGGAGATGCAGGTTAAAGGAAGCAATTACATTGAAATTAAAACAGTGACCTTATAAGTTATAATCACGTTTTTGAGCTCCAAAAAGATTTTCTGTTTTGGTGACAATGATGTATCTAATAATCTACTGTAAGGTAACTTCGCAAGAAACATTCACCATTTTAGGCCCTTGGCGCCCTGGTGTAATGATAGAAAAAGTTTGAAGAACGTGTGCTCCAGATTGGATTTATAACTTACGCAAAAGTACTTGTTTAAAAGCGTAAACTAAGCCGAGAAACCAACTTTAACCTTATGAAGTATACCTTAACAAGAAGATACTTTGCACTGTTTACAATATACAATTTGTCATAATAAACACTTTGTCGATTTCAGTAATTTCAAATCAATCAATGATCTCATAACAACGTTAAAATCATTAAAATATTTCAGCTAAACAGTTCTTTTATTGCTGTTTTTAACTATTGCCAGACACAGAGCCGTAGGTGTCGCCCCCAATTGGGGAGCCCATTCTGCCAAAAGGGGCCCAAAATTGCCTTAAAAACCCAAAGTTGCATCAATTCAAAAATAAAAGTTTACTTTGCGAATCGCGTTGAATGGGATTTTTTGCGCTCAGATTCTATATTTCAGTTTTGAAATTCTTCGCTATCATTCCCTTTTAAACAGCGTCATAAACTGCGTAATGATGTCATATAAAGAATGTACTGATGTGAGAGTGCGCGTAAGGCTTGAAAAAGAAAACCGGGGGGAAGTTGGATCCAAACATTTTTTGATTTTTAAATTCAAATTCATTACTTTTGAAAAAATTACATTTAAATTCATTCACACCTTGTGACATAGGCGCGGGAAGTGGGGTGCCAGGGGGGGCTCAAGCCCCCCCTGAACTTTTTTTAGCCCCCCCTGAACCATTTGAGCCCCCCCTGACAATTAAAACAATTATGCACTGAGTGCGACGTGATTAATGCTCGCAACGTACATACGTAATGAAGCAAATATTTTTTAAAGTGCTTTTAACCAACGAAGAATCACTATTCTTTTAAAAATCAGTCAGTTATTATTCACTTGGTCAACGTAAAATTTGGTAAAATTTTCAATGCTTGAAGTTCATTTTTAACCGTGTTTTATATCAGCGTTTGCAAATCTTTACAGCAGTCATGGACGATGGCCCAGTAAAAGTATAATGGCTGTCAATTCTTGTAGCTGCCAAACACTTTACGCCAAACTACTCTGAATGCTCGAATGAAAGTCGCTACTGATCATGGGAATTACGTAAATCGTAAACGAAAATGCGGTGAAGAGCAAAAAAACGGTCCTCAATCCTTCAGATGTTCCGAATTCCACCAAAATTTTTGTGAAAAGCTAAAAAAAAGGTCTTCACGGCCCGGACGCGTTACATGAACTGGAAATGTTGGTGGCCAACCTGATTTGTGTACATGCTAAATTGACCCGCGATCGACAGCCAAGCATCCAAAGATCGACCGGTACATCGCGATCGACTGGTTGGGCACCCCTAATTAAGCTTATATGAGCTGGTGCAAGTTCTCTTCTGGTTGAGTTTTTTAATGGTTTTGAATTTTTTCTACCAACCCAATGAAGCGGCTAAATCACTACTAAACTGGCACCGATGATCAGTAGGCTACTCGATTTGAGGGGGATGCCATCCCCCCTGAAAACAACACCATCCCCCCATAAAACATTTTAGCGTAAACCGTTTCCTTACAACTATAATAACCATCTCTTTTTAGGTCTGCATGAAAAGTTGTAGCCTACCACCCCCATAAGTGTTTTCACAACTCGAGCACTGCCGATGATTGTTACTAAAATTGAGCTAGTACGCCTACCTAAATACCTATATCTACACATCTCATTATGTTAAAAAATGGTTCAGTGCTTTATTTTGATTGTGTGTTTTTTGTTATTTTTAAACCTCAATGGGGCATTGTTTGTTGCATGTAACTCTGATCAGCAAAGCAAAAGTTAGATCGGGCAAATTTTGTTTGCCTACTTTTTGGTTTTGTGATTGAGGTATTTGCATTTTACAAATACATGAGTAGTAATTCGAGCATGGTTAGAAAAGCCTAATGGTAGTAAGCAATCTTGTTTTCCATGATGAAAGATTATCCTGAAAAAATTCCGGTCACTTGAGCGGCATGCAATTGATGTCTATCAAAATAGGTCTGCTGAGTGTCCTGCTCTTAAAAACGTGCGTTCGAAAAAAGGGGGGTCTGGGGGGCTTCGCCCCCCAGACGTTGACACGATCTTACTATTTTGAGCCCCCCCTGTCTAAAAAACGTTCCCGCGCCACTGCCTTGTGAGCGGATTTAAAATTTTATTTACCGGTATTTATTTTTTTATTTATTCGCATTTTTATACTCCTATCACGAGAAAGCGACGGGGCGCTATACGAGCTCGCTTAGGAGTTGCCGACCATCTGTCTACCACACTTAGATAGGGGAATCCCGTTCAATGGCTTTCCCAACGTACGGCACAACAAGCGAAGTTGCCGGCTTGCTTCACATTATCCCTTTTATGCTGAACGTCAAGCGACAAAGCTGTGAATACCAATAGTCATTGGCAAGGGCGTAGCCAGAAAAAATTGAGGGGGGGCCAAATTTTGCAATTTTCAAATCTGACGTCAGTTACTTATAGCAGCAATGCAGCATATTCCCCTCATATCGATGAAAACATACATTTTGTGGAATTTCTCTCTAAGTCGTAAACTGATCGCTAAAACTTTCCTGGTTTACTTAAGCGGTGAGAGAATTTTTCCACAACCTAACTGCATTGGCGAGATTGTGTAGGCCTAATGAATATACTGTAAGCTCTCAATCTGATCGATTTTGGACGGGTGGTTAGGAGGCAAGATAGAAAGCAACGCAAAAAAGAAGGGTTTTCATTAAAACATTCGCGAAGAGAGCTGCTTAGACCATCAATATATGAAAGGAATATCGAGCGTTGATAATATTGTGAGGCCGATTCTGCTTCAACGTTATCACATTAAACTTGTCTTTCAGCAACCCGGGGCAGGGAAGTACAAAGTACCCAGGCTCGTCATGTTTGGAGGGCCCAGCCAGTTCGGCCAGAAAAAGCGCCATCGCAAGACAAAAACCTTTCCTTTTTTGCACTTCACTAGACTTTGAGTAGAAAATAGGACATTTGCGGACATCAAAACCGTTTTTTTTTGGAGACACATGAAATAATGGGGCCCAGACCGGCTTGTCTCTCATCGGCCCTGGTCAAGGGGTCCGCAATGGTGTCCTGCCCTGGAGCCCTGACCCAGGGCATTGAAAACTTTTCCGTGCCAACCATTGCGGAAGCCTCATCATAATTCATAAATGCTGGATGCGACTTTGGTGAAGTCCATCCACTTTTGATCATGAAGAGAAGCAATCATACTTTTCTCAGAAAGTACACTGATTCCAACAATCTGAGGCTTTCGCGCTAGTGGCTACATAAGCGCTGAGTACCGCCCAATTAAGCATACAGCGTATGTTACACCAAGCTTTTAAAGAGCAGCTTTCAAGAAAAAAGCTTTCGCGAACGTTTCACTGCTTGCCTTCCCCATCGATGAAGCAAGAGCGACTAAAAGCTTAAAGTTTGCTATTAAATATCCGGATGCTCCTGCATTTTTCTGACCATCAGGTTGGAGAGAATAAAGGAATATGAACACCTAAACTTAAGCGTTCGGCGATGTAGCAGAAAAACTTCGGCGTTCCGCGACGATAATAAAATTTAGAAGCAAAAGAATTTGTAAAGCCACGCCCCACCATAAACACACAACTGCTCGAAGTCAACAACGATTAGGCTAAATACATCAGAGGCGCAAAAAGTTCAAGCTTTTATTTTGCTGGGATAATTTTTGAATTAAATTTCAGGGGGGGGGGGCATGGCCCCTTTGGCCTCCCCCCCTGGCTACGCCTATGGTCATTGGTTTGACCAAACTCGGAATTGAACCCCGGAATCTACCAATTCAGAAGCAGACGCTCTATCCACTCGGCCATCCGATCGATAAATTAAATTCAATGCTATCCTAGTTCTGTGTCAGTAATCATGATCTGACATCGAATGCAAAACTCCATTAGAAGAGGTTTTGCTAGTTCGACGTCTGCTTTTGAAATAGCGCAGGAATTAGACATTGCTCCTGTCTTTCTCAATCAAGAAGAAAAAGAGAATGTTTGTTTACGATGCAAATGTTAAACATGTACAGCTTCTGAAGAAGAAATTCAAAGCAAACTTTTCTAAGCAACTGGTGGACCAGGCTATTATGTCGACACTAGAAAGTTTTAAGCTGACATGTGATGTCGCTTCTGTCTTTTCATTGCTGTTTACACCCAGCAGCTTCGTGCATGAACAGCCATTGTGAGCAATATGATCTGGCAGTAGGCCTACCGCACGCAGGTTCAGATCCTTTGCGAAGGGTTCGATTCACGGCTGGAGCTCATTGCATTTGATACCGGATGGTTGCTGATTAGAACGGCACAAGTTCATTTGGCATCTCCCTTCAATACATTTGAACTTTTAATTCAATAGTAATAAGTGCTCGCTTGCCTTACTCCTAGAGTTTACAAAATGCGTTGTTACTGTCACCAGTGCTGAACAAAGCTTCAGAAAGCTGAAACTTATTAAAACGTTTAATAGATCTAATATGGCAAACAGCAAACTATCTTCTTACATTTCGTTGTTGGCATTTTCATCCACCTATCACAGAAAGCAATGGGGCGCTAGACGAGCTTGCTTAGGAGCTGCCGGCCATCTGTCGACCACACTTAGATAGGGAAGTCCCGTTAAGTGTTTTTCCCAACGGCATAACAAGCGAACTTGACGGCTTGCTTCACACTATCCCTTAAATGCTGAATGTCTAGTAGGGAAGTTGCGAATACCAATTTTTAAGTCACTGGATTGTTTGAATCGACTGGGAATCAAACCCTGAGTCTACCGATCTAGAAGCAGACGTTATCCACTCGGCCATCCGATTGGTTCTATACTGTCCATGTTGTCAATCGAAAGTTAATGCGCCCGATCTCCAGATTATGATCTGCGAACGAAAAAGTGCGCTCTAGCTTCATGATTATTGTAGCTTCATGATTGGATAAATGGGTGTGAGTGCAACAAAGTTGTCTTGAAATTTCACCTTTTATTTTTTCACAGTGACAACGCGTATGTTTTACTACAGTATTCGCGATGTGGTGAGACGTTGAGCTGTTAACCCTGGAAAAACCTAAAACAATTTATATCGAAATTTTAGTAGAGGGGCCCTTGAAAGGATTTTTTGGGGGGGAGGGGCCAAAGTTGAGCTGCTACGGCACTGGCCAGACACGCATTTACGACAATTCGGGTAACCAGCAACGCATAATGACGTCGCTTCAAATTGTTTCACTTTTCGACAAACGATACGCTATCTGGTCTTTCTCTACGATATCTATGGTCTTAAACCACCAACACAAACTCACAGCGCCACACCGTGATCAAAGTACGAAACCACGAACATGAGGTGGTAAGGAAAATCGAAGAACAATGAACAACGAAATAAATCAAGCTCTATTTCAAAAAGTCGATTTCAATACTTACACACGCAGTAACGTTAAATATCACATCCATCTTGTCGAAAAATGAATCTTATACGAAACGCATCCCATAATTTATGTTTGTTTTTCGAAAAAAAATTGAGCTAGTATGACCAACATATTCAGCAAATCTAAAATTTCCATAAATGCTTAAACAGGTTCGTGCTTTGCAAAGCAAAACTGCTGCAATGTTACATCCCGATTCGTTGAAATAACTTTCAATGTCCCTTTAGTTTCTACGTGTTTTCGACCTTTTTGCTTCCACTCTCTGTAGGTTCTACTCCACAATGAACAGTCGCACGGCATTAGAAAGGTAGACAAATCATTGCCAAAGAATAAACAAAGCACACAACCTGCTATCGTGAATATCGCGCAAAGTTGGATTACAAAGTAATCATTTATCTTCTGGTAACTTGTGTATCAATGTCCAGCTACAAAATAACGCCCGGCCACAACCGGCGTGCTAAAAGCTTATGCAAATCGGCAATAGTTACTGAAAGGTAGAGCGATTGCTGCTGATAGACTTATGCCAGGAACCAAAAACTGCTGAAAAACTGGGAACTAAAGCAATATTTTAAGCTAAGACAACAATACAAAGACACAGTACACCGAAAAAAAACTGCAACATCGTTGCATTCAAAACTTTCAGCAATACCAAAGCACTCTATTTTAAGCAGGTGAGCAAAGTAAGAAACAAGAACCGTTTACGTTGAGCAACCAAAAGTAAAATGTCTTTACGACGATGCTATAGATTATCGAATATGGCAACAACACACGTTTTAAATCCATAGCAACTATTTTTATTCCCAGGAATAACGTAAGTTTGGCAGTTTAGTATCCGCTATCACTGAAACAAGAACAAGCAAACGCCCTATATTTCAAACACAGGATGTCCTTTCACTAGCGAGCTAGTCTTAAACTCGCCTAAATCTGAGCATTCGCGACTAAAGATCGATTCGTTTTCGGAACTCCGAAAGACGCAATCGAAAGCCTAATCACAGTCTCAGAGAAAACGGCCCAATGACTGAATCGAGGCAAAAACCACAACTTTTTAATTACTAATTTAACAACCGAACGCAATCTTTGCAGCCATAACCCACGATTGATTAATTGAAGTTAAATTTGTGAGGTGTTGAAAGTCACACAAGTAAATATACATTATACACATGCGATCACCGATTCTTCATTACAGTTATTGTTAACTGATAAATGTAACTCAACAAATGTTTATTTCTTCGAAACATTCAATACAAATCTGAATGTACAGTCCAATTCAAACAGAAGATAAAATTCGAACAATAATAATTCATTCAAAATAAAATCTCACATAACTTTTTTGCGTAAATTTGCAGAAAAGAGTACGCCGAGTGGCAGACTACCAATTGTTTTTAACCGGTTCGTCCACGCAAGGTTAAAAACAACTGTTGATATATGGCGTTTTTCTAAATAATTTTAAAATTTAGTCAAAAATTGCTAAAAAGATATAACGTGTTACAGCTTACACTCATTTCCGCACTACATTATGGAATTAAACTTTTCAGCAATTTCTGATATAACATCAGCATAAATGATAAGATTAAGTGGCTCGCTGCGCTCTTCCTAAGTCCACTATTTCTAAGTCTGTTATGCAAAAACATCCTGAGCTTTTAAATTTAAACTTGTCGATTCAGAAGCCTGCAAATACTCAATCGATTGTATTGTGGCCAACGCAAGTTCAAACAAGAACTTTTTGTCACATACAAATAACAGACCTATTGATGATTATTTTTCAACCCTTCATCTGCAGCAGCATAAACAAAACCATGGTCTGCAAATACTCGGTTGATTTTATGGTAGGTTGATATAAGCAAAATAAGAACTACATATAAGTCAAAACCTTACCCACCGTTTAGTCTGCAATTATATAAACAAAAAAATCTGCCATCAAAGTTAATAGTTGCTACGTGTGATTTAAATGAAACGAAATCAGATGTGCATAGTGTAATCAAACACAGAGCCTCTCAAAAACAACTGAAAAAACGTTTTTAATCTATCAATTCAGATATGATCACGTGAAATTTTGAATAAAATAAAAAGCCACCAAAATCTATTTATCAGAAAGTACTTTGATAACATAAATACAAAATAATACAAAGCATTGCGCCAAATGGCCACTTGACGCATTATGCCCTAACTTATAAATGCAAAGCTGTATGGTAAATATAACTTTACCATATTACTACTTCCTAGGTGTGGAGACCGGTAAAAAGTATAACTACTCAAAATGAATTAGAAATTAATTACTACATTTGCAATGCATGTGAAAGATACGAACCGTTATTTACCATTTCAATCAAATACGAAGTAATAAGGAAAACCGGCAAGCCAATCGGCCGAAGCATTTACATGACAGGAACAAACTACATTTACAGTAAACTTTCATTGCAGCGCTCAATATGCAATTTTCACGTGAGCATAGTCGTATTTTTCAACTAATATCAAATGCTTCCCGATTATCTGGGTTTGACAAATGATTAAAAAATCTATAAAACAGTAAGCAAAGCTTTTTCGATGCAACATTACCATAAAAAAAACAAACGAGGAAGTAATAGGCTACACAACAAAACGTTGATGTATGAGAGATAAGTGTGCATGATACACAATCAATTGCACAATCTAGATAATATCTAAAGTCACGTGTAACGCAAACTGACTAATCAAAACATGAAGTATGCACGTGCCTGGCATGCCAGCAGCTAACGCAGATCAACAATAACAAAGAAGAGTTCTTTGAAAATATTATTTCAAGCTGTTTATACTCGGAAAAACTAGCTCTTTCGCGAACATGAAAAGTAAAAAATATTTTTCGATTGCTATCTCAAACAAAATTTCTTACTAACGTACCAAATTACGATTGGAATGAGTATGATATGATACTAAGAAGTCTAAACAAGTTGAGCGTAGAAGCGAAACGAGGCTAAAATTTTGATATCAATGGCCAAACACCCATTAGGAAAAACATTATTACATCACTTCCTGTGCGCAAGATGTGCTATTTTAAAGCACTCTGCAGACGTAAATAGACATGAAACAAAACCTTTTCCTTGAAGACTGATGTTTCACAGTCGTTTTCAAACTAAGCCTGCCTTTAATGAATTATATTCACCTTGTAACACATCAAAAGCAATTACCCCGATCATTTATGTAGCATTTTCTCGCTTGAACGATCATCCCTTAACGAAGAACCTCCTCAAAAAATGCGATGCTAAGCACCCAGAAGAGCAAGACTACTGTATGCTGTCCAAAGATTAAAGATCCGTTTTTGCAACCACTTTTTGTACCTTCCTTCTTTTGTGGGAAAAAGCTTTAGGAAGCGGTGATACAAACAGAACTGACACGAACTGAAGTTACGAAAATGAATGAATCTTATACCTCAAATGACAATTTTTGGAAGAATGCTGCATATGCCCATGAGTGAATTGCATGTAGAACTTCCTGGTCTAAAAGGCCTGATTTAAAGCTACCCCTTTACATGCTCGTCTTTTCAGTTTTCCAAGTAAACCCCTTTATTCTTCGTTGCTCAAGTCTTAAAAAAGAAAAAAAAATATATATATAAGCCACAAATCATATTTCAAGAGAGATGGCCAGAGAAACTTTTGTTTTCGAAAAGAGGCAAAAAACTTCTGTCATTTAAAGATTAATAATTCATGTTAAATTTTTAATACAATTGAAGTTTCGCACTCAAGCAATATCATACCAAGAGCACAAAATTAATGGAAAGACAAAGCTATTATTGCCATTATAAAAACTAATAGCAACCCTCCTTATGGGAAAAGTGAAACAGATAAGGCTAGGAAGGTGTAGTTTCCAGCTGAAAGCAAAGCATAAATCATGTGAACAGAGAGAAAAGGTGATTTACTACACACCCGTCAACTGCTTTGTCGTAAAATTTATCATGAAGTTTGCTATACAATTCAATAGCTAATTAAATTAAGGTTATTAGAGACATCAAAATTCAAAAGCTCTTTAAATGCAAAATGTAAGTTGATACTAGGTAAGATTAAGCCTATTGAGTGCAAGATGAATAAAGCATTGCTGCAGGTACATTTTCAAAAGAATAATGGAGTTTGATGTAGTTTTACACTAGATTGCAAGATTGACTGAGCAATATCAAGCAAGCAAATCCACCTAGCATCAGTAGTTTTCAAATAATTTGCCTTCTTTTGCTACTTATTTTTCTAAAAAAACACTTTTTGCCCCTTTGGTAGGATCAAAAGTATTGATGATTAGTGTTAACGAAGTGCCTTAAATACATATCTTTTAAAAAATTAAACTTTAAATGTATCGGTACTTGGAAGAGAGATCTCCTTAGAATTCAATCCTATGATTGATGCACTGCCATTTCAGTCATATTCAGTACATTAAAATTTTGAGAATTTAGTTCAAGCAGTACATTCAGGTAGTTCACTCAATTTATTTAATTATTCAATTTAAGGTAATTCCAATCTTCATCTCATCTTTTGTTTGTCTCATCACACAAAACAACATTATCATACAAATTTACTTACTGCAGGCTGATAATAAGGTTGCCTTTCTTCCACATCTTCAACATTTTGCAAAAGTGAAAGACTATCTGCTTCAGAATCATTGCCAAAGCAATTTATCACATTTAAGCAATTTCCCATCTTGATCAATTTGCAACAACGATTAAAGAATATAACAACTTTAAAAAATTGACAACCATGGAAAATCTATCAAATAAACACACTGGTAGGTTGGTAGAAATTAGATATTTTTCTAGCTTGTACCTTATCATTCAGTTTGATACATTTAGTACCATTGATTTAGCTTTTAAAAAACCAATTGAAATTTGTAACAATTATCAAAATCATTATTAAAATTACTTCTAAGTTAACAAACTATATATACAAATCATAAAAACATTCATTATTGCATTAGAGATCTATGATACAGCAGGACAACTTTCAGATAAAAAATACTTGCAAGTTTAATGTTGCGGTATCCTTAAAGCAGGGGTTCTTAACCAGGGGTAAATTTACCTCCAGGGGATAAATGTTACTTACCAAGGGGCTAAATTTAACAGCTCAGATGACCAAGTGGTATAGAGCGTCTGTCTCTTGAGCTGTAGACTCGGGTTTGATTCCGAGTCGAGTCAAACCAATGACTTTAAAATTGGTATTCACAGCTTCCCTGCTTGACGCTCAGCATTAAAGGGACAGTGTGGAGAACAAGCCGGCAAGTTTACTTGTTGTGCCGTTAGGAAAGGTACTTAGCGGGATTCCCCCATCTTGGTGTGGTAGACGGATGGCCGCCAACTCCTAAGCGAGCTCGTATAGCGCATTGATCGCTTTCTCATGATAGGAGGATAAATATGCAACTAAATAAAATAATTAACAAAATAAATTTTCTGAATTAAAGGCTTAACAAAACAATTTTCAGTATTGAAAAAGCAGCAGTGGTACACTGGGGGTAAATCATATGTTTTTCTTTCGGCAAGGGGTAAATGAAACATAAAAGGTTAAGAACCCCTGCCTTAAAGACATACTGGTACTGTTCTCAATTAGCAAACAAAATAAAACAACAAGAGATGATGCTTTTTTCTAAAATATATTCCAGACTTCTTAATATTTTGTTGATTTAGATTCTTCGATTGGGTTAATCGGAAATGTAATTGCAAGAAGATGCTTTACCAGTTTACCACAATTTGGTAAAACCTTTTCAGTAATTAGGTGATTAGGCTACATACTTGATGAAATACAAGACTTCAGGCATTTTACATTACTGAGAGTTACCAGTATTTAATAAGTCTTTTCCAGATGAGTGAACTTTGTGTCTGTGTAGTAAGCCTACAATATGTTTGGTATGTAATGTGGACAATTTAGCAACAGTACAGACAGCTACAATGATGACATCATTACTTCACAATGCAAACAGTGATAGGGAATGGGGAAAGTGTAGGATCAATCATTAATATAGACAGTTGTAATTATGATCTCATAACATAGCAATGTCAACAGTTATTACAATTACAGTAATGACATACTTAGCCTCCAGGCCTACTATCATGAGAAAATGATCAAAGCGGTATAATGAGCTCACTTACAGCTTAGGAGTTGCTGGCCACCTGTCTACCACATTAAAATAGGGGGAATCCCACTAAGTGCCTTTCCTAGCAGCACAAAAAGTAAACTTGCTGGCTTGTTCTCCACACTGTTCCTTTAATACTGAGCGTCAAGCAGGAAAGTTGTGAATCAGTGAATACCAATCTTAAAATCATAGCTTTGACCAAACTTGGAATTAAACCCACGTCTACAGCTTCAGAGGAAGACGCTCTTCCACTTATTCATCTGAGCTAACTGTACCCTGTGTAGGCTAGACAAGGCTAAACAAAAGCGTTAAAGCAGATTAGGCAAAACTCTTAGCCCACTTTAATCCTAACCTTAACATTACAAACAGACACAAAGAACAGAAATATCGGTGTTTGCTTAAACAAATAAGGTTAATCGATCATTTAACTGGCCCTGGGCTCAGAGCTAGCCTATCATACATACCGGTATTGCAGCACAGCAGGAACAAACCAAAGCTTATTCTACTATGGAATATGCTCTGTGATAGGCTACTTCTAGACCAAGAATAACAAGACCACCATACCAATTTAAGGTAATGCAGTGATTACCTGATCACTGAAAGTTGTGCTGTGTACACAGTATAGGCCTAGATACACGATGCTGGCTCAGTTGTTGGCAGTGGCAGGCCTGTCAATAAAGATAGTGTACACTAGACTGCTGGATTAATCAAAATAGGCCTATTCAATATTTGACCACTATCTTCTTATCCAGTATCCCCAAGTTCTTAGATGCGACTATAGATTTATTTAACCTGTTCAAAACAAGACAAAAAGTCACTTGTTCTACTTCCTGATTTTCTAGTCTGGATTAATTTTGAGTTTTTTTCTCAGTTCTTTTGACACTTCCATTCTTTCATAGTTCCAATCATTCAATCCAGCAATCAGCTGACAGTCCACTGTCTCAGTGACTTACAGTGTTAAGCTCGCCTACTAGAGCAGAGCCTGTTCTTAAGATACCGGTACCCTAGTCTTAAGCAGTCCTGCCCACAGGTCCAGACATGGTCTCACGTCTCACTCTCACAACCTCAACGCTCTCGCCGTTTGCTCAGAGCTGGTACTACCTCAGTCTACGGTACTACAGAATGTTTTGCTGGTAGGTCTTACCGCACTTGACTGCTTGACGAGCCCACCTCCATTCTTCGCAAGATAATGCAGGAGCAGCTGCTGCAGCTGTTGTTGCTTTTTTAATTTCCGAATCGAATTCCGATTTTTTCCGATCTTGAATCAGCTGTCAACTCATCATTTTTTTTTCGATGCAGTTACGCACGAGACTGACCAGCTGCAAAGTACAAACGACGTTTACCCATTTGAACACATTTCTGTTTTTCGTGCGAATAAATGTCGGATTTACAAAACTAAATTGAAACTTCTGTACGAAAAAATGAATTTTCTTAATGTAACCTAAATGGCGTAGTTCATTGGGATATGGGAATGGCATAATTTCATAAACTCGTCATTGTGTTGTATACAATTGCAAATGGCATAATATTATATAAACTAGAAGTTGGCAAATTTATGGATAAAGGTCTGTTTATACTAAAATCGATTTTAATCCGATTTGTTGCGGTACGAAATTTCTTCTGTACGGATTGCCTTATTCGCATCTATTATAAATGGCAACACTTATCTTTGGTTTGGCTTGCAGATGTTTGGTCCGCTAAGTAGAACCTTGGTAGAACCCAGAAAATTCGAAGAGTGCTTTTGTTTATATAATTGTGACGGCTTGGTATTCGTTGTTTAAGTTAATAGAGTTGATATTGAGAACTCAGTGCTATAGAAGCATTATATAGAAGCATTAAATTCCACATTACAGAAGCATTAAATTCCACATTACTCGAACCAAAATTTTTAAATTCAACTATTTTTCTACTAGGTGACTTCAATATCAATATTTCGCAATTCTGCCGCTCACCTAAAGCATAAAATTATCTCGATATGCTTCTAAACCATGCTCTTTATCCCACTTTAGAGAACACTTGTAGTATGTTGGGGGGGTTGATAAGTGTTGCTAACGTACGTATAAGATTCACTCACCAGAGCAATCACCAAACGGACGATCTTCCGAGCTTACCATCAATACCTTGGATTGTAATTTGTATTTCCGTGACTTTAATCCAGTTCGTAATCCCAACTAACAAGCGTTTGCTTCGCAGTAGTAGCCACACATATTTTTCATTTTGTTTGTTTAAATATGATTACTCTTGTAAACAAATTTATTTTATCTACTGTAAATCTGCAATCTTATTCAAATAGAAGCATGATAACGCCGCATGCACAAGTTGTAGAACTTCGCTCATTCCGCTATTCTAGTTATCAGATTCACTTAAATTTCCAGAGGAAAATCAAACCATTAGCTATCCACTTTCAATTACAAAACTTTTTACGAGAAAACGCGAAGTTGACAATTCGCGCTTCTCGAAGCACAAAAGATTGATTAGAAATTAACGAATCGGAAAATATATTCTGTGCATCAAAGCATAGGCCTACTACACGTGCGCTGTCAAAGGATAGAACATATACGAAGCGAAAAGCGTGACGTCACAAAACTGAAGCGCTATCGCTACACCACTATCACTAGACCTACTCGGATAACTCCCAACTCTTCCACTATAATTGACCACATCATCACTAATAGTAGCTCCCATCATATTTCTCCCGGAATAATAGAAAGTGATCTAACTGACCACTATCCTGTTTTCTGCATCATTCAAAACACAATTAACAGCAAACGTCATAATAAATACTATTATAGAGTAACGAAAAATTTTGATTCTGAACAATTCCTTATAGATCTTGCCTCCAAATTGCATAATCACGACTTACCAGATTTAAACATAAGCAATGTAAATAATGTTTTTGATGAAATACTTAAAACAATCTCTTCGACCATTAATACTCATGCCCCCCTAAAGCTAGCGTCTAGAAAAAAACAGAAAATATTAAGCAAACCTTGGCTTGCAAAAGGAATTATCAAGTCTATCCGACGTAATCGATTCATCCACAATTTGAAATCCTTTTATCTTTTAGGCAGCGACCAGCAAAAATTGTTTTATAAAAGATATGCAAACAAACTTACCAAAGTCAAGCAATTATCAAAAAAACTTTATTTTGAAAATAAATTTAATAACTCAGACAACCCACGTAAAATGTGGAACACTTTACGTAACCTACTTCCCTACAAAATGTCCTGTACTGTTACCAAAGTTCTTAAAATAAATAATTTTGACGTAAATCATCCTGCGGACATTGCTAATCATTTCAACAACTATTTCTGTGGAATAGGAAAATCACTTGCATATCAAATCAATGATACATGCAGCAAGGATTCGTCACACTTTCTTCGAATCAGAATACCAGAATCCATTTTCATTGCTCCTAAATACCCTCAAGAAATAAAGCAAATTATTTCATCTCTGCGTAATAGTTCTTCTTCTGGTCCCGAAGGATTTTCTTTCTTTATAAAATCTGCTTCGGCTGATCTTGCTTCTCCATTATCCTTTATTTTTAATTTCTGTATTGAGAACGGCATCTTTCCAGAATCGCTTAAAATTTCAAAAGTTATACCTATCTATAAATCTGGTGCTAAATCTGAGGTAAATAATTATCGTCCAATTTCACTCCTTCCTGTGTTATCTAAGGCCGGCCTTACACGAGCAAGATTCTTGCGCACGATTTCTTGTGGCAATATTGCAGCAATATTTTTGGTCGTGTAAATACGACAGCAATATTCTTGTGCAATATTGACAGCAATATTGCACAAGAAATTTCTCGTTACGTGTAAAGACCCGTTTGAATGATTTTGAAAACGTTGCTGCAATATTGCTGGAAAATAGAAATGGTTCTATTTTCCAGCAATATTGCAGAGAGTAAAGTAGCCTAGAACGTAGACAGAGAGTAGAGAACATAAACTACCGGTACCGGAGTTTTCCACTTAATGTACCCCCCCAGTTAATGTACCATGGGTATATTAATTGGAAACAAGCGCCTATTAATGTACCATGCTACGTACCATGGTACATTAATAGGCGCCAAACTTTTGTTCAGTTTGAATGTCAATAAATAGGTTTTTTTACAAAAGCCATTGTGACAAAACAATTTTGGTCCCTGCATGATTAGCGCATGTAAAGTTTGTGATGAAAACATGTGTATGAGGTGTTTAAAGGGGCCATTAGTCCAACATTGCGACGTGATAAAATTTAGAGCAAACTTTTATTCCGCAAAATTTTTACCTTAATTTCTTCTCAAAATGTTGTCCAACCGATCAAAACGCGGAGATATTCCAGTAGAAACAAAGTTGGAAATAGTGAAGCGCTACAAAAGCGGTGAATACTTGTACCTTTAGAAAACTTTATGAGCATTGATTGTTTTCATCAACAAACATCGTGTTATAATAAAAAAGCTTTTTGAATTATGTTGTCAATGAAAATGTTTAAAAAAATTGTCGGAATAAGCACATATTGTGTGTTTCCACTTAATGTACCATGGTACATTAACCTGAACTAAACTTATTTTGAAATTTTGTTATTTTCCAGTTAATGTACCCGATACATTAAGTGGAAAACTCCGGTGCAGCGGACTGCTGAGGAAACTCAGCAGCTGATAAGTGAGGTTGAATCGAGGGAAAGTATATGGAATGTACTTTCCCTCGATTACAAAGATCGGATACAAAATTACAAAAATTTCTTGCTTGATACAAAATATGATACAAAATTACAAAATCGATTACAAAAATTTCTTGCAACAAGTTCTTGTAGGTACCCATAGCATGCCTTCGAACGAGCCACGGCCGAACCCACCATCGACGTTTTTTCTGTTTCCTCTTGAAATGGTTTATAACTATTATAGCTGCCGCTGCCTGCCAATTTCGTATTTCAGCCATTGCTGAATGCGATAGTTATATAGTACCGGTAGCAGTCGTACGCAACGCAAACAATCCGTTTGCAGTATTCTGCACTGGGCTAGTGAATTAACGTACAGTATAGGCTACGAAACTTTTTTCGCATTGATATTGCCGACATTATAACGTCAGAATGGCTATATACACTGTTGGCAATATTGCTGAGCATTGCTGCAATATTGCTAAACGCGTCTCGTGTAAAGGGTTCGGCAAGAAACTTGCGCAAGATTAGCCGCAAGATTGTTGCTGCAACTTTCTTGTCAAGAAAAATGCTTGATCGTGTAAAGTGGCCAGCAATATCTTGCACAAGAAAGTTGCGCAAGAATCTTGCTCGTGTAAGGCCAGCCTAAGGTATTTGAAAAAGTATTACACAAAAGAATTTCCACTTTTGTCGAAAAACATTCTGTTCTTTCATCTACTCAATATGGTTTCAGGGCGAATTACTCTCTAGAACATGCGGTTCTAGATGTAGTTTCTACATGCTACAACAATATCTCTAATAAACAGTACACTGGTCTTATCATGCTCAATCTGAAGAAAGCATTTAATTCCGTGACTCATGCAATATTGCAGCGCAAACTGGATCACTATGGCATACGGAGTAATGCACATAAATTACTTTCATCCTATTTATGCAATAGACGACAACATGTGAACATTAACAATGTTAACTCTGACACACAATCTACTAACTATGGCGTTCCGCAAGAACCGATGTTAGGATTTTACTCTACATAAATGACTTGGAAAATTCAGTGAATAATACACCTCGACTTTTTGCAGATGATGCATGTATAATTGCCAATTCACTTTTTTATTTTAGAACTAGAACAGCATTTAAACCTGAAACTGAACAATATAGCAAGTTGGATATCAGCCAACAAGCTTACTCTTAATCTTGCGAAATGTTTTGCCTTAAATGTTTCTCCTAAATCTAAAAATAATTCTATTACTATGAATCTATCTTACCAACAATGCAAAATTGAGGTAGTTGAATGTGTTAAATACCTTGGAATACATTTAGATAATAAATTGCAATTCAAATAACATATTAAAAAGCTAGAAATCAAACTTTCTCGTCTTCTTGGAGTTCTTTACAAAACCAAATCGTTTTTACCCAACCATATACTTAAAAAATTATATTATGCGTTTATCCACTCTCACTTGACTTTTGGATTACTAGTTTGGAATGCAACTCCTAAATCCAATTTATCAAAATTGCAAAGAATTCAAAACAAAGCCATTCGTTTACTTGCAGGAGCGGCTTGGCGAGATCATGCTTCTCCTCTCTATGCGCTACTTAATATTTTGTACTTGGATAAATTAGATTTACTTGTCTTAGCAAGTTTTATGCATACATACCATCTCAAAAAATTACCGAAAATTTTTGACAATATATTTACTTTGGTATCATCAATTTACTCCCGATCAACTAGAAACTCTTCCAAATATCAACAATAGGCTACTTCGTTCCTCAGTTTGTTACTAATTTATTTCAACGTCATATCAAGTTTCGAGGCTCAAAAATCTGGAACAGCATATCCGATAAACTTAAACCACAAAATTACAAATGGTTTAAAAATAAATACAGAAAGTTATTACTTACACTTGAAGTTTTTGTCTATTTGGGTTAGATTAACTGATATTGTATTTCGTACATTCGGCTACACATTTATTTATTTTCTGTCTTTTTTCCTTTTCTTTTTTGATAATATGAAACTTGATTATGTCATGTGTACTAGATATTTTCACGGGTGGTCGCTTGACACGAAGACCTTTAGGTCCCTTCGCGACCTTCCTATGTACATCTGCAAGTCTACTCCTTGTGCCGTAATTTATTTAACGTTGATGTTATTATTTGTGATTATTTAACATCGTGGGCTTTCAGATGCATGAAAATAAACTGGTTGTTGTTGTTGTCCTTGCCAGAATCAGTAGAGCTGCGGTACATTAGTCGTTACACATCCAAGTCTTGACGTAGGCCTAACCAGAATTGACGGAAATACCTTTCACTTAAATTGGACCCAAACAATTTTGCTTTCTATCGGTTATTTTGCAAAGTGCCTTACGACTGTTTTTCTAGAATCCGGCGCAAAGTGACGTAGCTTCGCGTCATAAACTGTTTCGTAGTCTATGTCACTTTACATGTAGAAAATCGCTACGTATTTCGTGTAAAGCACACAGACCTTAACAAAGCCTTTGAGAGGGGGGTCCAGGAGTACCTTTGGTACCGGGCATGGAATTTTTAGGGGCCCGGAATTTTGAGAATGCCGCGCGTAAAAATGGGCATACAAATAAATATATAAAAATATATATAACTCAGGATAATTTCAAATTAATTTGAACTGAAAATCCAACAGTCATTGAGGGAGACTGCGAAGTGAGCTTGCGCTCTTCGAGTCAGCAGCCACCCGTTATATACGTCAAATGCGATCGGCTCCAGCCGCGAATTGAACCCGTCACGTAGGATCTGTCACCTGCGCGCGGTACCGCTAGGCCATGTCGCTGACTAGTTTAAAAGGCATACAAGTTTAAAAGGGTAACTTGAGACTGGATGAAGGCCGACAAAGTCAACTTTCGCCACCACCTACTGGACATCCAAAGCAGCCTACCAAAAAAAGTCTTATGTGTTTCAACTCCATAACGCAACCACCTTAGTGTGATATACCGGAGTGTCGCTGCTATTGCTATTACATGTGTTATTGATAGAGATGTAAAAAAAACGTTTTTTTCGCTTGTTTTTTTCCATTGTTTTTTTTTTTTTTACGTTATTCGTTGTTTCAATTATTCGTTGTTGCAGATCACTAACGTCTCTGACTTTGGTTCGGTAAACGATATCTTTTACATAGCCCCACGGGAAAAAATCCAATGGTGTGATATCAGGGGAACGCGGCGGCCATGAAATGGGACCATCACGTCCAATCCATCTTTCTGGAAATGTGTCATTCAAAAATTGACAAACTGAAAGACCCCAATGAGGGGGTGCACCGTCCTGCTGGAAAATAACAGGTGGTTGATACTGTTCAAGCTGTGGTGACACATATTCTGTCAAATAGTCGAGATAAATTTGAGCTGTAATTGATTTCTCAGCGAAGAAAAACGGACCAATAATTTTATCATATATGATTCCACACCACACATTTAGTTTAGGAGAGTCTCGTTCAAGCTCGTAGGTTTCATGCGGATTCTGCGAGCCCCATATTCTTGAGTTGTGTCTGTTTATTAATCCAGAAACGTGAAACGTTGACTCGTCACTGAAACAAACACGTTTCAAAAATCCTGGATTTAAATCTGATCTGTGTAGCATCATCACTGCAAATTCTTTTCGTCGTGGCTTATCTTCTGGCTTACGGGCTTGCAGTAACTGCACTTTACTGTATATGCATAAAGTCGCAAATATCTATGCAAAACTTTGTGAATTGTGGAGAGTGGGATGTGCTGTTGGGTAGAAGCCTGCGAATAGACTTTCCAGGGCTTCTGGTATATGCCACTATCACAGATTCAATTTCTTCTGGTATATGAGGTCGGCCAGCTCCTTTTCTCTGCAACAGTCTCCATAAACTTTTCATGCCATCCTCGAATGGTAGATCGTGCAAGTGGCTTGCACGGGTACGATTAAGCCGATGAGGCAGTGGTCGGCAACCTGTGGGCCGCAGCCCAACTGTGGACCATTTAGCAATTTTTTGTGGGCCGCGGGCTATTCGGTTTTACAAAGTCTTTGTGGGCCGCATGCTAGCTGCAAATAAAAAGTAAGCCCATGCAACTAATAATAAAAACCTTCCCTTTGATGCTTTGCGCGTAAAACAATCCAATTCTTTTTCTCCCGGCGGTACATGGCTACACCGGCCGGTTAGCTCAGTCGTTAAGCGCACGCCATCGGTACGGTAGGTCTGGGGTTCGATTTTCGGGCTGGCCAAATCGGCACAGTGTCGCCAACAGCTCGCCACCGTTGTAAAATTTCTTCGGAGCTGTGTTGCCCAGGCGCTAAGCAGCGGATATGGGCCCCGCCACTCGTTACACGCTTCGGCGTAATACCGCGAGTATAATGAAGATTTGATTTTGGTACCAGGCTACACAAGCAAAACCCGTAGTACCATGCACAAAAACGGGTGCCGTGTGTCTGTATATCTTTCATGCAATGCTCGCTTTGTTTCTTCAGTTTTATCGATGCGAGCGAGTGAGCAGAAAAAAAGCACGCGCTTTGCATTTTCTTTGCTTTTAAAACAACGCATCGTTTCTTCATTTTGTAGTTTGTAGTCGTGTCGTATAATTTATTCGTTTTGTAGTCGTGGTTTTAAATGTAGTGGGCCTTCAATAGCTATAGAAAGGGTGATCTGGGCCGCGTTAAAAAAAGGTTGCCGACCACTGCGATAAGGTATTGTGATTTAAAATTTTGTTGATTGTCACTATACACAGAACATGAATAATGACGTCCGATTATTTCACTATCTGGTAGTACTTAGGTTATTATTACATTTCCATTGATTTGCTTTTGGAGAGGTAAAGTTTCGTCACAATTAGTGACCATTTTAATTAATTAATATTATTTGATTCATCACTTTTCGTAGCAGCTGCTGTCAGCATATTATCCTAATATAAGTTTGGGAGAGAGGAGATCTTTAATATCCATGTTGTAGCAACAGATAATAAGTTCAGAACATAAAACGTTTAACGTTTTTAATCAGAAAATAACTTGCAGAAAATATGCTAAGCGTTTTCAAACAACTCCATCGTCCTTGATGATGATGATTTCTTTATTTTTATCTTCCTATCACGAGAAAGCGACGGAGGCGCTATGCGTAGAACGAATCCAAAGTTCCAGACTCGCTTAGAAGTTGCCCTTGTTTCCGATTTTTCCGCTTGAATTTTGCTTCTGACTTCTTCAATTTGCGTCTTGTTAAATTCCTCCAAGCAGAAAAAATTGCCAAGAAGCATCTTATTCAAGGATGCAACAACGAGGCTTGGGTGGGAGTTAAACCGTCAACTTGCGATCACGGCCGTCGCAAAAACGACACTCCAAACCACTCGGCCACGCTGTCGACAACCATTCGGTCACGCGCTGCCGTCCTTCATCAGAACATTACGGGCGCTTTGTGTTTCGGTTAAAAGCGTCCATTAGTAGCCGGTAGACTGGGGTTTTATTCCCAGTCGGGTCATACTAAAGATTTTAAAAATAGTATTCGCAGCTTTCGCGCCAGGCGCTCGCCACAAGCGGAAGTGCGAAGGGTTTTGTGTATGTGTTGTTCGTCATGTATGTCCCTTCACAGCGTTCAATCATTCGTGATTGAAAATTGTAATGGGCCAACATTTGAAAATGGCCTAAACAATGTGCTCTTGCACCCGCTGTCCCGTACCTTTACCTTTCATCAGAACATGATCGAAAATGGAAAGCTAACGCGCCCAGGGCAAACTAATTCAAATGAAAAGCAAAACATCAAGGGTACGAGACCCTTGCTGTTTTACTTTTCGCTTATATTAGTTTGCTATGCGTTAACTTTTTATTTCTGATCATGCTGTAATGAAGGACTGACGATTTGTCCGACAACGTTCAGCTTATTTTCTGTACTGGCATGTTATTTTGTAAATATTGTTCAGTCTGTAATAGTTGAAGAAGTTCATGTTGATAGTCTCAAAACTTTTGAAACAAGATAACGTGCAAAGAAGAACAGAGATGGGGGGTCTGGGGGGCTCCACCCCCCAGAAGTTGACACGGTCTTGACGTTTTAGTTGATGCTGCAATGATTCATCACCCCCAATAATTTCCACAAATGTACGCCACTGAGCATGACCCACCGGCCACCGCAGAACCCTTAAAACTGCTTCAATAAGCACTTAGATTTCGAAGATTAAGAACCATTGGAGATTGGATTACTGTCTGAAGCCAGGAAATAGCAAAGCACAATCAGTATTCCCGCTTGCAACAGTTGCAAAAAAACTCAGTTTTTTTTAGGCCATGTTTTGTTTGAAAAAAAACACGTTTTTTTTTAAAAAAACAAAGGCAAAAAAAACATTTACATCTCTAGTTATTGGCTTGCTAACTTGGCATAACCATTAATAGCACATCTTAATTTTATGTAGTTTTAAAGTCATTAGAAAAAAAACGACAAACAGAAGGATTTGAGCTACTCTAAATTTGATTAGTTATTTTGGGTTACGTGAAGATCATTTATTCGATAAAGATTTCAATTTGGTTGCGGGATAGATAGCCCATAAATAACATATGGTGTGCTTTTAACTATACCCAACTCTACTACTACTACCAACTTTGAACTCTTAGTACCAAATGGCTTTTCAGTTGTCATGACAAGTTGACTGCAGCAGATCAGGGAATTCCATGATATAATGAAAAATGTGTAGTAGGCCCGGTCATATTCTTTTATATATGGCTGACTTACCTTGGAATTTTTGCTGAAAAAAAAAACAAAAAAAACATGCAAAGTTCCCCTAATTCATCATCTTTAAGCAATTATCGTATAGCTTACTTGTTCAAGCACCAAGAGTTTTGCCAACTGCTAAGTTTTTGAAAATAGTGAGTAAAACTGAAGGAGTTGGAAAAAAAAAGTTTGTTGCATTGTTGTTGCGCAAACATAGAGCTACATTTTCTGGAATGTCTAAAAGTGGTGGTAGTGCCAAAACAGTGTTCAATTTATTGTTATTTACACAATTATGTAGAACTGGTAATTTTTGTTTTTGGCAGTTTGTTTATTATCAGGGTTACCACAGGTCCACACCAAAAAATAAGCACGCTGAAGTTAGGTTACCAAAAAGTCAAAAGCTCTTTAATGTGAAAGCACTAAAAATCGGTGAAGACCAAATAAAAAGATCTTCACGTCCACAGAGTCCTAATTTTCCACTAAAAATTGGTGAAGATTAGAAAAAAAAGGTCTTCACGTCCACAGACAGGGGTGCCTTGGTAAAATTCGAAATAGGGGGGCCCTGCAGAGCCGGCGCTAGAGCAGTCGACTAAGGGGGGCCAAGCGTTTATCAGGAGGCGCCAAAGTTTGAAATTAAGCACAAAAAACCGCTGTCTTCAAAAGAGCAAGCTTATTAATTGGATGGGGGGGCACGCATGTCGATTGGAGGGGCTAGGCCTCCCTGGCACCCCCTTGGCCGCGGCCCTGGGGCCTGTATAGTGCTAAAAATTTTATTATTTTATGCCTGATGTTCGTAAACTTTTTCAGTTACGTCCCCTTTGGCGTTAGTCAGTTTTGCCCACGCCTTACCACCAGTGTCGTGTGAAGACTGCTGCTTTCCCCCTACAAAAAGATCTAGATGGAGTTCTTTGATATCTGCAATAATTTGGGCAGTTTCGCGCATTTTCGACTCATTAGCTTCATTGTTTCAAGGGACGTATTCAAAAATTTTCTCAGGAGGGGCGCCCCAAACTTTCGTGCTCGCAGTTTCTTTCAGGATGTGGCAAAATCAGAGCACATTTGAAGCAGAATAAAAGTCAATGGTGACTCTAGGGGGTTCGGGATCATGCTACCCCGAAAATTTTTTGAAAATTTAATTGAAATTTACATCATTTAATTGCAATTATAGTACTTTTTTAACAACTTTTTGACGAAATTTTCTTTAGAAATTTTTGCCTCTAATTCTGAGTCTAATACAACAATAATGTGGGGCCCCTACAAATGCCCCCTTAACCCCCCTACCGAGGGACCGAACTTCGGAGATGCCTTGATACGACACTGCTCACCACGCTACAAAAAACATGTAGAAAATATAACAATTTATTTGCAATGTCTCAATCGTCTTAATAAGAAGGATGCAGCTGTTTTAGAGAAACAAGTTTTGATGTTTGACGAAAAAAAAAAAAAGTTGAAAACAAGCTTATACGTTCAATCTTTAAGTCACTGCTATGTTCATTCCCCCCTTGCAAACCTTTTACGCTTCCCAATATAAGAACCTCTGCTCTAAAGTCTAAACGTTAACAAGGACTTGGCCGATTTTAAGAGCCCCCCGCCCCCCCCTCCACCAAGACAACCCAGTCCACAGAGTCCTGATTTTCCACTAACAATCGGTGAAGACCAAAAAAAAGGTTTTCACGTCCGAAGAATTCTATTTTTTCGCTAGAAATTCAAAAATAAGCACGGGACTCAAAAACAAGCACGTTTTTTAGAAATAAGCACATTTACGTTTTCTAAGACATTGCCCTTGAAAATAAGCACAAATCTTAGAAATAAGCACTGTTTATTGATATAAATAACCCTGTTTATTATGGAACTAGTTCATTAGCCGAGCGGAGTTGTTACCCTTATCAGATAGCAAAAGTTTTACATTTAGATGACGATGCCAAAATTATTAATACAATTTCTGCAATTTTTAGCAGCAGTGGCTCAGTGGTGAGCTTAACGGATTCAAGTCATAATTATGTAGTTAGTGTTATACAATTTCTGTAGTAGAACCAGTGATTTTTAATTTTTTTCGTGTCTTGAGTGCAGAGCCGGCGCCAGAGCAGTCGACTTAGGGGGGCCAAGCGTTTATCAGGAGGGGCCAAAGTTTGAAATTAAGCACAAAAGCCGCTGTCTTCCAAAGAGTAAGCTTGTTAAACGGGGGGGGGGGGCAAGCATGTCGATTGGGGGGGCAGGCCCCTCCTGGCACCCTCTTGGCGCCGACCCTGCTTGAGTGTATATTATTGACATATGTATACAGTACGGTAATCAAAATACTAACTAAAGTTTCATGTATATATTACGTAAATGTTAAGCATAAGAATGTGCTACTGCAGACAAGTGCTAGGTTGTAAAATTTAAACCAGCGTAGGTAACAACTTTTGGTTAGACTGTTATGCATTGAACTCCAGAAAAGTTGTATCAGTTTTTCTTTTCTTTTTTTAAATGTCATTCATTGCAATGAGCATTGAGCAGTAGCCTATTCACCGGTATCTTCTAGCTAAACTTGCAGATGCTTACTAAAGTGGGCTGTATATAAGTAGAGACAATTATGTTGTTCATTGTTGTAAAAGTACTGCATAAATTATACCATATACTGTGAATGATTAAAGCTGGGAGTAATACCATACACCATTAAATTCCAGTAACTATGGCAACAGTTCTAAAATCTGCCCATCTATACCAGATACAAATCATGTAGTACTCTTTTCCAGGCATTAGGCATGTACAGATGCTAACACCATTAAGGTAAGTGCTGTTATGTTAATGTTCATGGTTGCAAAAGCTGCAAATGGAAATTGTATTTATAGCGTAACGTACTTTGCATATCTGAGCAATATCAGAACAGATTACTTACGCATTTTCTGATGGTCTAATCAGTTACAAATGGCCCGATGTTTTTGTGGGCCAACAGAGGTTACCAAAGGTTTAATGTAGGCCTACTGCTTTGCTGTGAGTTGGCTAAATGATATATTTTAGCTAGGATACCTAAACAGTAAGCATTACCCGTTCAAGAGTATAATATTGACTTGTTTTTGGTTTTTAATCAATTTCGATATAACAAAGTGAATTGTCTGGCAAATCATCCTTTTTATCATTTTGGCGGACCATTGATTTTGACATTTTGCAGGGGACTTGATTTTAATATTGGTACCGGGCCCGGGCTTGGCTCTCAACGGCCCTGGACCTTTAACTAAGTAATAACCAAAGTTGGGCAGTACTACGGTACAAAAGTACCGCGCTGCTGTAACGCGGTACTTTTTTAGTACCGTCAATGGAACTTCAATGTACCGTTTTTGGTGCCGTCGTTACTTTTTTGCCTGTTTTTCTCGATACCGGTATTTTGATAGTAGAGATGGCTTGGTCTGACTTTTTTGCAACCCGGACCGCCCATGGTCAGGAACCTCTTGCCGATAACGGACCCGGCAACTCATCGCAATAACAAAGCCCGGCTCGCCCAAAGCTCATTCTTTTATGAACGTTCAACCACATTTAACAGAAAAATGAAAGTTAAAAGGGATTTCGAAGATTGGTAACGGCTCGTCAGCGGCCCTATTAAAAACAAAATATAGAACTGGGCTGTTAGCGAACTACTAAAAAGATCGGTTAGCGGCTTGTTAGTGGGTCTCTTAGCGGCCCATGCCATCTTTATTCGGTATCTCTTTTCGATGTGGATTTCAAGCGCAAGAACGGAAAATTTCTTTTAAGTGAATACAATTTTCACTTCAAAGACGATTACAAAACAGTAACCATTGGACCGGCTATTTTAACGCATCATGATTGCAGCAGACTGAAAAAAAATGAAGCCTATATTTACGTAGGCTATATAATTATATATTATTGAAGTGATGTCTGTATCTCAACAAAGAGCTTGATGTTCAAAATTGGTCAGAGCATTAAAGAAAATAAAATAGAATTTATTTTTGGCTAATTACAAACGCACTACGCAGTGTTTCATGTCATGTATGGCAATCTTCAGGTGCGAGCTTATTCAAATAGAATCCATTTTATATACGCTTTATTGGAATAAATTCTATTTGAATAAGCTCGCACCTGAAGATTGCCGTACGTGGCATGAAGCACCGTGTAGTGCGTTTGCAACTAGCCAAGAATAAATTCTATTTTATCTTATATCTGTGTATATCTATGTAACGATATAACCGTTTTTTTATGGTTTTGTTTTAAATGCTTTGTCTACAAAAAGGTTCTAGACCAGTGGTTCTCAAACTTTTTTAAAAAAATTACGCAACGGTCCCCTAGCAATTTTTTTAATGGCTCACGGTCCCCTTGAAAAATTAACACAAATAAACACAAAACAACACGTTGATTTTTTATTGCATCAATGTGACGAGGGCACTTGCTTCTTTGCAAACTTATTCAAGGAAAATGAACAATTTACTAGAGTTAGACTAAAGTCACACATTGCAGTATCCTTCTCTGAAACCAATGCTGCTGCCGCCACCCACCAGGTTTTTACTTTTAAGCCATCCGCAAAAAAACTTGATCCTTTTTGCTACTGCACGTTCTCCATCATTCGCAGACTTCACGCTAAAGGAGCCATTGCACTAATGTGACATCAAATTGCTTCTTGTGATATCATAAATGCCTATGTAGCCTGTAAGGTTTCATGACCAATTGTGTTTGTTAAGTTGATTGGAAGAAAAGTTGCCTGAAAACTTAATTTTACACAAAATTTTTTCTTCAGGATCGTCGTTTTAATTTTTTTGGAAGGTGCTTCGCGGTCCCAGAAAATTTGTCTCGCGGACCCCAAAAGGACCGCGGACCCCAGTTTGAGAACCACTGTTCTAGACCGATGCGTTGTTTTCCGAAGTTTTGTTCGTGGGCAAGTGTGGAAACCTGGCTACTTGGCGTTAGGGTGTCAGTTTTAGTTTCGGTGTGTTGAAACCCAGATGTCAGGTTTCAGTTTTGGTTTGGTTTCACGGCTGTTGAAAAATCGGTTCCAGTTTCGGTTTCAGTTTTGCTTACGCGCAGCTTCGGTTTCTGGGTTTCAATTTCGGCTTAAGTTTCATCCAAGAAAGTTATTTTACTGTGAATACGTATTATTTAAATCCTCTACTTCTTGGCGTTTTTGTTTCGTTACGATGATAAGTAGCAGCTCAGATGGCCGAGTGAGGAGAGCAACAATTGCTTCAGAAGTTGTCAACTTGGGTATAATTCCGAGTTCGGTAAAACCAAAGCCTCAAACATTAGTATTCACAGCTCTTCTATTTGACGCTCAGCATTAAAGAAACTGTACAGGTAATGATGGTGATGACAATTTTAAAAACCCAAAACCTTAGAAAATTTTGAAGAGGTTTTAGTTGCAGTTTCGGTTTTGACGTTTCAAGAAAAAACGGTTTTGGTTCAAGTTTAGGTTTTCAAAATTTTGACTAAGTAGGTGTCAGTTTCAGTTTGGGTTTCCAAAATTTTCTTTAAAACATGGTTTTCAGGTTCAGGTTTAGATTTGAGTTTCCACCCTTGTTCGTGGTTGCATTATGAAGTCATAATTGTCTACAGACGAAATTTTTTTCGTGAATATTCAGGACAGATCTCTCCATTGCGTAATTTCACTGGGTTAAAATTTGTGCTTGTGACGTCACAATAGTGTTTACTGCAATTTGGTGTGAATTTTTGCATGTCGTATGATTTCTCTTCTTGTTTGACGTCACAATTGTGTTTACCGTGGTTTGGTGTGAGTTTTGCATGTCATGTGATTTCTCATTTTGTTTCTTTTTTAGAATGCTGTAGAACATTCTCGAGCTTGAATTTAGAGTATGCATAGGCGTGAATTTTCGAGCGTAATTCATTCGAGTGTAGATTTAGTGAGCGTAGAGTAAGCAATATTGTTGTATGCTGAAGGGTATAGCCCTTTGTTGTATGGTGTTACTGAAGTGAGCGGTGGTGCTTGTGTTTATTGAAAAGTAGCACGGTGACTACCGTAGCTAAGTGAGTTAAGTTGGGTCGTTTATTATATTCGTTTGGTGAAGAAGGTCTTGGTTTTTTCGTGAGGTCAGATCTAAGAACGAATTAATTCCTACGGTTTGTCATACAATTCTTATCAATCGTCCTGTCAGCGGAGTAACTCAATTTCCTATTTCGCGACAATAGCTTAAGGAGGAAAAGTAAAACCACAGTAAATCCCAAAATTTAGATTCAGCTGTCATCATCAGCAGTGTATGCAAGACAGTACAAAACTGAATATATTTTTTGGGCAATACCCAATGTATGCTTGATGTACTGTAGGCTAAAATAACAAGCTCAAAATGAACTCAGTCAGCCAGCTCTCCTGTATCTAACTTCTACTTCTGAAAATTTTTATTGGCTGCAAGCCAGCCCTGCAATGCGGCCGAGTGGTTCGGAGCGTCGTTTTTACGACAGCCGTGATCGCAAGGTTAATGGCTTAACTCCCACCCAAGTCTCGTTCTTACGTCCATGGATAAGATGCTTCACGACAATTATCTCTGTTTGGTGGAATCTAACACGCAGCAAATCAAAGAAGTCGGAAGCAAAGTTCAAGCAAAAACTCGGAAACAAGGGCAACTCCAAAGCGAGTCTGGATTCGTTCTACGCATTGCGCCTCCGTCGCTTTCTCGTGACAGGAGGATAAAAATGAATGAATCAATCAAAAAGTAAATGACGTAACAAAAGGAGTTGAATTGTTCATTCCATGATAATAATAATAACATCGTGTGATAGCTCATATCCAGTTTTACTGGGTGTATGGCGCTGATATCAGCATAATTTATTGTAGGAATTACTTGTGAGCATGAAACTAAACTACCACTACTATTCTACTAATAAAGATATTTGAAAATTCAAACGCGATACAGTTAAATTTTGGTGTGTGATTATCATAATGTTTATGGTGGTGAGTCGTGACGGTACTTTTTATCGGCTTTTGCATGAACCGTCTAAAAACTTTACAGAAATACTTGGCGCAATTTTTTCCAGAGGTAAAACCAACGCCTCCTTTTCTTGGCTTTTTATAGCTTGCAACAAGCTTACTTTGAATTAAAAAGTTGCAGGCAATGCGGTTGCTGGACATGCTGCAGCCCTCTTAATCAATTTCTCATTTGATATTGCGTCGCCCGAAAAAAAAAAAAGAAACGAAAAATAGTTCAAAGTATGCTTGTAAGTTAAATGAACCGAAGAGAAGGAGGCGTCGGGTTTAGTCCTTGAAAAAATTCGCCCTTAACATTTCTTAAAGTTTTTAAAACATTAACAGTAAAATTCCCCCAGCTCAAACTCTTTCACCATAGGCGTATCGCCTATTTTTGGTTTTTAAAGATCACTTGATTTCACCCAAAAGTTTTTGCAATTTTTTTATTAATGTACTGGTAGCCTATACTAGTTTAGCTCCTTCAGCTTAGACGTCAAATTTTGTTGCGCATTTTTACAACCAAGATAAAACCCATTGAAGCTATGGAGCAATATGTTGTGCACTTCTCATTCAAAATCACAGGGGCAAGGGCCGAATTGCCCCCTCTACACTAGCCTACTTGTGTGTGCATTAATCAATCAATTAATCAATTTTCTGGACCCGCTTATCCTTGGGGGTTGCGGGGACAGCAGCTCGAGTTGGAGCCTCCAAGCATCTCGATCCTCTGCAACAAAGGATAGATGCTCTGCTGGGATGCCAAGGCGAGACCAACTAAGATCTTCTACGTAATCTCGCCATCGTGCATGTCAATTTGGAACTTTTAGCTTTGCATCAAACTTGGTTGTGCTTATTATAACTAAAATAAAATATATAAAAACTACTGAGCGGTTGCGCATTTCTCACTCAAAATTCAGGGGGGGGGGTAAGTGCCCCCCTGTCTCCCCTGCAGGCGCCAATGGTATCTACTATGGTCAAGAAGTTCTGCGAATAAAATTTAAAAAATCTTCGCTTATGTTATGTTGTTTGAGCGAAGATTTTAACATTTCTCAAAAAAAAGTTTTATTTCGAATTTTTGAAATTCTCGGACAAAATTTTTTATGCGTGCGAATATTTTTTACCCTAAAATCTTCGCCAAAAGCAGGATATTTTTCGTGATGTTCTTGATCACTCGCGAAATTGGTGAAGATTTTTTTTCACATAAAATCCATGCGTGTCACTGCTTCAAAATGAAACGCTGTAGACCTATAAGTAGAAAATAATGGCTGCTCGATTCTTAATGGGCAACAGCAGTAACAGAAGAAAATATGACGCCTACGCTACGGCCGAAGTGATATGTTGAGAGCGAATTCAAAGCAAGATACATATAATTCGAGAATTTTGAATGAGTAAGTCGGACATCGGTCAAGTTTGTGGCATGGTTCAAGAGAAATTAACACCCCTTGCTTATAAAAATGTTGATTTAAATCTGCAAGAAAAAGTTCTGTGTTTGAAAACTCTAGGAACTGGAAGTTCTCAAACTTGCAGCGAAGATTTTATTAAAGTTTCCCAACCAACTGTAAGCAGAATTTTGTCATTATGTGTGGATTCCGTTGTTGATAAAGCCCCTTGTCATATACTGTAAAAAATCGACGCAGCAGCAATTATTGCCCTCGTAAAAAATGAATTTTATCAAGTTGTAAGATTTCCTGGCGTTACTGGGGGCATAGACGGATCACACATTTCAATTATTGCTCCCTCCGAGTTCGAGTAGGCGTATGTTGACAGGAAGGATTGTCATTCAATTAACATCGGAATTTGCGACGCAAATCTTTTATTTCAAGATGTTGTTGCTCATCGGCCAGGATCAAGTCACGATTCTTTTATTCTAGAAACATTGGGTATTTACGAAAAGTTTGAGAAGCGCCTGTTCGGCAATAGATGGTTGCTGGGTGACAGGGGATATCCTAATGGTCGCGACCCCCGTGGGAGTCATCAGGCATTTTTCTAGGGGTCGTGAGAGGAATTTAGTATTTGTTAGAAACCCCTTTGTCGCAGACTCAGACGTTGTTAACGTATTCAGCGGAAATGATGCAACTCAAGAGGAATTTATAACTCTGAAAAATGACTCGACGGCGGAGAATGCCTTCAAAGAGATGTCTTTGCCTGCATATTGGTCAGTCATGATAGCTTCGTATTCTAGAGTGGCAAGCACAGCGATTCAATTTTGGATGCCTTTTTCATCAACCTGGCTGTGTGAGGCAGAGGCATGCTTCTCAGCATTACTGGGAATAAAGAACAAGGCCAGGAATCAGGGCCGGATTAAGCAATGGGCAAACTGCGCAGTTGCCCCGGGCCTGAGCTTTAGGGGGGGCGCTTGGATGTGATGACCTTTTTTTACTCTTCACTTGATTTTGAGCAGAAATTTGAACATCTGAAGGCGTGTGACCTTTTTTTTGCTCTTCACTTGTTTTTGGGCGGAAAATTCACTCTTATCTGCCCCGGGCCCCGCGATCTCTTAATCCGCCTCTGCCAGGAGTAAACTAATAGCATAGTTAGATCAGAGATGTGCTCTATCTACTACCGAGCCACGTATTGACAAGCTTGTCACCAAAATGCAACATCAGCCATCTCATCAGTGCAGCTGCCATGATGAGTACCAATTTATTGAGTCTTTTTTTTTAACAGGGTGATATTATAATACTTGCGTTAGTCATTTTTATTGCTGCTATGCGTGCGTAACTGCATTACATGATGTGTTTAATTAACTCATAATTTTGGAAGGGAGTCGTTTGGTTATGTCGCATCGCAAAGTGGGTCGCTGAATAATGAAGGTTAAAAACCACTGATTTACAGCGATAGCAAATTCTAGATGTGCGGTACAGAGGAACGTAGGTACAATAACTTGCTCCGAAGAACACGAAATTTGATTGAAATAGCTTTTGGAGTGTTGAAAAGTTGGTGGCGAATTTTGGACCACTCAGGGGGTGGCTTATGCTGTTATAAACCAAAAAAAGTATGCAAAATATCTGTAACTTGTTGTGTGCTGCACAATATCTGTCGTCGAAACTGGACATCAGTTTTGAACACACTGTTTGATCCTGGTATACCTGAGTTGCTTGGGGAGAGCACAAATCCGACACCTTTGATTACAGAAAGCCGACCACGACAGCGAGAAAGAGTCGTTGCAACTATTGGTTCCTAATTGTAAATGGTGTGTTTCACCAATTTTATAATCAATGCGTTAAGAGTCGTAGCTACCCCTGGAAGCAGGGGTGCCTTGGTCGGGGGGACTGGGCCCCCCTAGTTCTAAAAAAATGCTTTAAGGGGGGGCCAAACTATTCAAGACATAGTAAGCTTTTAGTGCTAATTAATATTCAGTATTTTCACATTCGAGTCTATCGAACAAAAATTCGCTACCAAGACTATACCTTCAACACTGTTCAGGCAATATTCTACGGTTCAGTGACGCAATAATACCACACTGTTTGTGGGAGTGATTTTACTACCACATCGAGAGTTTGCAGACAAAACTGGCTGCCAATGTCTTGTCGAAAGCGGAGTTGGGTTTTTGAAATTGATCTATGGGTGGTAGGGCTTTTTTGTTCCCAATTCAATAACATATCAGAAGTTGTAGTATTTTCGATGACATTAAGAAATTTTTTTATTGTTGTTGCATCTTCCATGTGAAAATAATTGACTGCTGGAGGCAGCTGTTACATTAGCATAATGATTTCTTGTTTTTTCTTGTTTTCTTTTGTTCGTTTTAAATAATTTGCGTCGTGCGCCTTATACTTACTGCCGAACATTTTGACTTCAGCTGGTGGGCCTGTGTATTTCTGGCAGATTACAGTGGATTGTCGTTTGTAATTTCAATTTTCGTTCTTCTCTTTCGTAACTTAGTGGTAGACTACCGGTGAACTTAAGTAATTGTGATTACTGCCACACTTTGGCAAGGATAGTTACAACTCGAAGACCCAGCTGTCACTTTTTCACCATCTCTGACACTAGGTGTACACTCGTCTGAGTTTTGAATGTTTAGTGATTGTGAGCTTGTAACTACATAACCAGGAGTGGGCAACTTTTCTAGTCGGCGTGCTATATGCAGGGTTGGGAAAAATCGATTGCAATCGATATTCGATTACAATATTCTTTACTTTTTGCTCATCAAATGCACTGGAGCCTTTACTTTTTTGAATGAGTATCGAATATGGCCTTGTCTTTACTTTTTTTTCGGCGCAATTCGATATTCCATATGCGATTCTTTTTGTCCAGGTTACTTTATCTCACTTCAGTAAATTTAAAATAATCGTCGGTATGCCCTTACCTTGTTTTTGCTGATAAATTTTATTTTGCGCAGAAAAAAAAAAAACAAAAAAAAAGATTTTTACCAGCAAAGTTGCTTCGCATATACTATGTCCGTCGTTTGTCTGTAAGTTACCGCAGGTGAGGATATAACAAAAAATGCTTGGCGTACACCGCTAAATGCTCAGAGTAATATCGAATATCGATTACAATATTCTTTATTCTTTACTTGTTTAAACTACCATCGAAATCGATTATTTCTTTACTATTCGGTGAACTATCGAATATCGATTATTCTTTTACTGTTTTGGGTATCAATTCCCAACCCTGGCTATATGTGGGATAATGAAGTCCTTGGCGTAGGCGGGCCGGATTATTGGATGAGTCGTATTTCATATCATAAACAACTGTCAATTAGGGCCGCACTGCTTAGAAGAGCAAAAAAAAGGTCCTCGGCTTGATTCACGGGAGGTGTGTATGTTTCTGTAAAGCCCCTTTTACACTTATGCGAATTTGATTGCGATGCCGCTGCGAATGTGATTCGCAACGGGTTCGCAGCGAAGTCGCAAAACCATGCCGATTCCACTGCGATTCAGTTGCGAATTAGTTGCAACTCCGTTGCGAATTGCAAAAGTCATTGCGATTTGAAATCACTTCCACTTTGCAAAATGTCTAGTGAGGAGGCCATCTTGCTGCTAGCAGAAGAGGAAATGATTTTATTGGCAACTGCTACATTAGTTGCAGATAAAAAACGCAAGAAACGTCGGTGTAATCGAAGGAAGTTGTGGGTAAAGCCCTGGCTATTGCGGCGCATGGAATATGGGCAGTACGAAAAACTATTATTTGAACTGCAATCAGAAGATGCAAGAGGTTTTAAAAATTTTGTCAGAGTAGACCATCAATTATTTCAGGAATTAATAGATCGTGTTGGGCCTCGCCTGGAAAAGCGAGATTCGTTTATGCGAAAAGCCTTAGAACCAGGGCTACGCCTTGCCATAACTTTACGCTATCTAGCTACAGGTGACTCTTACACCAGTTTACAATATGGGTTTAGAGTAGCTCATAGCACCATTAGCTTAATCTTGCCAGAAACCTGCGAAGCAATTATCCACGAATATATGGAAGAAGTGGTGCGCTGTCCTTGTACTCCGGATGAATGGAGAAAAGTATCCCAAGAATTTTCAGCTCGGTGGGATTTTCACAATACTTTAGGCGCTCTCGATGGTAAACACATTCCTATTCGCTGTCCGAGGAATGGAGGTTCCCTATATTTTAATTATAAAGGATTTCACTCGATTGTATTGCTGGCTCTAGTCGATGCTAACTATAAATTTTTGTACGTGGATGTCGGGGCGAATGGAAGCAGCTCTGATGGCGGAATTTTCAAGGACAGTAGCCTCTTTGAAGCTTTCAACAACAATTTTGCTGGTATTCCACAACCTGAACCACTCCCTCAAGATGATCTCCCTGTTCCTTACTCAATAACAGCGGATGATGCCTTTGGCTTAAGATCTTGGTTGATGAAACCATTCTCCAGAAGAAACATGAGTAAACCTCAACGCATTTTCAATTATCGACTGTCGCGTGCTCGAAGAGTGGTTGAAAACGCATTCGGAATACTTGCACATCGGTAAGGTACTTGCAATTTTCCGAGCGGTGTTTATTCAAAATACTGTAACTATGATTATAACAGCAATTTGCCTTGTAGGTTTAGGTGCTTGCTGACCACAATGCAGCAACACCCAAAGCGCGTTGAAAAAATCGTTCTAGCTGCCTGTGTTCTACACAATTTAATCCGAGCGAGAAGCCCATCAACTATTAGTCAAGTTGTGGATGTAGAGGATTAGGTTACTCGAAATGTAGTTCCAGGTAAGCTAGCACGCTCATGTTGTATGGATAACAAAGATTTTTGGAGTTGAATTCGTGCAGTCTCAATTTCGTGATAAAATCGCGTATGCAACCGCAGTAGCGTCTACGTATCAATAAGACACCGCTCACCATTGTAAAAATTCAATCTTTATGACTTGATTGTAAAACATTGTGTCGCATAGGTGCATGGAGAGACGATGCTAACCTGACTGGATTGCAAGTGCCACCAGGAAACACATGCAGTAAAGACGCCAAAGACCAGCGGAATTTTTCGTGCGACTATTACAACTCTGATCTCGGAAGAGTTCCTTGGCAGGACGACATGATTTGAGTTGCAAGAAAACATTATATACTCTGTAGAATTTTGTTGTCTCACTGCAACAATATACCAACTACAGAGATTTTAACTTTACAGATGAAACCATTGTTCTTTTTTTATTGTGAAAAATGCGTTGAATTTCTCTTCAAACGAATAAAAAACGAAACGAATTTTTAAAACGAAAATGTTACGATAGGCCTACACAACAATCACAAAATGCCAGCAGTAAAACTTACAGATTTTCATAGTTCATTACAATGCTTGAATTAAATGTTGGACAGTCAGATTCAACATTTCCAGACAACCCTCCAGATGCAGATCTTGAGGCAGGATTGTCAGAAAACCCGTTTGGTTGCTTGAATATATTTGCGGAATGATTTGGTGGGGTAGAAAAATCTTGAACATTTTGAAGAGGCGCATGATACGGAGTTGAGTGCGAATGGCAGTTTATAACAGGATGTATATTCCTTAACGTGTAACTTTTAATTAGTCGTATTGCATCTACTGTAAAGTCTGGCCAATCATTGGGATTAACTTGGCGTAGCTGAGTGCTGAGGTAAGTCACGAACGAATCTACTGCTTCATCTTGCGGTGTTTTTTCAACATTTTGATTGGTTAATGATTTTCGCAATTGTTCGATTTTATCGGCTCTTGCTATTAGTGTTCCAAGTAGACTCTGATTTGAATGTGATTGTTCACCACTGGAGTCGAGTTGCGACATTTGCTCCGCAGGTGTTTCGGTTGTGGATGTTTCTGTTGACGACGTTGATTCCTCCTCAACCACTTCGTTTTCCAATCGCCGTGACTTGAAATTAAAGCTTTGGAGACTTGGTCCCCTTTTTACATGGCTATCCAAGAAAGTAAACGTATTGTATATTTCTTGATCACGTTCGCTTAATTCCTTTGTAGCCTGACCAGATTTCAGGGTACTGATTTTTACATATCTCGTTCTCATACTTCGAAAAAAAGTAAGTAGTTGTTCATCTAAAAAGCATATGCGTTAAATACGAGTATACTAATTTCTATACATGCCGTTTAATGATTGATAAATCTAAGCTACTTACAAGAGCATGGCGGTTGTAACATCGACGCTTTTTCTTGGAGCAGGGTCTTCTTTGCTTGTGCATCTTTATAAGACTTCAGTTTTTTGTCATACAGACAGGGATTTCCACGATACCATTCCGCAAGCTCGGTTTCTTGTTCCAAAGTAAATTGATAAGTAGTAATGCGAGCTTTTTTTGATGCGGGTTTGCAAGAACTTCCATTAATTTCCGTACCGGTACCATTATCAGTTGACATCTTTCTTCAATATCAGCAATTAAGCATTCTGATATTGCACGCGAGATTTTTTGTCATACTCATGGCTATTGTGACGTAACAATTACCTTACGTTTTTGCGTCAACTTTTGTGATTCGCATTGGTGTCGCAGTGGATTCGCCATACTTCGTATTGCAGTCGCAACGGCGTCGCCATGAATTTGACTGCGACACCGTTGCGATCGTTGGCGAACTCGTTGCGACTCCATTACGACTCAAAAAATCGCAGCCAGATTTTTCAACATGTTGAAAATTTTTCAGCCGTTGGCGAAGCCGTTGCGACGCCGTTACGAATGAGTGCGACCGATAGCGAAGTCAATGCGACTGTACTGCGACTTCAAATTGTACAGTTCGCAATGGAATCGCAGTCAAATTCGCAAAAGTGTAAAAGGGGCTTCAGTGTCGGCGGGCCGCATAAAATCGTCTCGCAGGCCGGACCCGGCCCGCGAGCCGTATATTGCCCATGCCTGACATTAACTAATGTCTTGGAATTGGAAATAAGCTTGTAACAAACGTTGTAAAACATATTGTAGGTGACTGAATCCGGAGCATTTAAGCTTTACACGATTCAACTGTTATGGATTGTTGTCGTTTAAAACAACTAAATTTTTAACACTAAACAGAGCCCCCCTAGTTCGAATTCTACCCAGGCACCCCTGCCTGGAAGATGTCTATATTAGTCTTAAACAGTGCATGTGTGCTAATAATTTTTCCGATGAACAATGAGGCCCTAATCCCCTATCTCCATGACTCTTTTTCATTTGGCTTGATAAACGTAAACGCACTAATCCCTTAAATAATACAGACTTTTTCATTTCTTAGTTTAACAACAATGGGAATCGGTGTTTCAAAAAGTGCTCGATAACTGAGTTCAGCTAGAGCAAATATACGAATTCATCACAGTTTAAAAACATCTATTTAAAACCCGACAGTCTGTTTCACCCAAGTGAGATCATTAGGGGTATCTGAAAATCACGTAAAAAGTTAAAATCATGAACTAAAACAAACTAAAACACTGCATCTCTGAGATCTAGATCACGCGTGACGTATGACATCTCGTTAATTGTTATGCCGTTAATCGTTATGCCAGCAAACAGTGCCAGTCACCGTCTATCTAGACTTGAGAGATGCAGTGTTTTAGTTCATAATTTTAACTTTTTACGTGATTTTCAGATACACCTGATGATCCCACTTGGGTGAAACAGGCTGTCGGGTTTTAAATAGATGTTTTTAAACTGTGGTGAATTCGTCATTACTAAGTTTATTTTAATTCGCCATTTAAAAAATCAGTAAAGCTAAAAGACCCATAGTGATTACAAGAAAGAGCTCAAGCATTTTTTTCCAGACTACCGCTGACGTTGCGGAATTCTGTGACAATATCTTTCAATGCGGCATTTGTTTCAAGCAGTTTCCTTCTATTAGCTTCACGGATTTCTTTATATTTTTTCAACCAGAAAGATATCTAGAGTAAACACCGTTACTTTTAGGCCTACGCCGCTTGCACCCTACAGCGTTGTCATCTTGTCTTGGGGTGGGGAGTTAAAGAGTTTCCCGACGCAGTACTTAATGCAGGAGAATTCGTAGATGATTTTTCTTCGATAGTGCCTTCAGTTAATACTGTAGTATCGCGTGTGGTGGTTCCCAGAACGCCATCTGTGTAAACACCTTCAATTATTTCAGCAATTCTAAATTGCATATTGCTTGGTTTTTCCACTCCTTATGTTCCTGCGCCAGTTTTTTCAATTTGGCTTTGTATTTTGCAACAGACTTTTTACTTTTCGACTTCAATTCAAGTCATTTTTTCTTAACTTGATCTGTAGTAAATGACGCACCTACTCCTAAAGCTTTTTAGCAACCTTTTATTCGCAACCTTTTTAGACCATGGACTATTTCCTAGCTAGCCTAAATGTATGCGGACTCAAGTCACTCATAGGTATGAAAACAAGGTTGTTCGACAACTTTCTGCCGAAAACAAAACATTATTTATTCCTAACAAAGGGATTTAGAAGCTGTAAGGGGTTTTGAAGCCATTGATTTAGAAGCTGAAGCTTTACATTCACGCCCAAAAATCGACTACATGCAATAAACCGTTTCGTTTTTTATATTTTGTTCAGTTCGTTTTTATAGCAATCTTTAAATTCATTTATTTATTTTTTGAGTAAATGTTCATTGTCAGTATGTAATCTTGCAGTTGTCAATTTCCGCATCACTTTGTTTACGTTGTACTCTCTAGAATTTTTTTTCATAGTTTTAATTACAAGTGTCCCACAAAGCTTCAAAATTTCTGCATATCTTCAAAAATTTGACAATGTCTTCTCCAGACCATTTTAAGACTTGCCACTTTGCCATATTCTTTTCTGTAACACCCGGTATATTACCTTTTTTAACTCGTAAATGCTGACAATAAGCTCGAGAATGTTTTGTTGTACCGGTACCCAGTATATCATTTTTAAGTCGTAAACGCTGATGATAAACTCGGGAATGCGTAGTCGTAGTCAGACGGAACGATTACATGCTGCGATTGACCATGTGGTCGTAAATTCGCTTTTTAACCCTTGCGTACCAAAGTCCGTAGAACTCACGTATAAGTTGAGCAGACAGGTTTTGGCGGGAAACACTGTAGGTGAAAATGTGTCCAAAAGAAACAGATAGAGCATTGTAGTAAAGCCTAGTTTGTAGGTGTTTGGGGCTAATAGACAGGTTTAGACTAAAGCTGTTGAAAATTAATTCATAAAAAGTAGTAGTTAGGTAATAATGGAACATATAATGTCAGTTTAGCTGCAAAAGTAAGCTTAGCTATGCTGTATGGCTTATATTAAATATGAAAATGAAGATTTCAACTTCGCCTCAGATTTGTAGATGGGAGATAATGTCGGCTTAAATATTTATTCCAGAAATGTTTATGTGATTAAAGTGATTCTGTACTTGGTCGTTAGATGCCTAATTGTGCACTATTGGTTTAACAGAAGCCTTGTCAAATTGAAAATAAATTAATTGCAATAGTATTACCTTTTATTGTTTATTTGCCGGTTTGACCGCCGTTCAGCGTTAGGATCTGCTGTTAGCAGGGAAGCACTTGGAGTGCGCGTATCCTAGTGGCAGAGGATGCGCGCGTTGGACTTTTGATTAGGCTACTGTTGTGTTTCTACAACCACGCTATTTTTTTATGCTAAGCAATTATTGTATTGTTTTACTTATTCAAATAGAATTACACATACGAAATATGAAAAATACAAAAGTGATTAAAATAGCAACTAGGAGTGCTAAGCTACGATATTAACTTAAAACATTTCACATACACTCAATACGCTTGTGCTCAACCAACTACGTAATGCCTCTATGCTACCATTTACATTACGAGAAAAGCGCTGACATGTGGATCATTTAACGAGCGCCTGGGGAATCGTGTAAACTCGAAAGTCTCCGTAAAAAAAGCATTAATGATAGCAATCCATCAAAACAGTAGCAAGAGGTCAATTGAAAAATTTTTCGTAGACTTACACAGCAATTACAAATAATAGCAAAAGCTCATAGCTTTAATATACAGGTTATGTCCACAACAGCTACGATAAACCGATTTAGATTGCAGAAGCCAGCTTAAATGGAGGATATACTCAAGGCAAGGCAGCGACAACCACATATGATTTAAAAATAAATTTTTGGGTTTTCTCTTCAAAATCAATTTACCTTGGTCAAAAAGTAGCAGTGATCCTGTCGGATAGGTCAGTTGCAAAGAGTTAGTTAGTTAGTTGCATATTTATCCTCCTATCACGAGAAAGCGATCAATGCGCTATACGAGCTACCACACCAAGATGGGGGAATCCCGCTATAGGTGCCTTTCCCAACGGCACAACGAGTAAACTTGCCAACTTGTTCTCCACACTGTCCCTTCAATGCTGAGCGTCAAGCAGGGAAGCTATGAATACCAATTTTTAAGTCATTGGTTTGACCCGACTCTGAGTCAAACCCGAGTCTACAGCTCAAGAGACAGACGCTCTATACCACTCGGCCATCTGAGCTGTTATGTCGCGCTTTTGGTGTGGGGATCCGCTTTTGGTGTGGGGATCCGGGCGGGTCAAATCACGCAGCTCGCCACAGCCGCAACGTCTTTTTGGAGCTTTGTTGCACATGCGTTAACCCTCGAACAAGGGCCCCGCCACTCGTCACACGTTTGGGCCCAGTCTACAATACTGCGAGTACATTGAAGATTTGATCTTTTTAAAAGAGTAACAGTGTTGAATGTAATGCTTTCTCCCTTAAATGAAGACCATTCGAACCATGTTTTGGGTCGGCAGAAAAAATATAAGTGATCAGTAAATTACAGGTAATGTTAAACATGATCGACTAATAATTAATGACATGAGAGTCCGAAGTTATTTAAAGCACTAATCTATGAAGAGCTAGGGGCCTAGGATTGTCATTACGTTTTGTGGTCTGTCATCGGCGCAACGCAGCAAGCCTATAGGCCTACTATATAATTGAATGTCACGTGATTGCTGGTATATCTTCATTGATGGTTTTTGTTGTTGGTGCACGCTTAACATTTCCATTCGCGTGAGAAATGTTTCTGCTCGATATTTTTGGCCAGTTATCGATCCCCTATGCTATAATTGCAGGCTTACAGCCATATTTCCATTACTTGCTTCTGTATCATCAAAATGCTTTTTATAATGTACTCATGTCATAATAGACTAAACTAGTATTCTCACTCAATTTTTCGTCCATTTGCTATACTGTAATTTAGATTAAAAACGCGGCTAAGCAAAGACTTCAACTTCGTCAGCAGAGCGTCGTCATTAAATCGTAATCACTGATGGTCTGAACTCTGACCTCTCAAACCAGAAGTAACCATTTTCGCTTCTTTACTACCGTAACCGATTCGTGGCTTTTGGACTACTGAATGCTTTTACAATAAGGATACATTTTTGTTTTCTTCAAGCGTTAACTAAGTCAAAATTAAGCGTCTAATAATCGCTTTTTGAACATTAAAACTGGCTTATACGACAGGTTACATCAATAGCTTTGTAACAAAACTTAGTTTTTAAAAAAATATGGAAAAATGACTGAGTTATGCCATTTTTTGTAACAAGTCATGACCATTTTACATTAAAAAAGATGCACGCTAATCATTTTTCTGGACACATTTTTTTGTCCATTGTCGCTTAACAATGGAACGAATGGTTTGCTCAACTTATACGCGAGTTCTACGGACTTTGTTGCGTACCTGTAAGTTTTGCGGACTCATCCACGACCTTCCGCGGATTCAAATGAGTTCGCAAACTCGGGGTTGAGAAACACTGCATTAATTAATGCTGATGCAATTTCGTCCCACTTTTTATCAACCATAACTTTGGTTTTAAAAGAAGTATCGGCGCTGGTTAAATATTCGTAGGCTAATCTTTCATAATGTATTCAAGGAGCATATTATTTCTTCATAAACCCATCTTCCAGCAACCATTTTTCAATGCACTATACAGTTATGTTATGGTTCAATATGGTGATGAAGTAATCAAAAAGTGATTTGACTGGGTTTTATACCGGTGGCAGGAGGAAGAGAAGTTTATGTCGCCACAGTACAGCTATTGTGGAGGCCGGAAGCCAAGAATATTTGCCAAACGCGAGCAAACCACAGTTTACTAACGTGATGAAGATTTTTCTTCGCACGAACGTGAAGAAAAATTTTCGTCATTCGCTCGAAAAAAATCGATTGGCGAAGAAAATTGGCGAATACAAACGCTATTCGAAGTCGAAGATTTTGCACAGTATAAATTCTTTTGCGTTCTTTAACACGTTGGTGAAAGGGATAAAGCGGATCGATGTGTGTGATATATTTTGGCTAATTGTTTGCGCAGTGTTTTAAGTTATGGGTGTGCGTTTTGCAGTATTATTACTGTGACTTACTATATTCGGCAACTATGGAAATTTTTGCATTCTCGAATCTCGATATTGCTAGTTTCGCTGATAGTAAAACCGGTTCAAACAGTTTGCGTTTCAAAAGGATTTCTATTTTTTTGCTGTTTTTGTACAATGTTCTTTACTGTAGTTTTATCGAGTCACTTATAAGGGGACGCTGACTCAACGACCTTCAAGCAGCAGGCTCAGTGCTTCTCGTTGTTATTGGTCTTTCTTTCGCATCTCTTACGATAAGGCACAATTTTTTGTTTGATTTTTCTTGAACGACTCTGTTACTATTTTTTTTGAAATCGTGAATAAAATCAATCAGTTCTGAGCATTCCAGATTCCATCTTGATCTTCCGGTGCACAAGGCTATGGTACAAGAAATCATAGATGCAGTTTTGTCACTAACTTTCATCCAGCTAATACAATTAATTAATACCAATCCTACCGTAGACAGTAATGGGCACGATAAACCATTCTGAACTAAAGCAATAACGATGGTCGAAAATTTCAAAAAGCCCAGGGCGATACCGATAAATCGCAATTTCTTAAAGCGATATCGGTAATCGATAAACTATCGCCGATAAGCTTTTCCGATAAATGTTGCGGTAAATTTTCAATGCGTTTGACGAAGTTTTTTTTTGTAAGTCAAATCGCAAAAATATTTTTTCTGAGTTTTCGAGAGAGAGCAGCAGCAGTTCACGGATTCTGCCGTAACTCCAAATAAAATGGAGATTTCCTTAATTTGTTACAAGACTTGTGGACACCGTGTATTTTTTCATAGCACCAACTCGCTAACTTTGAACACTGTGAGCATAAAGAATCATTTATCGCGATAATGTATCGGCGATAACAAAACTTACTACAAAAGCGATATCGGTAATCGATAAACCAAAACTGTTTTGAGCGACAACGATAATAAATTATCGCCGATAAGTTATTTCGATAAACGCCCATCTCTGACCGTAGGTTGATATCGTCATAAATTTACCTCACATTCCTGTACAGTTATCATCTGTATCTAAAATAATGGACGTTTTCATAACTTATAATTTTGAAATGTGGAATCTTTGGTCAGGAACGCAGCGCTATTTGCACTGTCCGCTAGATGGTTTTATCCATCGGTTAGTAGCCCATTGAAGGTAGATTTTACTTTTTACCGCTGTGATACCGGACCCGGTAGACAATACGCATAAATTTATTGCTAATACCGCCGATATTTTCTCAAAATGTTTGTTCAAAGTGTGCGAGTTTGGCGCCATGTAATGGAAATTTTTGCCCATCGTGCTAAATCATTTATTTGAACATGCGTTTAAAGTTGGGTGCGCCAACAATTGCGCCATGTCCGAGAAGGCGCAACTTTTCTCACTTGGGAAGATGCCGTCGTGTAAAGCACATTCTGTCTAGCTCAGGGGTTCTTAACCTTTTTTGTCTCGTTTACTCCTTGCCGAAAGATCGAAAACCCCAGTGCACCACTACTGCTTTTTTAATACCAAAAATTAAAGTTTTCTTTAGTCTTTAATTTAGAAAATTTACCCCCGGTTAAGAGCTTCTGGTCTAGCTCATACAAGTTAAGTCAAACAGTCCAACTTTGCAGCAGTAGTATCTCTAGCATTCGTTACACACGCGGTATAGGGGGCGCACAAAGTTAGTTACCAATTGGCCACAAGTACTATTCCCCATTTCCGAAGCTAATACAATTGTTGAAAAAGCGAGACATTGTTACACCACTCATAATTTAATTTTATTCTTATGTTTCAGTTTAATAGGTAAGAACGGCCCTGAGAATCGAACGCAATATTATTTTCTAGTTGGATCGTCGTTTTACAAACGTTTCTGCTCACCTCGCCAAGCTGCTGCCTATAATCGTCCTTCAAGTAACTTGCACCTGCCTTTGGCAAGTTTGATACCAACACGTGTTCGTGCACCTTTTTTCTCGCGTTGGGACTGATAAGTCACAACTGGACGGAAGATTCAGTTATCGTTTTGCAAAGAGAGTGTCGCAGGCGAATTTTTATTTTCATTTATTCAACAAAGCTTCGGTTAATTTTTACTTCTCGGCGTCGCCTGCTGCCTTTTAAGTTATTTTTTTACCGTTGAATTACCTGAATATATTGATTTTAATTTGGATGTCTGATTTGAGAACTGAGAAAGAAGATTAGACACCGAGCAAGTGAAGGCCTCTGAGCTCCTCAAGGCCACCTGCATATGAGTTAAAGTTGTTCTTTTACAGACATAATGCATTCAACCTAATTTCTACAGTTGTTTTCAACACAATTCGCTCTCGTCATTGCACATATGTTTTAATGCCTGGATTTAAAATATCGAGATACCAAATAAGCTACTACCAATGCATCAAATTAGTACTTGAAGCAATCAAAGCAAAAGCAATAAATTAAAGAGTTGAGCAATTCTGTTTAAAACGGATTTCTCCGCAACAAAAATACTTTTAACCAAATCCTGGGGAGACATTAGCAAGTAAACCAGAAGGACCAGCACAGAATCCAAAATGACAAAATGGGAGCAGAGCAAGTTTTGAACGTGATTGTGAAAAAGTGGTTCAAGATGCATGTTGCCACCAAAAAGCAAAAGTTCGTAATCCTTTTTTGTCTCAGGGAAATTTGCATTTCTAAAATATAGTAATCTTTAGCCTAACGAAGCGCAAGTCTTGCGCTAGGGAAAAAACGTCACGCTTCAGTAAACTAAATCCATTCAAAAACGTCGCCGTAAATCCGAATGATCAAAAACAATGAACGTTATTAACGCACGAATATTAATGATACACGAATCTTAAAAGCCGAATGCACTCTTCCTGCTGAAATTATAGCAACTGCCGATAGCTTATTCCTAGTTTAATCAGCCAAGCACAGTAATTGCATCAGGGCTCGTCAATGGCTTTCGGAAGGAGTAAGTGTCCTACTTGACTAAGTAGAGGAAAACTACGAGTTTTTAACCTCTGCACTATCCGCCACCAAAACTAAGCGTATGGTGGAAGAGAGACGGAAAGTAGTTGCCAACGCTGAAAATGCATCAAATGCTGGAACACCTTATCCTGTAGAAAAAGTGAAGCGGAAGTGGTTTGACTATGCGCCACCACTTAATTTTCAAAACGCACATTTTTAATATGCTGAAACCACCGAAATATAACAAGTTTTTGAAGTTGCGGATTTTTAATTAACTTGATTGTGTTTAAAAAATTAAAATCTTTTGCAATCACCTTTTAAAACAGGGGTGGGCAAGCTTTTCACACGAAGGGCCAGATTTGGAAAAACTGTTGAAGCCGCGGGCCGCAAGCTGATTGGAAAACAAGGTGAAGACTTTTTTTTAGAAATCACGGTCCACGTACGAATGTGATCTCTACAATGAAAGGTTTTCACCTCGTTTTTTATTCCAATTTTGCACCGTAGATCATTGCCACCCATGATCTCTAAAGGAAAAAAAAGGTCTTCCGCTCAATTCGCGGTGGAAGTTTAAGTTTGTGTAAGTGCCGACGGGCCAGAATAAAAGGACCGGCGGGCCGGATTTGGCCCGCGGGGCGTAGTTCGCCCACGTCTGTTTTAAAACATATCCCACAAAAAAATGATAGTTCACATGCTAGTCACATAAATACAACTGGTAGCAAAACAGTACAATGAAAATGAATACGCGCTGCATGCTTCCAATATTTACAGCAGGTAGGACGTAGATAGCAATATAATTGAATTTGACAAAAGCTCAGAGCCATGAAATACGTAGATTGTTATCACCAATACAGTAGCTGTTTTGAATTGATTTGGCGCAAAAGCGATATGGTTATTCGAATTTCTACCAAAAACCAAACGGCGCTGCATCAAACTAGTAATGTTGTTTTACTTTTCGAAACGCATAAATTATAATTTTCAAAATGTCGAAAACATTATGATCATCCGTGAAAAAATAAGTCAAGATTATTTAAAATATGCAACTACAAAAAATAAGCACGATGTTAACAATTTCTTCTACAGAAACTAGTATTGCTGTATTATTTTTGTGTTACCATTTGTTTTTATCGTTAAATAAAAACGGTGTCGTAAATGCAAGTCATCGCTTTACAAAGAGGTAACCATGAGTCAGCTGAAACATCGCCATTCGCCAGCTTATCTTCAAAACAATGACTTCGCATTTTTTAACAAAAAGAAAGAATTTTTAACACTTATGCAGAAAAACTGTTTAACACAGTCTAAAAAATGTCTAATTGACCGCAAAAATTGAGAAGGCAGACATGTTCTATCAACTTAGTATTACATCCTTTAAAAAATGTTAAAATTGAGCGAAAATAACACAAGCACTTTGGCAAAATAAGAAATTTCAGAATTTGTACTAATTGCACAGCTAAGCAAGCAACTTACACAGAGATCAAGAGTGAAACAATTTTAATTAACCGGCATTTTAAACAAATTTTTGTATCGCAAGTTAAAATTACTTCATAACTATGCTTTATAACATAAAACCACTATTAAAACAGAACTATTCAAATACGTGTGAAATTAAAGCAAGATGCAGAGATTGGCAGCCTACATTATCATGACATACTTAAATTTCAAGCAAATGAGAAATTAAAGCGTTGTGTATAGTTCGGTAAAATTGTGTAGAGAGTTAACAAATATTTCTACAGTGTGGCAAAGGCAAGGATTTATTACAGCGATGAGCAATAGCTACCACATCATCTTAAGCATAATACTATTTAAAAGAAATTTGCACTAATAATTCGACTATTCAAACACATGACGTATTAATACATTCAGTGTAGACACAGCAATAAATACCATGCAATATTTTTATTCAATAAACTATGATTTTAGACGAAACACCATTTTATTGCGTATCTATTCTACTGTATATTAACTTTTGGTCTATGAAATGATACAAAAACACCACTTTCCATAATAAGCCGGCTACTTCTTATGAATTCTTCACCTAAAAAATAAGATGGTGTTGCAACATAAAAAAAATCTGTGCCAGTAATAAATTACTACTACTACTACTACTACTCACTGCAGAGGCAACAAATTAAGCATTTTTGCAAGGGAGTACAAAAATTACTCCGCCCAGGATAAGACTTAAATGCCGCAAAATCGAATAATGCTTACAAACTGAAGGTGCTATAGTGGAAATGTTACGCGGTTCCCAACTTTTAGATAGAGCAAGCGATTGTTAATATTAATTCACGTTTTTTGCTGGAACATTTAGACTTCAATACTAGAAGCTTGCAATTGGTCTAAAAAAAATTTAATTTGTCCATCGAAAAGAGCGATATGCTAATGCTATTCAAAACGGGAGCATTTCTACCAATAATTTTAGAGCTTAGTCTGTTGTTGGTACAGACAACGCATTTAATTAAATTTATCGAGTGAGAACAAATTAATTCCGTTACTAATAACTTGTAAGCTAGCAAAGCAAATTCACTTAATGAAAGATTTAGAGTAAAAAACAGCTGCAATAGAGCAATTATTGTTTGGCTTGGTTGCACGTTTAATTAAAAAAGTTAAAACCCACCGCTTTTTGCATAGCCTGTTCAAGATCTTGAATTAAGTCTTCAGGATCTTCCAGTCCCACAGATAAGCGAACAAAGTTGTCACTGATTCCCAGCTTAACTCTCTCATCAGGAGGCACTGATGCATGCGTCATAATTGCCCTGAAATGATATGGTGAGTACAGTGATAAGCGGTGGATACAAACAATTAGTCAGTTTTTTCTCAACGACTCAAGTCAGAACTCTTTATCTCAAACTGAAGAAAAAACTAAGACAAGTCACAAAACTATTTTTGCTAATAAAGCTGTCACCAGATCCGAAGTTTGTTTTACTACAATATGAAACAGCACCGGCAACACAATATTAATCTTAATAGCATTGTAAAACATATCTAATACTACAGGTAGATACACAGAGCGATCACTGCGAATCTTCTACTCTTCAACAAAACATGACTTACGGATGTTCAGCTAAACTTTCAAATCCGCCCAAGCTTTCAGCCAAAGTGAAGACTTTTAGATTAGCAAGAAATTGTTTTGTTTCTTCGAGACTTCCTTTCAACCAAAATGCAATCATTCCAGAACAACCAGTCGCCTAATAAGACATTTAAGTGAGTGTTGAGTGCTGTCGCTGTGCTGATTGGTATCTAAAAATTATTACCAAACTTGCACACGAAGAAAAAGTAGCCATAATCCAAAAAACAGATTTAACGTAAATCCAAGTAAACAAAAGCTCGAAACATGATGGAAGCTTTTAGCAGTTGGCATCAAGTCTATTTCGTTACTCAAATTCAATCTTGGCCCCGACACATCAGTTAATTAAATTTTGCACTCCGAAATTCAATCACTTAACGCTATTTAACGAATCAAACCTGCCAAAGCCGAATTTTAATTGAAGTGCTTCCAAATTAATTAATCCATTAGCAGAAAAAAACTTTTCGCAACGAAACTTAATCTGCTTCATCAGATCAGAGTTAACTGGATTGAACGAACGAAACCTCACAAAGTTGCAATAGTTTGTTCACAGGAGCCAGTAACATTTCTAGTGTCGATACATCAAAAACATCACTTAACTTATTCGTAGTACAAAAAATTGTGGGACCATTTCTTGATATTAAAGAACACATATTTATGATGAAGCAACAACTGAGCAAATTTGTTTCTTGTTTCTATGAATAACCCAGTAAATTCAAAGTCGATTAAACAGAGTTGCAAAAGAAGTGAGAAATTTTACTTTTTCAGTAAAAAGATATTTGAAATACGCAGCAAAAGCGATTGCTTCCTCTAGGAATCGAACCCGTTATGCCAGATCATAACATCATGTCACACAATGCCATTTGTAAATATTTTTTGGCAGCGATACTTCGTTTCGCAGTTTTGTACGAAAGCAGGAAAAAAATTAGAGCATTTTTTGACACTGAACATAAAACCGGCAACTGACGATATAGCCACAAGCGTTTTGCAACTTCTTATCAATGCCTAATTTAATTATGCATAGTTTTTATATACTGTAATTACATGTAACAACATACTTTGCACTGTTTGTACATGCAATTAGCTACGCATTAAAACCGCAAAGTAACATGACTTGATTTTCAAGTTAAACGTTGGCTAATGCAATGCTAAATAACGTCTTTGCGGCTAATTATGGCAGTGAAGGTTAGGATATAATTAACGAGTTGTAAATACAATATTTTGTATTTCAATCACTGTGCTGGCATTTGCTTAAAACGTGCTGTTATGAACGATATACTAGATTTCTTTGCATTTACAATATTTCAAACTAGTTACCACATAATTATACAGGGTGTCCAAAAAGTTTCGCCCGATTTTATATCATAACAATTGTAAGTTTAAATAAATTTTATTGTATGATAAATGAGAACAACAAACACAATAAGAACTTTTAATAAACAAACAAACCTGGGAATATTACTTATTTATCTGTTTACAGGTTAAGTGTGAGTTAAAATTATTTTTAATTTTTAGTCGAAACTTTTTGGATACCCTGTATACTCACTGCTCAGGGTTAGAAAACTTTATTAGCGCACACAAACAGGTATTGAATCAAAACACCTTGAAAGCAACGTTCGTCTTAGCGACCAATTAATTCAAAGAAAGCGGGATCATCTTTCACACGCCAACTTTTCTATGTAAAAATAGCCGATTGATTTGGATTACAAGGTTGGGATTGATAAATTTTTCGCACAAACCTACGTCGCACAACAGACCAAAATTTTGGGTCAAAATAAAATATTACAGGATGTGAACGTAGTGACCACAATGACACAGAAGTTCTGTTACATGTGCTGGGGAGAAAAACTAATTTGTTAGGAGTAATCCCAGATTGATAGCAGTATTACCTACAATACACAGCGAAAGTACGCGTTGCAAAAACTTCTTAGAGTACAATTAGTACCTGCTTTTTCATAATTTCGTGTTGAGGATGAGATGGGAGTCCTGCATACTTAACTTTTGTGACCAGAAGTGATTTTTCGAGGTAATTGGCCACAGCAATAGCATTTTTTTGATGTTTTTCCATTCGAACTGCAAGTGTTTTAAGACCACGATTGACCAAAAAACAATCGAAAGGCGAAGGCACAGGCCCCATTGCTGCAAAATGATAAGTTTTAACAGGAAGTAGTGAGACAATTCATGTAATGTAATAGGATGTCACGTTTATACAGTGGACGTATGGCTCGCATTAAGTACCACGAACTACAGAGAACGAACTTTAGCAAAATCTGATACCGCATCATCTGGCTCAAGCTACGATCGAGCACATCAATAAAGATGCAGGATAGTGGATATCTACTACTGGCACACGTTCCCAAAATGACAGCCGCTGCAAACATCAATCATGAACGATTGAGCGCTGTTAATGGACATGGAACGCACACACACTAAGCTATCCTTCGCACTTCCCGCAAGTCTTTGGTGAGACCCAGCCAAAAATAAAACTCCAGTCTGAAGGTTACCGAAGATCACACTTTTCAATATTTGTCTATTATCACTTCAAAGATATGCTCCCTACTCCATTCAACAATTTTTTCGTCAAACTAAACGAACATCACCCTGTAAAAACCAGACTACAAGCAACTTGTTGTAACTATTGGATTCCACACTATCGCACCTCGAAATTGCAACGCTCAATTAAATATCAAGGCGTCAAGATTTGAAATGATATTCCCGATGACATAAAATCAAGTTCTGTGCGCAGGTTTAATCAAAAACTTAAACTTCATTTTCTTGAGAAGTGTTAACCTTGATGATGGAGTTCCTGTAGGGTAAGGTGAATAAACTGTCTATATACAATGTTTATTTATGGATTGTATGCAAATTATGCCACGCTTTAAATTTTAGCTTATCCGCTTAAGTAAGGGTGGCTGCTTGACTCGATGACCCTGAGGTCCCTTCGCAGTCTCCCGTCCATAGTTATTTATATTTGGTGGTCTTTGTTATTGTTTTTTTTTTGTTTCTATTATATTTTGTTTTATTTTTCCATTGTTATCTGTATTTGGTGGTCTTATTGTTAGTGCATGGATAAATAAATAATCAATCAATCAAAAAAAATCAATAAAACACTAAAGGCCAGTTAAAGCACAATACACAGGCAACCCACTCACCGTATTGCAAAAAATAGAGCTTGTTGTAGAGATCTGTGTCGTTGGTAATGAGCAATCCCATAACTACGTCACTATGTCCGTTCATGTACTTGGTGGCAGAGTGAAGAACGATGTCAGCTCCACATTGAAGTGGCCGCTGAATAAACAAACCCATTCTCATCATGTTAAACAACTTCAAATAGCCTTTTTACACGATATGAATTACTAAGGATAAGAACATTTGTACTTAGAAGTTTAAATTTGTCTCGTAATAGCAAATAAAAGATGATGCAACAAACAATCACACAGTATTTTAAAAACGTTTTTAGCCCCAGGGTTTAGTCACTTATAGATTTGTCCGAATTTTGAATTGGCAAGCTTTTGATGTTGATGATAATTTCTTTATATAACGAACTTTCATAAACCTTACTCATTCGAAAAACATGAAATATGCTAACAAGATAACCATTTTTTTGAAATTTGACAATGATGACACAGCAGAAAAATCGCCAACTCACGGTTAGCTTCTTCACGTGGCAATTTGAGTAGGCTGTCGCGCCTCGGTTCACGCTGAGTCACAAAAGTTCTGTTTTTCAACGTCACGCTAGAGCAATCAAGTGTAATTTTGCAAACACAGACCCAGCGTTATCTGCATAGTCGGACCGACAAATGGGGTTGTGTGCCACATTTCTTGCTTCGTCATTGCCCTTTTTTGGCATGGAACAAAACTTTTGCTGAGTAGTTATGACTCAGCAACATTACCGAAACAAAAACCGACTGGAGAACAGTTTACAATCTAAAAATATTGAATATAGGCCTACAGTATATACCAAAAACCTATTACCTGAAAATACGACGACATAAACGTATTGTCTACTACGATCTTGCAATCATCATAATTTCGAGCTTTAACCAAATTAGCGACTGCTCTTATGTCAGTAACTTTCATTGTTGGGTTGGATGGAGTCTCAATCCACACAAGCTACAAACAAAAAGAATGATATGCTGCATTAAAGGTAAGACATAGAAGAACTGCTGCAGTACAAGGAAATTTCTGTTTTGAACCGTCTTGAATAGAATACTAAAACACGCAGTATTTGTAAGCATTATAAAAAACTTTTAAAAAACACGAATATGTATTGTCTATATAGTGTATATGCAGCATTTAAAAAACACGAATATGTATGGTGTATACAGAATAAACATGACAACGCTTGAAACTGAATCGGTGTGGTAACTGTAAACGTCATACGCATACACGTGTTACCGTACCACAATACTAAATACATGCAATGCTAAAAATTCAGAAAACAGCTACCGGTACTTTACGACCTAGTTACGAAGAATCAACATGCACTTATTCATAAAAAGCAGCGAAAACTACTCAATGCAACGTTTGCCATTGCATCACAGTTACTGCAATTATGAGTAAATTCATCGATTGATAACCAATACCTTTGTATTATCCCTTAATGATTTTTCCACGACGCTCAAATCAGTAAAATCAACGAGAGAAACCTCAAGACCAAATTTAGAAGCAATTTTTTGCAAATACCTGAAAAGTACAACCGACGATTCTTCTAAAAAATTTTAAACTGCAGAAGAATATAATAAGAGAATAACTAAAATTTTCTCACTTGTTTTGAGTCAAAGCATTTTATTGTCAAACTGTTATACAACACTTTTTAAGTAAAACCAGTCAAATTAAATGAGACAACATCAAAGAACAAATGATTTATCATTAGTAGTTAAACATACCTATTGGTTCCACCGTAAACATCATCGCATGACAATATGTGATCTCCAGCTTTCAGAGTATGGACAACAGTCACAGTTGCACTCAGACCACTTGCAAATGCCAGCCCTAGAATTAATTGACAGAAGCTATTTACAATAAATTTCTGCTGTGAAAATAATGGGTTAAAACCTATTTTGATATTGGAAAACATATCTGGTATGTGAGAATTTTTCTAATCTACTCTGCAGTAGCACTAAAATGTTGGCTAAAATGTTTAAACAAGTTTTGGACAATACACTTAATTCTTCATAGTTTTGGATTATTTTAATGGATTTATTTTAGTGGTTACATTGCTCGCAAAAACCTTGACTTAAAATCATCACAAACAGTTGGGAATTAACTCACTACAGTTACCAGTGATAATTTGCAACTTTGGTTTAGCTTTGACACATACTGTATCAGCACTCAAAATGAATACCTAGAACGTGTAAAATCAGTCGTCAGTGTAGACAGTAACTGCAATTGTGACGTCATAATGTAAGAATGTCAATGGATCAATGTGAAACTTTACCAAAGTAAGTTAATTCAAATTTTATAGAGGTTTTACTGTACTTCAATATCTGGCGTGTCTTATGTAACAAATGCAATTAAATCTAATTAGTCTGTAATTGTAACAACAAACCATGTTTTCCTCCTTCAATAGATGCCACACAAGTTTCGAGGCATTTCCTTGTTGGATTTCCACTTCTTCCATATTCATAACCCTAAAAAATTTAAATTTGAAAAGGTCATGCAATATTCAGAATGAAGCAGTGAATACATACTGGTAATAAAATGCACAACACTTGCACACTTTAAAAGTAAACAACTTTTTACAAAAGTTAATTCACATTTCAGAAACAATAACATTTTTCTTACAGTGTGATCTCCAGGAGCATACTGTTTAAAGGTTGTAGAAGGTGTAATTGGTGGAACAACCATCAAGGAATTCCACTGTTCTGGTTCTTGGCCAGCGTGGATAGCATCAGTAGAAAAGCTGTCAAAAACAAGGTAAAACTAAAAAGTGAAAAGCAACTAAATCAAATCTTCATTATACTCGTGGTATTACACCAAAGCATGTAACAAGTGGCGGGGTCCACCTACGCATCTTAGCACCTGGGCTACACAGCTCTGAAAGAACGTACTGTGCCGATTTAACCAACGCGGGATTTGAACCCCAGAACTCCTGGTTGATTTGAAAAGCAACTATTTTTTACAAAAACAGTACCACAATCATTCTTGAAATTAAATACTTCTCCGACAAACATAAGTGGGCATGCCAAAAAACTAAACACAGAACACACTGCTGCAACAGCTTAGTGTGAAACCAAACTTCACCCACTGGTTTGCTAGCACCTAACTGTTTAATTTACTATCATAGTTACCGGTACCTGGAAAAGGGCTTTCCCCAAGCAGTGCCATTTTCACCATTAGTTTGACTAGACATACCGATAATGTTGCAATATAAATGTTCTCTTTGGCAATTTAAAAAGACTTGGTTCAAAAAGCTAACACAAAAATCTAACTAGGCCAATAGAAAGTTTACTGATATATTATCAAATCCAAGCACTGCAAAATTAAAATTCCTTATCATCAATCTAATTATACAGATAGACTATAATCTGTTGATCTAATGATCTAAGCTGTAAGTCTGTACAAACATCTTATGCAAAACAAAACCAACTGGTAGTAGACTATTGTTAAGTCCGACTACTATAGTGGCCTATATAACAAAAAAAAAAACAGTTTAGTACAAAGGTGCTACAGGAAAAACAATAAAAAATATACGATAAGGCTCACCAGCTCACAGATAATATGAAAAAAAATACACATGCACTTAATTTGCTAGGCTACTGTACCAGTATTTTAAGATAATATAAATGATTAACTGTACAGTGTAACCTAGTGCATATCAAAAGCATGTAGTAAGCTGGTCCATGAATTGAAAAGCTAGGCTAATTGGCACATTCACTCAACTGCTCAATGCAGAGAGCTGGACAAGTGAAGTGACTAAGAGAAGCTGGGTAATGCTGTAACGTCTAGTAGCCTACCAGCCTCCAGGTTCGGTTAGGGTAGTAACTAAACTGAACCCTAACTAAATTTAAACCTAACCCAACCTGGGGGCTGATACTTGACGTTATCCGAGAAGCTCACATTTTGTTCATCTTTGCTTAAACCAAACAGCTGAACTAGTCCTACATCAACCGTACTCTGTAAAGACTAACTCAAACTGTTGTGTCTTGTGTGCTTAACAATGCTTTTATTGTCTTTGTAGCAGAATTGGTACCGGTAACTTACCTTTAACTCTGCTGCACATACACAAACATAACTGTGTTTTGAATGTTGAACCCACCGTCCAAGCTTTTTATTTACAGAGACAGCCACCACCACCACGCTCCACCTTAATTTTCACCAATCAATGATCGGAAGCAATGTACCATGTCAAAATTACGTCACGTCATTTTGACGTCGCAGCGAGTCTATGATAACGTATGACAGCTGCAGCAGAGTTCTTTACTCTGATAGCAGCAATAAAAAAAAAGCTGAGTGTATAGGGACTATATTTATTTGTTTCAGGCTATAAATGCCCATAGACCCAAAAACAATTTCACACCATATAAAATTAAACCCTAAGTTATGTCGCAAAGCAAACAAAAATAATACCGGTACTCAGGGCCGTAGCCAGCCGGACCAGCTTGGGGGGGGCGAAACATATCTCAGGGGGGGCGAAAAAAATGACCTTTTTTTCAACGACATAGCCATCCTAAGGTGTTTTCTGAAAAATTAACAGGGCTACGCCTCCAGCCGCTGACGGAATTTTCGAATTTTAAGCAAAAAATACTTCATTCTAACGCACTTTTTATTAAAAAAAGTACTTGTAACTGATTCAATAATACTGGTAGCGAAAGGACCAGAAGCAGAAATCATCGCATAAAGCTGATACAAAAGTTATTTTTCATTGGTCTCATGGCCAAAGGGGGCAAAGGGGAAGTTGAATTCTTCTCGTGCACACGCCACTAGACGTTCATGATGATTTAGTTGTATCAAACAATCAATTATTCAGCTTGGGGGTCTGGAAGAGCGTTGTAAGCTCCCCCAGCGGGGTCCGGGGCTAAGCCCTGGAAACTATTGCTTTTTCTGCTTTTAAAATTACTTTTCTGAATCAGCTTTGAGGTTTTGAGGCTATTAGCAAATTAGTTATTTTGCAATCAGTGCGCCTACAGGCCTCAGAAAAGGCTATTAGGCCCTAATTATAATTTCTTTGATTTTATTGATAAAATTGCGATTTTCTCAGGGGGGGCGAAAATTCTGCCAGGGGAGGCGGCGCCCCCCCTGGCCCCGGCTGGCTACGGCCCTGCCGGTACTTCAATACAGTAACTCTCCAAAATGCACATGAAAGGGTAATTTATAAAATGCACTGGAAAACATTAGATTAGCTATAAGCACATTTTTTGAATTTTGACAGCGATTAACAAATAAAAACAGTAAGTTTCTTAATAATGCATCAAACGTGACCACATTATTTTCAACTCAGGGGCTCCGAGAGCCGCCAACGGTCCCACATTATCAAATTATATTGAAATGAAAATTCAACAGTAATTGAGGGAGACTGCGAAGTGAACTTGCGCTCTTCGAGTCAGCAGCCACCCGTTATATAGCTACGTCAAATGCAATCGGCTCCAGCCGCGAATTGAACCCGTCACGTAGGATCTGTCACCTGCGCGCGGTACCGCTAGGCCACGTCGCTGACAATGGGCCCGTGGCAAATTTTTTGGTGGGCCCCTTACCTTTTGCAGTCTCTAAGCACAAAGACAACATTTTAGTGAATTCAGGAAGTTAGTTAGGTGCCTATTTATCCCCATTATAGCAAAAAAGCGATTAAGGTGATACAACGAGCTCGCTTGTTTCATCCCGGGAAAATTTTTGAAGATGCTTTTGATGACCACGATCAATCGCGCTACGTATTTACAAGGTGAATGGAAATTCAGTGAGGACAAGGTCAAAGTCTTAGGGGGGATTTGGAGTCTCGCTACCAGTGCTGCTTACAGTAGTGAGTCCATTGTCAGTATACGCTCTTGGATTAGGGGAACTTACACTTGCTTCACCAGCTATACAATGTTGACATTTAAATTGCGACTTCGCTTACATCATCACTCGCATCACTCGGATTAGATGCTAAATTTACATTTGAAACTTCAATATCAATCCCTGGACTACTTTTGCTACATTTAACACTTCATTAGCAGTTTCTTAGTCAGGAGCATCTTCACAAGATCTTTCGCTTTTGTACACCGGATTTATGTTTTATCATTTCTCAACATGCATTCACAAAAATATACCTACTACCAATTGTAAGAATTAAAAAACTTTTTAAAATCTATTATACCAAATCAATACCATTTATAACAAATCAATTATACCAAATCACTTTATACCAAATCAATCAATTTGACAGCATTTATCACTGAGTCCAACGGTTCGTTCTTTGCGTATGCGGTCATCGAAAAGATTTGTTCCAGTCCGGGGATAGGCAACACTTTTTGACCAAGGGAGCCATAGAAGCTGGACTGTTTGAATTGCATTCTCGTAAAAGCAACATATCATTTTTGAATACATGTTCGAACCAAAAGTGTTTTTACCCGTACACGATGAAACTCTGTTACTCACGGATATTGTGTTTCGTTAACCTCGCGTCGTGCACTGTCTTGTTGTCTCCTCGCCTTGCCGATTACTTTAAGCATAGTAGGCTATGCTTTAAATACCGATATCTTTTCGCTTTAAAATGCCTTAACTTTCAAATGAAACTATTTTTGTGCTCCTATCAATCTCAAGCTTATACCTGAGCCACAACATCTGTTCGATTGTTTAAAAAAGTCGCTAGCGCTGCATACGGACATTACTAAATACCGCTATAGGACTAATAGCACTAATAGGACTAATAGCACTAATAGAACTAATAGCACTAATAGGACTAATAGCACTCATTGGACTAATAGCACTAAAGACTAATAGCACTAATAGCCGCATTATGGGACTAATTGCACTAATAGGACTAATAGGGCTAATAGCAGCATTATGGGACTAATTGCACTAATAGGACTAATAGCACTAATAGGACTAATAGCACTAATAGGACTAGTAGCACTCATTGGAATAATAGTACTAAAGACTAATAATAGCACTAATAGCCGCATTATGGGACTAATAGCACTAATAGGACTAATAGCACTAATAGGACTAATAGCACTAGTAGGACTAATAGCACTAATAGGACTAATAGCACTAATAGGACTGATAGCACTAAAGACTAATAGCCGCATTCTGGGACTAATAGCAACAATACGCATTGGACTAATAGCAGCATTCTTGGACTAATAGGACTGATAGCAGTGCTATTGAACTAATAGCACTAATAGCAGCATTATGGGACTAATAGCACTGATAGCAGTGCTATTGGACTAATAGCACTAATAGCAGCATTATGGGACTAATAGCACTGATAGCAGCATTATGGGACTAATAGCAGTGCTATTGGACTAATAGGACTGATAGCAGTGCTATTGGACTAATATCACTAATAGGACTGATAGCAGCATTATGGGACTAATAGCACTAATAGGACTGATAGCAGTGCTATTGGACTAATAGCACTAATAGCAGCATTATGGGACTAATAGCATTGATAGGACTGATAGCAGCATTATGGGACTAATAGCAGTGCTATTGGACTAATAGGACTGATAGCAGTGCTATTGGACTAATATCACTAATAGGACTAATAGCAGCATTATGGGACTAATAGCACTAATAGGACTGATAGCAGTGCTATTGGACTGATAGCACTAATGGGACTAATAGCAGCATTATGGGACTATTAGCACTAATAGCAGCATTATGGGACTAATAGCACTAATAGCAGCGTTATGGGATCAGTCCTATTAGTCCCACAACGCTGCTATTAGTCCAATAGCACTGCTATCAGTGCTATTAGTCCCATAATGCTGCTATTAGTCCTATTGTGCTATCAGTTCTATTAGTCCAATAGCACTGCTATCAGTGCTATTAGTCCCATAATGCTGCTATCAGTGCTATTAGTTCAATAGCACTGCTATCAGTCCTATTAGTCCCAAAATGCTGCTATTAGTGCTATTAGTTCAATAGCACTGCTATCAGTCCTATTAGTCCCAGAATGCTGCTATTAGTGCTATTAGTCCAATGCATATTGCTGCTATTAGTCCCATAATGCGGCTATTAGTGCTATTAGTCTTTAGTGTTATTAGTCCAATGCATATTGCTGCTATTAGTCCCATAATGCGGCTATTAGTGCTATTAGTCCTATTAGTGCTATTAGTCCTATTAAAGCTATTAGTGCTATTAGTCCTATTAGTGCTATTAGTCCAATGCATATTGCTGCTATTAGTCCCATAATGAGGCTATTAGTGCTATTAGTCCTATTAGTGCTATTAGTCCTATTAGTGCTATTAGTGCTATTAGTTTTATTAGTGCTATTAGTCCTGTTAGTGCTATTAGTCCTATTAGTGCTATTAGTGCTATAGCGGTATTTAGTAATGTCCCTGCATACATGAAACCTAAATTTTCCACTGATCTCTCCAGCTTCAAGCTACAGTTGGAATGCTAGAATTGGTGGCAATCGCGTTCTCGCAGATGCGCAGCCATAAATCTCAGATAAACACTTATATGATTCAACATAGTCTTTAATTTAGACGAAGCCGAATGAAATGCTGAGAAAGCAAAAAATCTTACAGTTTTCAGCTTATAATGCGCCTTATAATGCTTTATGCATAGCATAGCCTACACATCAAAATGATGCAACTTTACTAAAGGGGCCCATATACGCTCCCGAAAATTGGTACCGGTAATACTTGGATGTATATTAAGCTCAAACGCTGTTATAATTTTTCATATTTTTTTTTTGCTGTATTTCGTAAGATATGGGCTAATGGGTCCCTAGAACAGCATGGTGACTTATGTTGGGGGCCCATGCGCTCCATAAAAGTGATTACTTGAAGTAGGGTGACCCAAAAAGATGCGTACCCATAAAAATTTCAATTGTGACTTTGATTAAAAAGCTATTAATTTTAAATTATAACCACACATTATTCAGTTTACGGAAGACCATTCACCAGAGTTTCAGCTATTTTTGTCAATTTTTAGTAAACTTATGGCTTTTCCAAGATGTGTTCCAAATGTCCACCATTTACTTGCAAGCAAACCTGTACTCGTGTGGCAAAGTTTTCAATGACTTTTACACACTCCTCTTTCGGGATGGCTCTTATTTTTGCTGTGATGGCAGTTTTCAGTTCCTCAATTGTTTGTGGATTTCCCTGGTATACATTGTCTTTGAGGAAACCCCACAGATAAAAATCTGAGAGGGTTAAGATCTGGTGAGTGCGGGGCCCATTCCTCATCGCACCTTCTGCTCATTAGTCTCTCTTCGAACCTCTGCCTCAACCAAGCAAGGATTTCGTAGGCAGTATGAGGTGTGGCCCCGTCTTGCTGAAACCATTGTGAAACTCTCAGAACTCCTCTCCGGCGTCCCAGCGACGCCCAGTACTTGTTCAGAACAGCCATGTAGCGCCCCTTGTTGACTGTCTGGGATCGGTCGTCATCATCTTCGAACCAATAAGGCCCGATGATCCCGAGCTTGTTCATGGCCACCCAGGCAGTACATTTAACGAAATGAAGCGTCGTCTGAAGCACTTCGTCTGGAACCTTCGAACCCCAAAAAACATTGTTTTTGCTATTGGCGTGCCCGGAAAGCAAAAAACAAAACGAAATGCTTGCAACGAAATTGTGAACATTTGGAACACATCTTGGAAAAGCCATTAGTTTACTAAAAATTGACAAAAATAGCTGCAACTCAGGTGAATGGTCTTCCATAAACTGAATAATGTGTGGTTGTAATTTGAAATTAATAGCTTTTTAATCAAAGTCACAATTGAAATTTTTATGGGTACGCATCTTTTTGGGTCACCCTGGTATATTGTGCTCAAATGCTGTTTCAATTATTTTTTAAACTTGCTTTGGCTCTATTTATTTTGTTATATAAACATGGGCTAATGGGCCCCCAAAACAGCCTGATTTATGCTGGGGGCCCATGCACTCTATAAAATCGATTGTTTGGAAGTTTCTTTGATGTTTTATTCCGTAAGATATGGGCTAATGGGCCCCTAGAACAGCATGATAACTTATGTTGGGGGCCAATGCGCTCTATAAAATTGATTGTTTGGAAGTTTCTTTGCTATATTTATTTCGTACGATATGGGCTAATGGACCCCTAGAACAGCATGATGACTTGCGGGGGCCCATGCGCTCCATAAAATTAATTGTTTGAAGTATATTGAGCTCACATCTAACAGCTCAGATGGCCGAGTGGTATAGAGCGTCTGTCTCTTGAGCTGTAGACTCGGGTTTGATTCCGAGTCGGGTCAAACCAATGACTTTAACATTGGTATTCACAGCTTCCCTGCTTGACGCTCAGCATTAAAGGGACAGTGTGGAGAACAAACCGGCAAGTTTACTTGTTGTGCCGTTGGGAAAGGCACTTAGCGGGATTCCCCCATCTTGGTGTGGTAGACAGATGGCTGGCAACTCCTAAGCGAGCTCGTATAGCGCATTGATCACTTTCTCGTGATAGGAGGATAAAATGCTACTAAATCAAAATCAAATCAAAATGCTGTTTCAATTGTTTTTAAACTTACTTTGGCTCCATGTATTTCGTTAGATATGGACTGATGGGCCCCTAGAACTGCATGGGCCCCGAGGTCATTTTCCCCCTGCCCCCCTCATAGGCCCTGTTTCAACTATTAATTTTGCCGATGATGTTTTGAGATATTTTTGTCCGAAATTTGCGCATTACGTGCTGAATCATTTACAAATTCAACTGAAACCGGCGTACCAGAATTTACTTGAGCTCCGGTTTGTTTCCGGCGTAAAAAACAACAACAAAACATGAAAACCACTTTCATTGACGGATGCAGGGTAAGGGGAGTTGGCCAAAGCCTCCCTAAATATTTGGTTATGCAATTTGATAGATATATTTACCGGTAGTGCAGTAGCGTAAATCCGTAAAAATTATTGGGGTGGGTGAAAGATAGCCATCCAAAGTTGCACATATAAATAAGCGTATAGGCCTAGTTGCGTAGCTGCAATATTAGCCGTACTGCGTCTTGTACGCATCACATCCGCCCAAGCCTTTGGTTACTAACAACCAGTGATGTAGCCAGGATTTTGCAATGAGAGTGTGTTTTGTATTGCAGAGACGAACACAGCAAAGGGGTGCGGGGGCGAAGCCCCCGCTGCTCAGAGAATTTTACGATTTTTAAAGCCAAAATAAGCGTTTTTGGAGCATAGGCCCACGATTCAATGCTTTATTAAAGTTGCCCAAAGGGTTCCAGTTGAGGAAAACATGGTGATTTATGTCATTTAAATTCTCCCCGGTAGGCCATCTTCAGTTTAAGCCCCATTGCCTTTAGCGTCATGCTCCTTACCTTTGAATAAAGGGGGCGGTGCATCAAAATAAATTCACTGATTTCTCTTCTAAAGTTGTTCATTTTATCCTCTGCGCGTTTGGCAAGAGCAGGGCAGACAGGCTTCAAGGTTTTTGGTATTACTCGACATTACGAATGAGGTGCTTGTCTTTTCGTTTTTCCCCTGTACTTGCCTAATAATATGTGGGCTGCAAAACGAAATCTAAATGGCTGTAGCGCTTAAATTGCTATAGTCTTAATTATTAGCGCCAGGGCTCTATGACTGAGTTCTGAACTGCTGACGACTAACGTATCTTCATTTTTCATTAATTATAGTTTGTTTCTCCACGCTATTGCTGCTACACTTAAATGCCCCGCATTTTGCAAGACGACAAGAAATGAAATGTTAGGTTGTTTTATGGCGCTTTTAAACTGCCACGGTTTTGTAGCGCCACGACTGAATTGTAAATACGACTTATATCTCATTCACCATTTCTATTTCATTCTCCACACTAACCCTGGTGCTGAGGGCTAAGCTGGGTAGCTGTAAATACCTTTTTTTTTAGTCTTTGGTATGGCTCTACCGAGTATTGAACCCAGTCTCCCAACTGCAAAGCGAACGCTGGAACCACTGGGCCATGCTTTTTTTTTTACTGTCAGCAACGCTCGTCTCTTTTTTTCTTACTGCATCTCTGTTCCGCTGCATAAAGAAAGCAGAGCTTCATCTTTTTTTCTGCAATGCGAACGATTGACGGTTGTCCTTTATTGATTAAGTGCGTGAATAAAAAAAAGGCTGTAGCAATCTGTAACCATAGCAAGAAACGGGAGGCCATTGAATCCGCAAGATAAATCGTCACAAATAGCAGCGTACGATAAATTATTGGGGGGGGGGATAATTGGGTGGATGCATCCCCCCCGCATCCCCCTCTCAAAAATTATTGGGGGAATTGCATCCCCCCATCCATAATATATAGGAAATTTCGTATATAATATATTGGACAAAACAGTGGCGTACGCAGAAATTTTCTGAGGGGGGGGGGCGCACGAAGCAGTGGCGCACCCAGGATTTGGCAAAGAAAGGGGGCACAACCGGGTATACGCCCCCAGCCACCAACAAATTTTTGCGGTTTTCACATAAAAAACACTCATCTTAGCTCACTTTTTTATTGAAAAATAATATGCAGTGAGTGCAGTCACTATGGACAATGCAAAAATCTTTTCACAGCTGACGTCTAAAAGCAGAAGCTTGGCTAAAATAAGTGAAAGGAGGCTACCATCATTATTAATTTGTGAATTTATAGACTGAAAGTTAGGTTTCAGCACCTTATTACAGGGCCAAAGGAGGGTATGGCACCGTGCCCCCCTTGCGTGCGCCTATGGCGCGAAGAAATTTTTCCACATTAAGGCACGATTTTTCTAGCAGTATCTGATCGACACAGGCTTTTAACATATATCGAAGAAGGCCTGAGGGGGAGGCGCACGCATAGGAGCCCCCCCTGCGTACGCTACTGGGACAAAATGTAGCTTAAATTAGCCGAAAAAACATGTGAAAAACTTAAATTATTTTTTTCCAAACGGCGCCTTATAGTAGAGCTTCGATACTTTTCCAGTCTAGACCCACAACAAAGCAACAACAAATTCTGAACAAAAATATTTTTCCATTTTTAGTTTTCTCTCTTAGTCTCTTCCCTCAAAAATTTTTTGATCCAGAACTGACTTTTTTCTTTTTTCTAAGTCTCCGAAAATTATATGAAATTTCCCCATCTTTGAAACAGATAGGATTATTGCCGGAAACCATTAAGCGAGTTCATAATAACGTCTCCATCTCTTTCTCCTTTATATGAGAAAATGAATAAGCATGCTAAAAAGCTCGAAAAAAAAAAGTTACCGGTAGGCGGTAACTTAGGATAAGCCTACTAAGCAATACCGCTACATTAGTTATTTTAAAACACAGATTGTTTTATAAAAATTTAGCTGACAATTTTATTTATCAACATCTATTCTTGTAGTAGCTGAATGCTGGTTAGTGGTTCCTGACTTACTGTCTATCCTGCGCTGTGTCCTTCCAATAAATGCTTTTTTCAAACAAAACTCAGAAAAGTACTAAATTTTTTGGAGCAATTATGGAATATAGCATCTCTCTCGATCATGAAGCAATTATCTCGTTCAAACAATTTGAAACTGCTTATAAAAAATGCTATTGGAACATTATATGCAGGTTTTGGATTTATTTCCTTATCTTCGTTAATGTTACAAATATTTTTTTCTGCTTTTTTACTGGTGGATTTTCTGATTTTCTTTTACAATAAAAGTTTATGATAAAAAAGTTTAACCGAAATCTGTTTAAATAGGCTGCTACTTGACTCGAAAAGGCCAGTCCATCCCTTTGCGGTTTGCCGTTGCTGGTTTAACTTTTCTTCAGTTTTCTGTTTGTCGCGACATCACGACAGAGGTGAGCGGAGTCTGTTTTTTGAGACTCCTACTCCACTCCTGCTCCGAGAAAGCAAACTCCTACTCCTGCTCCTGGTATACTTACAAATGCCAAACTCCCGCTCCTGTTTTAACTCCTATAGTCTCAGCATATTAAAACAAATTACACGTTCTATGACTAAGTACTGTACCAATGTACCATTTTTCACATTTACATTCTGAAACAAATCAACATTAAAAGAAAATAAGTTAATGATAACAACATTTCTTTAAATAGTGCTGAACAATTACCAAAAGCGGAATAGATTTGTTTCACCAGAAGCGGAATAGGAAAGTGAAAAATCAGAATTTTCATATTACTTTAATCTCAGATTCTACCTAATCTAGTCCAGTTTTTTGATCTTTTTAAAAATTCATTGTCGTCGAGTGCATTCACCAACTTTTTAATGAAAAATCTCAAAGATAGTAGTGCTAAAAGTACTTGTACAAGGTGATTTGTTCCTTTCCCTTTTCCCTTTCCGCTTCTCGTAGGAATCAACCTTTTGTGGCACAAAGCAAGTTGAAACAAGGAGGTTGAACTAATGTCATTGGTTGAATCAAGAGTTGAACCAACCCAAAGGTTAGTAAGGTTTCATATTTCAAGACGAAACAAGTGTTTCTGACGCGTTTTAAAGTCTTTATCACTTTGACTACGAACGATAGTAGTTAATACACCAACACCAACTAAATTTCTGAATCCGGCTCCGGCTCCTGCACGTATACAAAAAATTCAACTCCGGCTCCGCACCTGCTCCGTAAAAAATAGCCAAACTCCGGCTCCGACTCCACTCCGACTCCGTGATCACCTCTGCATCACCATATGTCCTTATTTGTTTAAAATAAATTGAAACGGTAACATTCTGTCATTAGAAACAAAGAAAAAGGTAGGCACTAGAATAGAGGAAGTTTTCTGGTCTGTAGGACAAGATTTGTCTCGTAACTTGCCAAATTCCTTAAAACTAGTGATGTGCGATAGCGCCGTCAATTAGCGCCGTAAACTTTTTGTTGACGCTACTCGTAGCGCCGTTAATTTTTCAAAGTTTGATGGAAGGCTGGTGCGCCGCCAACTTTTCTCAATTTTTAGCGTCAAGCGCTAATTGTTGAAATTTTGCAGCTAAAATTACTTTCTGTCATCCTTTTGTTTTCGATCACACATAATTAAACATTCCCGTACTAACGATTTGCCCTGATTTCTGCTTGTGACGCAAATTACGCAATCCTTGTACTTTGTTACGTCACAGACATCTGCCTCGGCTCAACGATTGCCCACGTGCGATTGAGTTTGAGTTGTTTTTTGGCAACACAAACACAAGTGACAAAACTAGTCGAAGTGAAGAGATTTCCCAATCGAAAGTGTTGACGACGCGGCGAGAAGGCTCAAATCCATTCTTGTCGTTAATTCATTATTCATTTTGTTAAACAATGTCCTGCTGAGTGTTGTAGTTCCGAAACCACCTTACAGAACTTTTTGGTTTACGCTCAGCACAAAGCATGGTTTGAGCACGCTTGGTTTGGGAAACTTTTGATTTCGACTTGTTCTCACGCAGTTGTAATGTATTTTGTTTTTTAGGCTGGAAAATTGATGCAACGTAAGATAGGGGTCAAAGAAAAAAAGATTCACGAATGGGGTCTGAAGCCCAAGAAATTTGAAAAACCCTGGTCTACTGCATTGCAGTGGCGTATTTTCAGGGTGTTCAAGGTGTTCAGTGAACACCCTGTGAACACCCTGACATTTCCAAAAAAATTCTTTTTTCAAACTTTTTATATTTTTTGTAATTTTTGTAATTTTGGCAAAAAACTTTTTCGTTCAGAAAGTAAATTTTACTAATTTCCCCTTTAAAATAATTTAATAGTTACAATTTTTGCGATTACCATAAAAATTGATTTTTTTTTTAAGGCTGACGTCAACCAGGTGTTCACCGCCCGGTGCATCGTCAAGGTGTTCACCGCCCGGTGAAAACCTTGACGATAATAAACAATTTAGAAAACTGAAGAAAGAAAAAAGCGATCAGCAGCATCCTAATGCACATATCTACGTCACTCAAGGTGTTCACTTTGAAAAGTGAACACCTTTAGTGACGTCATGTTATTATTAAGTTTCATTGCCAGGCTGAAGCATGGGGGTTGATGAAGTTCGGCAATTGTCACTGGTTTTGCTAGGCTAGTCTGCTAGGTTAATTCTGCTTGGCTTTGAAAGTGAGAGGATGAAATTGAAATCTTGCTAGGCAGTAGAAGTTGTGCTTATGAGCTAAAGGCTAAAGAGAAAAGCAGAAAAGTGCAGAACTGGTACCGGTATAAAAATTGAAGCTAGGCCAAAATAAAAAATATAGGAAGTGTCTATTTTGCCGTTAGCAGTAAGATACTGATTATGTATATACGGATTGGATACTGATAGTGCCATTAGTAGTAAGATACTAAACCGGGTGTGGAAATGGATGCAAGCCTATCAACAGTCATGCGTATGATGTATACACACCGGTTAACCTACAAACCTAAACTTTTTGCCCAATCAGTGTTTTGGCGTTATTGGCAAAATAAACATTGCCCAGTGCCAAAAATATACGGAGCTTGTTTGAATTAAGCTGGGGTTAGGGTTTGGGTTCGGGGGGTTAGGTTACGGGGTTAAGTTTAGGCCCTAACTTCTACCAATAACTTGTGCTTGTCATTGTGCTTGTGCGGTCCTTGTGCTTGTCATAATAGTTCAGATCAATTTATTTTTGCCAAGCAACGCAATATAGTCGCTTGGCAAGGAGGCAGAGAAAAGACACAATGGTCATCGAGTCAGCTGCCACCCCACCAAGAACAACAAAGTAGTTTACCGTTGTTGACCTGTTCAAGATAAAAACAAAATATAAAAAATAAAATAAAAACACCAAAAGAAATTAAACCACGCGTGTATGTACCGGTACAAAAAAATAAACATAGTACCGGTACACTGTAGTCAAAGAGCATTATAATACCAGTATATAGTAATGTAAATTGTGATAGAAACTACTGTACTCAATTATGATGTGATACTGTCGTCATAAAAGATGTGAGGAGAGAGTTATTAAAGCATGATACTGGATGGAGAGTAATTTAAGCATGATACATATATTTGCCTGTAATAACACTACAGTATAAGGTGCGGCTTGATTCAAACAAGCTCCAAATATAGTTGGTAAGAGTTACCGGTACGGTAGTCAGCAAAACATGGCCTATACAGCCATAGCATAGGACTGTACAGTGTAGGACCTAACCTAGTCAGCTTTAATATCATTTTTGTAGGCAACCAGAGTACTGGTACAGTTGATTGATTGGTTTCTTCATTTTTATCCTCCAGTTCTACAGCTATTAGCCTAGATATGATCATGAAAATAAGCAAATTGTAAACCTTGTCCTGTGTCACTTGGTGTGGCAAATGGCAATTGTAGGCTAATATGATTCAAGATACTTGGCGCTTGAAATTCTTCACTTGTGGCAAACAATATTTTCATGTAAGCAATGAGAGTTGATACTTATTATTTTTTCTTTTTCTTTTAAGGCCGCATGTGGCAGGGGATAACGTCTAGTATCAGCCCCCAGGTTCGGTTCATTTGGTTAGGGTTAAATTTAGTTAGGGTTCGGTTCAGTTACAACCGTAACCCTAACCCGAATATAATCCTAACCAAACCTAACCAGCTAATCCTAACCAAACTCGGGGGCTAATACTAGACGCTACCCTGAGGCAAGATAAACCTAAATGTCATTTTGCCCTGTTACGCCACGTTGGTCTATGATCAGACGATGAAACAAAATTGTAAAAACTTTCTGAATCCAAAGCCTGAATCCCTATTTTTATGGGCCGTAACATTTGTCTCTTTGGTTTATTTTATTACTTCGTCAACGCTCTTGCACAACTGGGAAGAGCGCGAGGGATAATAAAAGAAACAAAGAGCTTATTTGTACCGGCGCATAGAAATAGTTCTTGCCAAAAAAATTACTAGCCAAAAAATCAAAGAAAATAATAAACCTTATATGCCAAAATAACAGCTGAATAAATTAGCTTCTTCAATGGCCTTAGCTACATCTTTCGCAAAATCTTCTTTGTTCTCAAGCTTACGGTTTTCAATGACAGTGACATTTTGAATTTCATATAGTTTAGTTCAGAATTGCTATTGTCAAAGTGGTTGGTTTTGGCATGCGTTGAATGTTTTGTTTAATGTTATTTGCCACAGTGCCGGGAAATTTTTTTACAGCAATATTTATGCAACCCAAGATTTAAAACCTAATAGTAAAATTGAAATAAATGTACAGCAATATTCAAACACATATGTAAGCAGTGGTGGGATTAAATGTTTTTCTCAGGCGGTTCCATAACCAAAGTTATATTTTCAGCCGGTTCTGTTTCAACTAATGGCACAAATATAAACAGTAATGCTGGCCGGTTCACTGAGCTAGTAAAATTTTGAGAAACGATTATATAGAACCAGTTGAATCCCATCATGGTATGTAAGTCTGAGTTGCAACAATGCTTAGTCTTGCTTTTTATCATTTTCAAATTTTTTGTATCTGCTTGTTACAAAGTTTGTCACTATTTTGCTTCTCTTGAATCATTTTTAATGTCTTCCTGTGTATATTTAATATCTTACTGCATTTCTTGTTGCATTGATGCTTTTGACGGTGTGGAATAACTGTATAAGGCACTGCTACTACTACTTGATTTGTTGTTAATTGCAGAATACTATTTTAATAAAGTATTTTACATGTGTACGTTCTTAATTCGGAAAATGGAAACTAAAATTTTCTCATTGTTAGAAAATACTTTTTTGAATCGTTCATTTGATGAACAACAAGAAATTGCCGAAAAAGGAAAGTGCTATGAAAAACCTTTCAAATGTTTGCACAAAGTGGAACAAAAGCAGTTACACACAAATTTTCTTGCTCTTAAGTTTGATGAGATACTTTGGCCCACAGATTTTGTTCTATGCGATTTGGAATAAAGGTTTCTTGGATCATGCTCATTTGACTGATGGTATGCAAAGACAAAAGAAGTCTAAGAAGCATATATATATTGATGCATTTTATACTTTGGATGTGTTTTGTTAGAGTAATTGCAGCTCTAGATAGTCAAAGGTAAGAGATTTGTAGTTGCAATGAGAAAATATAGAAGTTTTTACAACTTTAATCCATGCAACTTGTTTTTTAAGCAGCACAAGAGTTGCCTTTTAAAAGACATGATCAATCACCATCATCCTTCAATCGAATTATTTATATTGAGCTTCTTGAATACCGGTACACAATTAAATGTGATACAGTTTAAAATGCTCATCTTCAAGCAGCTACAACATTCATAGAAACTTCTATCAGTTTAAATAATTCTATTAAAGCGTTGCAGATCTTATGCTAGATGCAGTTGCAAAAAAAATTCAAGAATTTGAACTTGTGGCTATTATTTAAGATAAGATTCAATTGCAGTTGCATAGAAGATATAAGATGAGACACTAAATATTGCTACAAAATCTCAGCTTTCCTCAGTTGTCAGTCTCGCGATAAAGTCACAAAGTCACTGCAGACTACAAGCCATATTACCATATTACCGCGAGGCCTGGTGACCGCGCCAAGCGAATTATCTTAAAAGAATTTTCCTTTATGCAAGGCCTGGACATGATGTTGATCCGAAATGCCGTCTTCGTTGACTTTACTGATCACTCAGTGACTTTTTTACAATCAAATTGATGAATGACTTTTAACTGAAAGCACAAGTAAACCTTTGATTGATAGTCAACTTGCTTTTCTTACACTGGTCATAAGAGTCATGGTCAAACCTAGCGGGTTTAATGCTCCGGAGACAGACGCTGTATATCCACTCGGACATCTCATCAGTAATTTTGAAATAAATCAAGGGCTGTTGAATTTTAAACATCAAGTTGATATGCTTATGTGTTGTGCATTGTTTGATATTGTACTACTCCAACCATTGAATGACGAACTTTTCATTTATTTTTTTAAAAACGATGCCTTAGTACAAAACGATTTGTGTTTACTGTGTAATATATGCTTGCTTTCACCCATATTAATAGCATAAAAATCAAATGTGGTTACTAGTTGCCCCACAATTTGCAGTTGTATCCCCGTATTATAAATCTTTATTAGTGATAGGCAATGGGGCAGCCAGCATTGCAGCGACAAACGGGGGGTCTGGGGGGCAAAGCCCCCCAGGGTATGATAGGTATTTTTAAAGAGTGAACACCCAGTCAAAAAGGTCACCGTACGCCACTGCTGCATTGCTACTTTAACTTATTAGACCAGGATTTTTTTCTGCAAGTATTAATAATTAGACTAAGATTTTTATTTTTAGCAAAAATCGTATTGAAGCATTTACTTATGCAGAAAGCAGATATTGAGATAGTTGTACCATAACAGACATTCAGACAACAGTGCAAAACAGTTTAGAGAGGCGAGTGTATTTATCAGTTTTATCACCGTAGATGGGCACAGCTAACGCAAAAATTAGCTCCGCTAACAGCTTGTCCGATAATCAAAAAGATTGGCTTCGCTAACGCAAATCTGCTAATTAATCATAAAATTAATTATACTGTAAGTTGGAGACAGAAACAACGAAAAATCAACTTTGTAACTTGTAGCAATCATTTTAATAACGCGTTTTTCAGTTGATCAGCCAATCTAAACAATATCGTATCAACGCAATTTCCAAAAGTTTATTTAATAGCACGGTATATTGTCAAGGTTTTCGGCACACACTGAAAGAACTTATGGGATTGAAATAAACTCGGCAGTGAAATTAGCACAGCACCGGTACTGAAATAAGCACATTGCCGAAATAAGTAGAGCAGGGAAATTAGCACTGTAGGCCTACTAGAATAAGCGTAGGTCTGAACATGGGTGTTATACTGCTCAACTTTTGTTGCACTTAACGCAATGCGATAACTTTGTTTGTTCAATAAGTTAACGCATTGCGTTAAGGGCAACAAAGGTTGAGCAGTATACCGCCCCATGTCCGACTATCGAGCCTTTTTGGAAATGCAGGGTTGATAGACCGGTAGCTGAGAGGAATTACCATATCTTTTCTAGGTACCAATAACCAAGTATATTGCAACCTACTAACTACGTCAAAAACCATCGGCAAGAAGTGATTTCTGTCGGGTCAGATTGGATGCGTTTGACCGTAATAGGGGCCCAAAAATTTCCAAAAGAAACCGTTAGGATCCCTTTTCTAAGTATCACATGAAACTTAGTGGGAACGAAAGCTTACATTGACCACATCACGAAATGATATGTGACAAAAACTTTTTCGGCTGCTTTACTCTAGACAGAAGCCTCCAAAGTTCGAGTGATGACGTCACAAAAGTACGCTAGCGTACCTTTTCTAAGTATCACATGAAATTTAGTGCAAACGAAAGCTTACATTGCTCTGATTACGAAATGGTATGTGACAGAAACTTTTTCGGCTGCTTCAGCCCCGGAAGAAGCCTCCAAAGTTTGAATTATGACGTCATTTTCGCTGTGACGTCATGTAAATTTGAAATTTGGGGGCTACTGCCGGGAGTTAAGCAGCCGAAAATTTTTTTGTCACTTACCATTTCGTAATCAGTGCAATGTAAGCTTTCGTTTGCACTAAGTTTCATGTGGTGAAAAAGGTACCTGAAAAAGGTACGCTAGCACACTTTTGTGACGTCATCCAGTGGTGGTCTTAGGAATGTGCAAACCGTGCGGTCGCACAGGCCCCCTCTAAAAGAGAAGGCCTCCCCTCAAAAAGAATCATGGTGTTAACTTTGAAAAACATTTTTTCTATTTAAACTTGAACCATATCAATAAAATTAATTTCAGTTTTTTATTTTTAATTTAAATTAATTTTGTTTTTTTATTTTTCTTTATTAAAATTATAATTATTTTTTTATTTTTATTTAATTTAAATTTTTTTTGTATTTTTTATAATTTTTTATTCAATTGTTTTATTAATTTAAATTATTTTTATAATTTTTTTTTAATTATTTTTTTGTATTTTAAATCATTTCTAGTTTTTAGTTTAGTTTTAAAACCATATAAAAAAAGCACTTTTTTTGTAAACTTGAACCATTATACATCATTAAAATTAGTTTCAGTTCTTCCGAATAGGAACCACCCCCTTGCCACCTTTAAAAATAAGGCCCCCCCTCAAAAAGAATCCCCTTTGAAAATAAAACCCCCTCAAAAAGAATTGATACGAAAACTCCAAAAAACACTTCTCGTTATGTTAACTTGAACCAAACCATTGAAATTGATTTTAGTTATCCCAAATTTAACTTTCCCTAAAAAAATTTTCATTTTAATAAAACTCTTTGCATTGAAACACAGCAAACAATTTGTCTAAACCATTTCTTTTTTTTATCTCTATCAACGCTGAACCACCTCAAAGTGAAACTTCTCAATTTCTGTATCTTATGATTACAATAGACTGAGTTATAATAGACTGAATAATGGCTGAATCTTTAGCAATGGCTGAATCTTTAGCAATGATGATTAGTCAGTGTAATGTAGACTTCCTGAAAGTTAAAAGAGCGTATCTTACTGGTTTACAGTGCAGTTATTTTGGTAAACTTTTTGGTGAATTGTAACCAAAGATTTTACCATATTGTACTACACTCTGCAATTTGAGATAGTGACTTTGATGCTCGATTAGGGTAACATGACATTTTATAGAGCATGGTTAATTTTGGTTTCTTCCTTACGGAATTGGACTTTTGAAAACTTTGCTGTTGGTAACTAAAATGCCTCTATGCTGCATAATTATTGTCGCATAGTTAAAATCACAAAGGCCATGTTGTTTATATCTGGTCATATTGGTGTTAAGCTTTTCTTAGTTGTTGGGCCCTAGTAATATTGTGCAGTTTGAGATTATTATAAAGTTTTTTTCTTATTAAAATTGTCTGAAATAATCAGTATGTATACCTCATAATAGATGCCAAAACTTTTTTCAAGATTCTCGCGAGACTTTGAAGTTTATTTTGGTTTGCTACACGTTGTACTACATGCGTATCAAACTTACATAGAGTGGTTTAAATTACTGAAAAGAAATTAGCACAGTGAAAGCCACATCCATGTACAGTAATTACAGTAATTAGTGTAATTGTTTTCATTGAAAGTTGCAATATGTGAAAATATTAGATTGTTTTAATGTTGTATTTTGACTTTGTGACTAGAAGAGGTGTGTTGAGAGATTTCGTGTTTCAAATGTATGTAGATGTCACTTGGAAACTAAAGTTGTGATGATTAAATTTTAATTTCACTAATTCAAAACCACTGATTATGATGTATTCAGAAGCTCAGAAAAGAAAATCATGGGAGTAACCATCAGCGCTGACTCTTTACTGCTTCACCAGAACTAAGCATCATTTTGCGAATTATGTAAGCAGTAGCTCATTCAATTTTTGAAATGTATATATTAGGTTTTAAGGAGTAAACTTTTCTTATTTTTCACTTAATGCGAATAGTCCAAAATTTATATTAGAACAAAATTGTTTTACACCAGACGGGATACGTTTCGACTATTAAATTAAGTCTCTTCAGTGGTGCTATGAGCTTCAAATCCATGAAGTACATCCATCAACCTACAATGCATTCTTCCAGATAACCTTTATTCTACCTGATACCTATAAAGGTTAATTCGCGTTTCTTGTTTCTCGATTTCATTGGGAGACATGATGTTAATGGTCCTGCATGGCAATGACGGTGTGCATATACACAACAGAGGTAGCAAAGACATATTAGGTGCTACTACACACTACACCCCCGTGATGACTATAAAGTATGGGACTGCTCTCAAGTCTAAGACTGACTATAAGCTTGATCTGATGGCTAGGACTGACTATGAGTCTAAAGTCTAAAGTCTAGGACTGACTATAAGCTTGATCTGATGGCCTATGGTCAAACTTAGAAAATGAAATTACTCCGCGGGGAGATAGCAACTCCACACCATGAAAACCCTTTTGACCCAACCTGTAGCTAATCTCCCAACCATTTTTTTTTAAGCCTTGAGTATGTCAAGGAGAAGGTTAGCTTTGAGATATATTGTTCTATAGAGGTGTAAAGCTGGAGATTTAGCGATTATTCTGAGTTTTATTTAGGGGGTGGGGGATGCTATGCTGCATTGATGAGACCTAATAAGGTCGAAACGCGTCTGCAGCTGCAAAAACGGGTTAGTTAAAGTACAGAAACTGGTTGGGAGATTAGCTACTGGTTGGGTCAAAAGGGTTTTCATGGTGTGGAGTTGCTATCTCCCCGCGAAGTAATTTCATTTTCTGAGTTTGACCATAGGCCATCAGATCAAGCTTATAGTCAGTCCTAGACTTTAGACTCATAGTCAGTCCTAGCCATCAGATCAAGCTTATAGTCAGTCTTAGACTTGAGAGCAGTCCCATACTTTATAGTCATCACGGGGGTGTAGTGTGTAGTAGCACCTAATATGTCTTTGCTACCTCTGTTGTGTGTATGCACACCGTCATTGCCATGCAGGACCATTAACATCATGTCTCCCAATGAAATCGAGAAACAAGAAACGCGAATTAACCTTTATAGGTATTAAGTAGAATAAAGGTTATCTGGAAGAATGCATTGTAGGTTGATGGATGTACTTCATGAATTTGAAGCTCATAGCACCACTGAAGTTTTATCTTGTGCATAAAGATGATGAAAAGTTAATTGGAAGTGGTGCGATACCTCACAAACCACAGTACGTAGCAACCTCGAATTGAAGTGTTGTTTAAATAATAACAGATTACCTTTTGTTTTTTTGTTTTTTTTTATTTAGTTGCATGTTTATCCTCCTATCACGAGAAAGCGATCAATGCGCTATACGAGCTCGCTTAGGAGTTGCCGGCCATCTGTCTACCACACCAAGATGGGGGAATCCCGCTAAGTGCCTTTCCCAACGGCACAACAAATAAACTTGTAGTAACGGCACAACAAATAAACTTGTTTCTTGAAATTGAAGAAAAGACATTTTTAAATTAGAATAGTAACAATTCTTACTATATAATAAGAAAAGCAGTTATCAAAGGAAAGTGGAAAGAAGGATGAAACAGGTGAAGTATAATCTTACAGACACAGTCCAGTTTCAGGACCATCATAGCAGTTCCGCAAATATTTCGGTAGAAAGAAAACTAATTAACTGGAAGCTTTTTGCCTGAACTTCGCACATTCAGTTGCTTATCCTTACAGATCTGCATCAGCAATGTGCTTGATCACAAGTAAATTTATTGCTAACTACATTTTGTTTATTATCGTTATGAATTACCACTAAGTGCAAAGAGTATTGCAAGCTGTCACTAGCAGGTGCAGCAATATTGCATACAAGTTGATGTTAAAATTAATCACTGCAAGTATACCAAAACTGATTTACCGTTAATACAACCAACTAGTTCGTGGTTTACTCATGCTATTAATATTGTGTATATACAGTAGATTAAGCAAATCATTCCATGTCTCTAATTTTTTTAAGTTCTGGGAGATTTTTAATGAACCCTAGCCTTGTTGGAGCATACCAATTACCGGCAGTAAATGATGTTTCTACATTACATGCATTAAATGAGCTTGCTTGATTGGCGCTTCTCTAGTAACTTCCTATCAAATGCCTATTATAATGTGCTTTAGCACACACTACAGCGTCTTGGAATTTGGATCCCAAAAGGCCCCCCTATAATTTGTTGCACAGGCCCCTCCTTCGTCTAAGACCACCACTGACGTCATCACTCGAACTTTGGAGGCTTCTGTTGGGGGTAAAGCAGCCGAAAAAATTTCTGTCACATAGGCTTACCATTTCGTGATCTGGTCGATGTAAGCTTTCGTTTCCACTAAGTTTCATGTGATACCTAGAAAAGATATGCGAGCGGTTTTTGGGCCCCCATTGCGGCCAAACGCATCCAATCTGACCCGGCAGAAATCACTTCTCGCCGATGGTTTTTGACGTAGTTGGAAGGTCGCAATATACTTGGTTATTGGTACCTAGAAAAGGTATGCTAATCCTTATCAGCTGCCAGTCTATAATCTCTTCGCTCTTACATGTCGAAACAGGGATTGCGCAAGCTCAGCATTGTAATGTCACTGACGGAGTTATTGTTGCTTGATCTAAGCACCCAGCTAGAAGAGTACCGGTACCCGTACATATTTCTCTGGCACAAGAAATAATAAGATATGGCAACTTAAAGGATTTTCTTTATGAAAACCGCGGTAGCAGCTATTCTTATTCTAGCGGATTAGCGGATTGACTAAAAAATTAGCTTCGATAACCAGTCCGCTAACATTTTTGAACGTTAGCTAACGAACTAATCCGCCAGTGAAAAAATTAGCTTCGCTAATCAGCAGAATAGCAGATTAGCGACTTGTGCCCACCTATGTTTATCACGAATAATGATTACGAGAATATTATTTTGAGAAGCATTGAATTATAATCTGGCGAAATAAACTAGCGCAGATCGCGGGTAAAAGTAACAATAATACCAAAAATAAAAATTTTGAAGGCGTATACCGGTAGATGTGGAAAGCCAAGGTAGATAAAGAAAGACTTCATCACTCGAAACGCTTCAATAAGGTTAGTTTTTGCAAAGCAGTACTGCTGACTGCACGAGTAGCCTACTAGTCTCTAAATCCTACACTAAAATAATGCGATTGCTGCCAATTTCTTTGTTATATTAATTTTTTATGAAAATGTTGGCTACCGGTAGGCCTTATTAAAGCCTTTTTCAACAATTGACGCTGACGACGCTAATAATTTTCTCGTTTGCGCTGACGTTAACGGCACAAATTTTTTGACAGTTAGCGTTGACGTTGACGCCACCAATACTTCCTTGATGCGCACATCTCTGCTTAAAACGTAATATTTGTTTTTCGGAAATTCAATCAACATGGGTGCAAAACCAGGGGGGATGGAGGGGGATGTATCCCCTGCAATAATCTGGCAGCATCCCCCCCAATATATTTCATGGAAGTGGATAATTCCCCATACGAGCGAATTTCATCCTCCCAATATCGAAAAATGATCAATTTTGCTAAATCATCCCCTCCAATATCCCAAAATGGTCAATTTTGCTAAATCACCCCCCCGAATGCTCAACATAGATTTGCACCCTTGTCAATCAAGCGTGATTTTGATCTTATTTTACAGCCCAGAAAACTTTGTCTATTGTAGTGGTTACCAAACAAAAAACCCACAAATGGCGCCAAATACACGCTGAGTTTGCCCTGCTCTGCTGCTGGCCAGTGGCTATGTTGATTGCGGAGAATCACATAACGAAGACAAGAAAATGTCTACTCTAGAACCTTTACTGTTTAGATCTAGTCTACATAAGAATTCGAAAAGCAGTGCACTGGACTACAATTAACAATTACAGTAGAAAACAATTGTGTAGCAACAATAGCGTGAATAGCTGAATACTAGTATTGGTACAGGGTTTTGACTGTTGCACCAAACAGAGAGCTCGATAGACTCGGCCTAGCAAGTGCCAGAGCATTAACATTAAACAATCAATCACCAGTATTTAAAATCTTCATATTCACGATGATGAGTGTTTAGGTTAAACGGCAAGAGAGCCTTTTATGACACCTTAAACAGTTAAATGCTGGTGAGTGGCAAAGTGATGATTGATTGTACTGGTATAGTCTAGCTACAGTAGCCTAATTTTGGGTAATAGAATACGGTACCGGTATTCTCCATGTGCCCTTGATATTCCAAGGGTTATGATATTACAATTATGTTACAACATCACTATTTCAACTGTCTAGTTTAGTCTATGGACTGAGGTTGCCAGTAACTTTGCCACATGGTAACTTCGCCACAGTAACTTTGCCACATGGTAACTTCGCCACACTTTCATACATCGAAAATTTACATTGCCTACACCGAAACAAAACTTTAAATTCCCGGTTGTCGTAAAAAATTTTATCGAGCTTTTCCACAGTCCAGTTAAATTTATTAAGGTAACAGCGTCACATGGTAACTTTGCCACTTAATCGAAACTGTGGGGGAAGATGTGAGGAGAGTGCATGGGGTGAGTGGGGAAGTGTGTTGGGGTGTAGGGAAATGTGTTGGGGTGTGGGGGAAGGTAAGGAAAAATGTGTGGGGAGTGGAGAAGTATGGGAGAGTGTATGGGGTGAGTGGGGAGGGGTGTGGGAAAGTGTATGGGGGAGAGGAAGTGTGTTGGCGTGTGGAGAAAAGATGTGGGGAGAGGAATGGGAAAGGTGTAGGGAAATGTGCTGGGTGTGGGGCCCCAATACACTTCCCAACATCTCCCTCACCTCACCTTTCTCTAAATCTCCCCTTACCTCCTTCACACCCCAACACACTTTCCTACACCTCTCTCTCATACCTCTTCCCACATCTCCCCTTCCTCGCCCCATATCCCAACACATTTTCCTACTATCCCCACATCTCCCCTCACCTCAAAGTGTGGCGAAGTTACCATGTGATGAAGTTTCTGTGGCGAAGTTACCATGTGGCGAAGTTCCTGGCAACCTGGACTGATATGATACCCTATAGACAGAGTACTGCTATTTGGCAATGTCAATAACAGTATGGTATATACTGTACCTGGTATCGGTTGCTCTGAGCTGGAATTTGACTGACCAGCTAAACTGTAAAGCAGTGTTTCTCAACCCCGAGTCTGCGGACTCATTTGAGTCAGCGGAAGGGCGTGAATGAGTCCGCCAAACTTACAGGTACAGTAAGGGTAAAAAAAATGAATTTAGGACCACATGGCCAATCGCAGCGTGTAATCATTTCGTCTGACTACGACTACGCATTCGCGAGTTTATTATCAGCGTTTACGAATTAAGAGTGATATACCAGGTGTTACAGAAAAGGATATGGCAAAGTGAGAAGATTAAAATGGTCTGGAGAAGACATTGTCAAATTCTTGAACATATGCAGAAACTTTGAATCTTTGTGGGACACTTGTAATGAAAACTATGAAGAAAAATGCTAGAGAGCATTACATGAGCAAAGTGATGCAGGTATTGACAGCTGCAGCAGCCTACATGATTACATATTGACACTAAAGAGTCACTCAAATAAAAAAAATTGAAAAACGTAAAGGTTTGCTATGAAAATGAACTGAACGAAATAAAAAAATCGAAACGGTTTATTTCACGTAGGCTAGTCGATTTTTTTGCAAGAATGCAAAGTTTCAGCTTCCAAATCAATGGTTTCGAAATACCTCACAGCTTTCAAATCCCTTAGTTAGGAATAACTAATACTTTGTTTTCGGCAGAAAGTTATTGAACAACCTTGTTTTCATATCCATGAGTGACTTGAGTCTGCATGTGCAAAGGTAAACTTGGAAATAGTCCATGGGCTACAAAGGTTGAGAATCGTTGCTGTAAAGGTGGACTCTACCGGTAGTTTACCTGCTACTTATACCCTGTCCACGGCCCTACTAGACATCGCAGAGAATGACGAAGGACTACAAACACCGCAAAGGACGACAAAGGACTTCAACAGGTCAAAGGACTTACTAAACGGTTGCCAGTAACTTCGCCACATGGTAACTTCGCCACAGTAACTTCGCCACATGGTAGCTTCGCCACACTTTGAGAAGGTGAAGGGAGATGTAGGGATGTGGGGATAGTAGGAAAATGTGTTGGGGTGTGGGGGGAGGAAGGAGGGATGTGGGAAGAGGTATGAAAGGAGGTGTATGAAAGTGTGATGGGATGTGGGGGAGATAAGGGGAGATGTAAGGAAAGGTGAGGGTAGGAGATGTGGGGAATTAAAAGTATGTTGGGGCCCCACACTTCAACACATTTCCCTACATCTTCCCCATTACCCTCCCCACATCCTTTCCCCACACGCCAACACACTTCCCCACTCGCGCCATACACTTTCCCACACCTTCCCCACACTTCTCCACTCCCGACACATCTTTCCTTACCTCCCCCCACACCCCCCATATCTCTTCCCACAGCTCTCCTGACCTCCCCCTACACCCCAACACACTTCCTTATTCACCCCGTGCACTCTCCCACACCTTTCTCCCCACATCTTACCCCACAGTTTCGCTTATGTGGCGAAGTTACCAAGTAACTTGAAAAGCCCGATAAAATTTTGTACGGCAACCGGGAATTTAAAGTCTTGTTTCGGTGTAGGCAATGTAAATTTTCGATGTATGAAAGTGTGGCGAAGTTACCATGTGGCGAAGTTACTGTGGCGAAGTTACCATGTGGCGAAGTTACTGGCAACCTACTAAACATCGTGAGGAATGACGAAGAACTTGGAATCATAATTTGAAACATAACGAGGAATAACAAAGGACTTTAAATCAACAAAGTGTCTATTTCACCGAAAATTCCGGTTACCAAAGTTTAAAAAATCGTAGTTGCGTAACCGTTTTCGGTTCCAGTAGTGCGACTCTCACAGTAGGGGAACCGTTAGGGGATGTTTCCGATTCCGCAAACCACAATTTTCGAACTTTGGTAATCGTAATTTCCGGTAAAATAGACACTTCCTTAAATTAATTACTAGACACTGCAGAGAACGGCAAAGGACTTGGAATCATAATCTTGAACATAACAACGAACGACAAAGGACTTTAAATTAATTACTAAACACCGCCAAAAACAACAAAGGACTTGGAATCATAATCTTAAGGAAGTGTCTATTTCACTGGAAATTCTGGTTACCTGTTACCAAACTTTGAAAATCGCAGTTGTGTAATCGCTTTTCAGTTCTCATAGTGCGATTCTCACAGAAGGGGAATCGTAGGGGAAGTTTCTGGTTACACAACCACAGTTTTCGAACTTCGGTAACCAGAAATTTTCGGTGAAATAGAGGCTTCCTAACCTTAAACATGAGAAAGAACGATAAAGGACTTTAAATCACTGTAATTACTAAACATCGCAAAGAACGAGGATCCTACTAAACACTGCAAAGGAGCGACAAAGGATGACTAAGAACTTTTTAAACACCGCAAAGTATGACAAAGGACCTGATAACAAACCTAACCCTAATTTAAAGCCCTTTGTCATTCTTTGTTATGGTATAATATGATTCCAAGTCCTTTGTCGTTCTTTGCGGTGTTTAGTAGATCTATTTGAAGTCCTTTGTCATACTTTGCAGATTGAGGTGTTTAGTACGTCCTTTGTCGCTCCTTTGCGGTGTTTAGTGCGACCGCAAACAATGACAAAGGACTTGGAATCATATTCATAAACATAAGAAAGAACGACAAAGGACTTCGAATCAATTACTGGTTGGGGGGTCTCAGGGTTGGGGTCAGAGAGGTTGGGGTCTGGGATTCAAGGTTGGGTTTGGTGTCAGGGGGTTGGGGTCGGATAAAATAATTTTAAGTCCTTTATCGTTGTTTGCAGTGTTTAGTAATTAATTTAAAGTCCTTTGTCGTTCTTTGTTATGTTCAAGATTATGATTCCAAATCCTTTGTTGTTTGTTGAGGTGTTTAGTAATTAATTTAAAGTCCTTTGTTGTTCCTTGTTATGTTTAAGATTATGATTACCAGTCCTTTGTTGTTCTTGGTGGTGTTTAGTAATTAATTTAAAGTCCTTTGTTGTTTGTTGTTATGTTCAAGATTGTGATTCCAAGTCCTTTGTCATTCTGTGCGGTGTTTAGGAATTTATTTAAAGTCCTTTGTCGTACTTTCTTATGTTTAAGATTATGATTTTAAATCCTTTCTCATTCTTTCCGGTGTTTAGTAACTAATTTAAAGTCCTTTGTCGTTCTCTGCAGTGTTTAGTAAATAATTTAAAGTCCTTTGTCGTTCTTTCTTATGTTTAAGATTATGATTTTAAATCCTTTCTCATTCTTTCTGGTGTTTAGTAACTAATTTAAAGTCCTTTGTCGTTCTCTGCGGTGTTTAGTAAGTAATTTAAAGTCCTTTGTCGTTCTTTTTTATGTTTATGATTATGATTTTAAATCCTTTCTTATTCTTTCCGGTGTTTAGTAACTAATTTAAAGTCCTCTGTCATCCTTTGCGGTGTGTTTAGTCCTTCGTCTTCCTTTGCGGTGTTTAGTAGGACCCTACCGGTAATCAATTAATGATGGTTTGAATACTGTATCAGGTACCGGTATTGCTGTAGTCGGTACATGACAACTGACTGCTGCAAACTGGCCGCGAGGCAACTGACCGCCGCAAAGTGGCTGCCATGCAAACTGACTGCAAAGCAAACTCACCATCACGACAACTGACCACCAAAGCACAAGGCTCGAAAAACCTTTTCGCATCTTACCGCTTTGTGACAATTGTTTACTTACTGTCCATGTTAATTTGGTAGTAACTTCGCACCTTATTGTTTGTCAAACTGGGTTTACTTCTTTGCTGTAAAATTTCGGACAAATGTCCGATTTTGCTCAAAAAATTTCAGGGTTTATACGGTCAGGGAAAATCAGGGGAAAACATATCTTTTTCGAGATGGTCAGGGAAAGTCAGGGAAAATCAGGGAAAGTCAGGGAAAACTTGGAAAAAGTCAGGGAGATTTTTTGGAAAGTTCTTACCTCCTTTGAATCAAGATCCATCGTTTATTTTAGCAATTGTATGTCAAACAAGCTTGACTTCATACTTTTCTCTTTATTTAGATATTTTCTTACTATAAAAGTAGCCTAGAATATCTCAAAAATTGAAACAAACTTATTTCCAAGATGGTTGGTTATTGTTTGAAGAATTCAAGGCATGGCTTTGTAAAGCTTCTACCAAAGGTGAAGCAAGATCTCGACTGTGTCAGACAAATATAGCATTGAGCATAATGGGAATCAGGGCATTGAGGAGTCATGCTGGCAACAAATCCCATGTGAAAAAAGTCAAGGAACGGGCCGAAATCAAAAATTTCTTGGCTAAAAGAAATGATATTAGGCCTGCTAACTTATCTTCTGAAGAAAAGCAGCTGCAATCTTCCCTAGATACAGAAGATTTGGTTAAAATTTAACCATCCTGCAGTGCAAATAGTCAAAGTACGATTCTACTGGTCTTTCATGATGGAGATATATTGAATGCCGAAATACGGTGGGTTCTGAAGCATGTTGTTGGTGGATATAGTGACAATTCTGTTACTGGTTCTGTGAACCTATTTCGTTCAATGTTTCCTGATAGCAAGATTACTGGCATAATGGAACTTGACGAAGACAAATTAAAATATGTTGTGGATTATAGTATTGCACCTTACTTCCCACAATTACTGAGAGAGCAAGTCTCTTCATCAGAATCGTTTGTAATTTCAGTGTTATTATTGTTGTGATTTTCTTAGATTTTTTACTTGAAGTAGTGCAGAGTGCTGTGAACTGCAAAACCAGACACTTGTGAAATATGTCACTTAATTCTTATTTTCGGTATTCAAGCCAAGCTTCTTGCAATTTTCTAAGATACAATTACGACAGGTCACCTGTAAAATCCTTATTTCTGCAAGTCAGGGAAAAAGTATGTTTTGCAGGATTGGGTCAGGGAAAAACATAGGGATTTTCAAACGAAAGTCAGAGAAAACAGGTGCGATTTTGAGGAAAGTCAGGGGAATATGTCAGAAAAATTCCGTATAAACCCTGAATTTGGGACATTTAAAATTTTTTCGGCAAGATTTATTAACGAACGACAAGAAACCGCTCGTTTGCATCAACTGCAGACAAATTAATGCGATTGAAGCTAAATGCTGCAGTTGCTGCATTATTTGAAGACTATAATTATGACACAGCATATTCATTCTGGCTATCAAGCTCCCAAGTGAAGGCTGGCACAAGGTTAACATTTGCTCCTCCGTAGATGCTACGCTTGAATAGCTGAATGCTTTGCTTATTGACATTGCATAAACTTTTTTGGATTTTCCTTTTTTTTTTAATTATTTTATCTGAACTAGGAAGCATGTCATATTTGTAATTACAAAAACGTAAACATGCTCAGTTGTAAATCAATAATCAAAACGTATGACAGTGCATTTGATTTTTGCCCGCCCCGTGTCGGATGGATGAGCTGACACTGCGCATTATTGCATCCCTTTATTAATATTATTTTATCTGTTTGTATTGCAATCGTTCCGTGTTTTTGCGTGGTTTTGGTGTGATTAAAGTTTCATTTTCAAAACTAGTCTCGTGTTTTTGTGAAATGCAGTAATTATTAACATTTGATTTAGTAAACTTGTAAAATTGTTCGTTCATAAATCTTGCCGAAAAAATTTTAAATGTCCAAAATTTTTTGAGCAAAATCGGACATTTTTCCGAAATTTTACTGCAAAAAAAATAAACCCAGTTTGACAAGCGGTAAGGTGCAAAATTACTACCACATTAACACGGATATTAGGTGAACAATTGTCGCGAAGTGGTAAGGTGCGAAGAGGTTTTTCAAACCTCATGCTTTGGTGGTCAGTTGTCGTGGTGGCGAGTTTGCTTCGCAGTCAGTTTGCATGGTGGCCATTTTGCAGCGGTCAGTTGTCTGTGTTTGGCTGTAGTCAGGTACTGGTACCAGTAATTGAAAACAATGCGAAGTTGAATACTTGAATTTCATATTAATTTAATAATGTTTAGCCTATATCGGTACCACTATTATCATGGAGAGTTAGAGCCGGAGTGAGTGAAGGCAGAGAGTGTAAATCAAACTGTGAAGTTCTGTGAGCTGCTGATAAGCATTGTGGTTTACCAGCAAACAGTTACTGAGGTATTAATTTTGGCTAGGTATAGTCTAACTTTTTCAGTTCAAAGTTTGAATACTCAGTAATGGTAATGGAGGCAAGGGCTGTGAGCGTGTAATGTTTACCTTACTTATTATACCGTATCTCCCAAACTGCAGCATTGCTACTTTTCACAGTTCATTGTATATCAGTACTTACTGATACTGTTACTGCTTACAGGTACGCTGCTCAGTGCTGGTATTATATATATATGTTACACTATCACATGTACATGTGGGGCTGTCTATAAATGCATTTGTTTATGTGAATATAATTTTTTGAAATATATATAACCAAGAAGACAGAAGATGTCGCAAGAACTGGAAAGCTCTCATTCAGTGGTGCCTTTCATTGGTCTGAAAAATAGAGGCAACACCTGTTATCTCAACAGTATTTTGCAAGTTAGTATAATATCACTTTTTGATTTGTAATGCAATTTGCATTTTTGTTTATTTTTCTCAGTTTTGAAGTCTTTTGTTTAAATGCTGTGGTGTTTAGTGCTGAATTACTCATTGGCCATTTCTTTATCCAATGAGTTTAATCAAAATTGTTCAACAATGAAGAAAGTCACATAAGATTGTAAAAGGTGGTATTGGTCTATATCAGGGGTGAACCTATTTGCTATTGCGGGCCATTTTGTCACTTACCAATGAGCAAGTATGCTGCATAACTTTTTAGTTATAGACTTACTATGAAACCTGAAAAAAATTGTTCATCAGCAGTAACAAACAACCGAAAGTGCCATCAAAGTCCATGTACCATCTTTCGTTTCTTTGCAGAAGTCATCGAAATGAACAGATAATTAAATATTGATTGAAAAACAGAATAACAAATACCTTAAAAAAGCTGTAAAATTTGCATACGTGGTCCATGTTACAAACTCCTTAATAGTTATTTAAACAATAGAAAGCAGTATGATTGTTTGTGTGGATACAAATCTAGCTTGGTTGACGTAGAATGCGGTGTTCCTCAGGGATCAGTCCTTGGCCCATTACTTTTCATCTTTTATGCTGATGATATGAGAAATGCGTTACAAACTATACCAAGACTGTTTGCTGACGACACTTGTTTATTGCTGACCGCTAAAAACATAGTTGGTTTTGAAATAATTGGTAACTCTGAATTGAGTTCTTTAATAAACTGGATGGATACAAATAAGTTGACAGTAAATCCGACGAAATCAAAACTTCGTAAACCCCAAGCTCCGAGCCCCTCAAATACAATTCTCTCTGCTATACGATGATACATGTATCTGAAACGATAAATCGTTAAAATATTTAGGGGTTGAATTAGATCAAGAATTGAACTTTTTACCCCATCTTACCAAAATTGAAAATAAACTATCTCAAAATGTAGGTATAATAACTAAATTGAAACATTATTTACCCAATTCCACTCTTTTAATGCTCTACTACTCGATAGTTTATCCTCATATTTTATGCGGAATTATTCTTTGGGGCTCAACGTATACATCGCACCTTAAAAAGCTGCAATTGCTACAAAACAAAGCTGTGCGTGCGATTTGTTCTTTAAATTGGCGCGAGCATGTGACACCGTGTTTTGTTCGTCTAAGCATTCTAAAAGTAAGAGATGTAGCTAAAATGGAAATGGCGAAATTTGTCCACAAATCTGTTAACCACTCCCTACCAAAATATTTTCAAACGTGTTTTCACAAGGTGTCATTGGCACGCAAACGTTCTACTAGGTCTTCCTCTAGTGATAATTTAGCAATCCCTCTGTTTCGAACAAGCCGTGTGCAAAGGTCTATCAAGTATCAAGGGTCTAAGGTTTGGAATTCGATACCAACTGCTATTCAACGTTTAAAACTTAAAAGTTTACGCAAACATATCGTGAGCAAATATTGGTTGCATATAAAAATTAAGTCACTAGATTTTACTTGTAGTTCTTTCTCTTAATTAGCCACATATTAAAAGATGTGGTATCTTATTGCTGCTACAACGAGAATTAAATGTGGGCATCATTCTGCTCATGAAAGCAAACAAAAGGTAGTCGTTTGACTCGAAGATTTCACGTCCCTTCACGGCTTCCTCATATTGCAAGTAAATGAGCTTCCGTTGCATGTTTACCTTAAACCTACTGTTTTTTCCTTTTTAAAGTTTTTTTGAGTGCTTGTAGTTGTAATATGAAAATAAACTTGTCAGTCTGTCTGTCATATATGGTACTACAAGCTCACCAATTCATTTCTGCAAACTTACGTAATCCCTACTATTGTAAGGCAAGCGCTAAGCTCTCACTGAAATAGTTACTGGTCTGCTGCTGCGACGGACCACGAGTTATGTTATTATTATTGCATAACAATGGATGAACTGTTGAATTCTGAAACAGATGAAAGGCTTGTACAGTACGTTGTATGATTCCTGTGTGATACGTGCATGGTTTAATGGGGGCTCAGCTTTTGACATCGCAAAGATTAGACGGGGAAAAGAAAGTTCAAGAGTACTGGTCTCGCCAGAATGTTTGAAGGCCGCAGGAAATTCTTTTGCAAGTCACATGTTCGTCACCTCTGGTTTATATTGTACTTTGCAGTTCATATGTGTGTGTGATACCATTGTTTCTCTCCGATACACTGTCAACTTACGGCATGGCTGCGTTTCCTATGGAAGACTTCACTCAGGAGTCAGGCCCATTTACTGTACAATCTTCAGCTCACTAATACCAAATCAATTGGAAAATGATTAAGACTACTTCTTAATTATAGTTGTTTTTTTTTTATTCATTTTGTCTCCTTACAGTTCATTTGACTCATTTCTTTCCTTAAAAATTTTTGTTTGACTCCACGAATTTAATCACTGTGTCTCTCATTCCAAAAGTTGACCTACAGTATATGCTGCACCTCAATTTCTAAAGCAATAAGTACCCCACAAATGTCTGGGAGGTATAGAAAATATGTCAAATATACTTATAGCAAACATTTTTTTACTCTTACCTACCTCCTTTTCTGTGACAATTTTGTTCCTAATTGTGTTTATAATATTATCTGATTAAAATCAGTAAATTCAGTTGCACTTTTTCATGCATGGTATAGCTGTTGCATTTAATTTTTTTGTTTAGTTGACATTGACTTCTATCCAACATATGAAAATTTGAGTCAGCTAAACCCTTTTTCCTATTTTTCTTTTTGCAGTATGACTTCAGTATCTCATGTGTTTGCAACTTCCAAACTAATAAATTTAATTTTTTTTTGTAAAATGATTTTGTAAGTCCTTAAGATTGGGAGCAGTAGTCAGGTAACTTTGCGGTTTTTGTCGTTTTCCTTTTGCTCTAAGAAGTCTTGCTGAATTACATTCATTCTGGCTATATTTTTACTTTATTTTGAAATGATTCTACAGTGACTTTTTGAAAAATTTAGGTTTTGTATTTTTGCCCATCATTTGATTCACAATTATCAAAGTTATCTTCTGTATTGGCGACAGATCTTGAAAGTGATGGCAGTTCTGTGAAAGAAGAAAATAAGAACAGCTTTTTGCTGATAAAAGGTAACGATGAAAGATGCATCAAAATAGCTATGAAACAATCGCTGTTTTTGTGCTATTTAGTGTTAGCAATGCATTCATAGTATATATACGCAAGGGTGGAAACCCAAACCTAGATCAAAACCTGAAAACCCGGTTTTAGAGAAAATTTTCAACACTGAAACTGGAACTAAAACCTGTTAAGTAAAATTTTTGGAAACCTAAATTTTAACCAAAACCGGTTTTCCTTCAAACCTCTAAACCAAAACCTGTTCAAAATTCTGTAAGGTTTTAGGTTTCAACTGTCATCACTATTTTCAACTATTGCTTCCAATTTTTTATCCCAAGGAAATTTTACATTGGAGTTTTAATTTCCTACAACTCCAGTAACAAACGTTCTGCTTACTCGGTCATCTGAGGTGTTAAAAATCATTGTAAGAAAGCCAAATCGCCATAAAAAGTAAAGCTTTTTTCCTGCTTTAGCTTGATTTATATAATAATAATCTATCTTCACCGCAAAATAGTTTTTTGGTCAAAACCTTCTGAAACCCCAAAACTGAAGGCTTGCGTAAGCAAAACCACAACTGAAACTGAAACCTATTCTGCAAGAGCGATGAAACCGAACCAAAACTGAAACCTGAAGTCAGCTCTTATCACACTGAAACTGACAACCCAACAGTAAGCAGCCAGGTTTCCACTCTTGTATATACGTAATAGCTTACAAAATATTTTTAAATTTTTCAAACTCTCCGATTAAAATTCTAACTTTTGATTTTTGAAATAAATTCCAACTTTTGATTTTTGAAATGTTGTACGTTAGCATTGAAAGAAGTTTTTTCCCATTTGATGCGCAATCAACTTCGTTTAATAGAAGATGGGGACAAATTAAATGAAGAAGAAATCAAAGATTTGACGGCAGTGTGTCCTCAAGATTTTATTGGATGTTTGAGGTTAGTTTGTTATTTTTTGCTGTTCGTGTTTTGACTAGACCAATTACTTGGTGATTTTGATACTTTCTAGCGTGATAATGCTATGTGATTTTTACTCAAGATCATTTTTTTAAATCTTACCTCCAGAAAACCTTTTAATTGCTCATTATCAAATGAATTCACGACGGTTCGACTCTGTCCGTCGGTCTCCACGTTTAGACGTCTTGCCCAAAACCAACCCATTGCTCCATAGGCTTCAATTTTTATTTGATGCAAGCAAACTTTGAGGGGGAAAAAAGTTTATGACATGAAGAAAGACGTCAATAAAATTTTTGTTTATGCTCAAACCACAAAACAAATAGCTCGGGGTCAAGCACAAGTGTATTTTTCTACATCTGACAGTCGGCAGATTTAACTTTCAAACGAATAAAACATGAAATGTAAGAAGGCCAGACATATTTTGCCCCCTCGTAACTTAGAGCTCGGAAATCGACGTCTATGTTTAGCTCTAAACCTAACCCGAGCCCTCCTTAAACTCGAGTCACCCGACCCGATCTCTAACTCGAGCCCTATAGTTTTGTAGTAACGCCTAGTCGGTCTCGCCAAAATGTTCTGTTTTGTTATCGATGAGTATTTTACCAAACTGAACCAAATAAATGTTTGCAGGAATGTTTATCCAGCATTTGAGCCTTACACTCAACAAGATGCGCAGGAGTGCTTTCATTGTATTTTAAATATCTGTAGTTCAGTCATATCTCTTGTTTCAAGTGAAAATTTTCAGGTGATGAGTTCATTATATGTTGGCATGAAAGTAACTGAAAATTTTATGCAGGTTTGTTACGATGATATTAGAAGTTTTGCAATAGCAAAAATATCTAGTGTAACTGATGTTTAAAAGATGTCTCGTAAAAGTTTACAGTTGTGCCCAGAACTGCCTACTTTTCATCTTGTTTTAATGAATGAAAACCATCCGACTTTTCATCCAAAAAAACTCTCACTTTCAACTTTGCAGAAGTGTCAAAAAGTGTCATCGTCATTTATTAAGTGCCATCGTCATGACAGAAACGAAAAAGGGCTATATAACCCGTCTGTACTTTTAGTACAGACAGGTTATAATGCCCCCTTTTTCGTTTCTGTCATGACGATGGCACTTAATAAATGCAGTTAGTTTCAGTACTAGATAAGACTTGAGCCACCCTGTTTCGGGATTACGTTCCTCATTTTCAGATTACGTTAGTGCCAATATATATTTTGATGCGGGATTACGTTAGTTTCAGTATATATTTTTACTTTTGGCTTACGTTAGTTTCAGAAATTTTAAAGTCCCGATTGCTGTTTATCTGGTACCTAAATTTTTTGTTTTGAATATTCCAATAACATTTTGAATAGACATGCAGCCAGTAGGCATAGTGTTTAAACACATCGCTGTGAGCGCCGGAAACCTGCAGTGACAGTTGGCCAACGGTCGCTGCCGTTGCGACGTTTCTTGGAAGCTGTGTTGCCTTGGCGCTAAGCCGAGGAGATGGGCCCCGCCACTTTTTATAAACTTCGGCGCCAAACACCGGCGAGTATGATGAAAGCTTGACTTTGATTAAGTAAGCTATTACCACCAGTCCACTATAGTTGACTATATTTGTACACGATGCCTTGTTCATTACTGTAGGTGTAGATAACTTGTTTAGTAAGATGTCTTCTGGTTTAGAAAACTGACGTTTCTTTTTATCATGGAGGCGAAGCGAAGGTAGTCGGTGGTCGGCGATCTCATTCTGTTGCCGTACTGACTTCTAATCAAAACAGAGAAAGCAATGCAGTCCGCCATTCCACGGGTGATCGCTACTCAAAAAGTTCTGATTCTAAAAACTGTAATTTTTCTGAAAAACAAGCTCTTGAAAAGGAAAACGTTTGTGCTTTTGATCATGCAAATAACAGTAGAGAAGAGCGTACAGAAAGATCATCAACTGCAGGATGTTTTAAAGGACTCAAAAGAAGACGTTTAAAGCTTGGAGGCAAAGATCATGCTTCTTATGGCAGGTTGCATAAAGAGCTGTCCCGCTCAAGTCAAGAAAAAGAGAACCAAAGCGCAAACACGTTCAGTTCTTGTAGTGAAAGCGGTTCAGAGCCTGCTCAAAAAAAGCGTAGACTAGGCTCAAATCTTCGAATAGCTCCATTGAAGCAGCCAGGATTATTCAAGAATTTATGGAAAACGAAAACAGAGCGAATTTTCAGCGAGTGTTCCGACGAATCTAGAACAAAAGCTTCCCTTGCACCCTCCACAACTGCTCCAACCATCGACCCGACGGTGGGACAAGCTGTTTCTGATCATGTTGGCTTAGCTGAACCAAGTGCACCTGAAGCAGTCATCAGCAAACCTTCCTTGCCATGCGACTTTGTCAAAGAAATGTTTCAAGGCCAACTGGTAACAACCATTCGCTGCGTAGAATGCGAAACTGAAGTGAGCCGCTACGAAAGCTTTCAGGTAGAATTTTTCATTTTTACGAAAAAAGTAACATATTATATTATATAGTTACATAATTATACAGGACGTGAGTTTGCCAGTCAAAAATATCCCGATGAGCGACATTACTGACGAAGCGATGGATGTCACTGATGAAAACTCATCAATTCGTGTAAGTACAATACATGTGAGTGTTTTTTGCTCCATCTAGCGATATTATAATCTTGTTTACTTTCCAGAAGGTGGAGACTTGCAGCTTGACATGGGCGTTAAATCGTTATACTTCAACAGAATCTTTATGTGGAGACAACAAGTACTTTTGCGACGTTTGCATGAGGTTAGATGAGTTTCTTACTACTTTTGCCATTTAAGACTACTTAAGCATTGATCTTTTTCCTAATTCAACATGTGCCTGATTTAGGTTTGTTGCTATGCTCTCTCCTAGCAACGCGATTTGCTTTAAGCATTTCAATATCTATGATTAAGTCACCAACGCTTCATAAGGTAGATTATACGTCCATTTGGCTGTTTCGCTATATGCTCTTCAGTAGAAGACTTGAGTGTAAGACCTGCAAATTCCTTAACAGTCTTATGCTTTCAGACAGCTAACCTTATGTGGCTCTCATTCGCTGTTGCCGTTTTTTCTTTCCTTAATTCATTATTGATGCGGCGATAAAATAACATTAATAACGAATCTTATTAACCAATTTTAGGCTTTCGGAAGGCGAACGAACTATGAAGTTTCATCAGCTTCCACCGATTCTCACACTTCATTTAAAACGATTTTCAACTGCATCTGTCGATTCTGCTGATTTTACATCCACGGTAAGCCGACTATCTTCGTCAATACCTACATCATTTTAACGGTTTGTGTGTTTTTAGGTATCCAAGATCACAAGCGCGTTGGAAATTCCAAGTACAGTTGAGTTTAGTGAATGGTGTAGTTCTGGGTGTGTGGAAAAAGACCAGGAGTACGATTTATTCGCCATTGTTATCCACAGTGGTTTGACCATTACTGGCGGACATTATCTGTCTTACGTGAAATACGAAAAGTTAATGTCCTCTGGTGAGTAATCAATGGAAAATAACTTCACTGTGTTTCTCCTCTGCAGAATAATGATTAGTGTTGTTTTTATTGTGACAAAAATGAAGGCTTAACTTGAAAGGTAAATTAAGTTGCATGGTAACTTTGGTAAGTGCTACAAAAGCATGCTGCGTCTTTTTGACTTTTCATTACAATCGATCACAAGAAAGGATCCACTTTTCCGCGTTACCGATTCTGCTTTAAGAAATAAGTTAGACTGTTCGTATTCAGATTCAGTTCAAGGCTGGGATTAGGTTTCAGTCGGAGGTTTGTGTTTGGATTTAGGCCAAGGTCACAGTCGGTCACGCCCAATGTTTGCTGAGTCGTTGATTTCTACCTGGAATTCAACTCGTCCCACAGTATCCAATGTTTCGCACCTACTTCTCTCTTTAACTACAATTGTTTTTCATTTGTTTGCAGAGAACGAATCTTTGTCGTCGTATGACGGACAATGGTTAGAAATGGATGACGAGAAAGCACGTTTATTGTCAAAAGAGGAAATGCGTAAGGCTTTGAACCAAGGTGACTTTGATCTACCGACTAAATCCGCCTACATGCTCTTTTATCATCGTAGAACTTGATTATTTCGATCAACTTCAGTATTATTGTACAAAAAACAATCATCTGAACTCTGCCTCATCGCCTATTTCGGTTATATTCTCAACTTTGGTTTATATGTTTTTACGTAAGCGAATAATGTTGGTACTTTTTATGAGATTTTGTAATAATAATCGATTCTCTTGAAAGACTGTGCTTTATCTTGAGTAACTTTTGAACAGTTGTTGACGTAGTTACAAAAAAATGCTGAAGTGTAATGCAGTATAAAAATTAACACAGCGTACTTAATAAGCCAACTGCAAATAAATGTAGCAAGCAAAACAGCAGTCGTAACTCCCTAAAACTAGGAGGCGGAGTTGATTCCACTTCCATATTATGCATTAGCGGATGTATGGGGCTAAGCGGGGCCACCTATAGTTTTTTTGTCATACATTATACTATTAGCACTTCTATATTTCTAGATGCACAAAACTGCATCATATTTTCAACTTTAAGATACCTCCCACCCACAAAATTTCTGGGTCCTCCCCTGATATGTTTAATTGTTTATGTCTTGGTTGGAGAATCGATGGCTGAATAGGCTTCTTGTCTTTGAACAGCAGCCCTGTGTTTTAGCTGTCATACAAAATCTCCAACAGCTCTGCTTTAAGATTTCGTTTGAAGTGATGTTGAAAAAGTTGACAATCCATTTAAAGAACCATCCGACGCTACTCGCGATCTTGAGGTTGATTTATCGCTTCCGCTTCCACTGTTATTGTTTCTCGTCAGGGGGGCGTCCCTCAACTTTTCAAGGCGTTTGATTACCGATCGTCTTCTGGTGGATAAGTCCAACGAGGTGTTGGTGGTCCAAGCCGACCCGAAGTAACTAAAACACATTTAAGAGTCAACGATCTTGGGCTTTTTTAGTGCACGGCTGGTTAGGAGAGCAGTGATAGAACCATTTTTTCAACATAACACGAACTTTGCAGTTCGAAAGTGCTAATCGCACCACGGACTTGGGATTTTATTTTCCACCATCCTCTTGAGCAAAGACAGTGAGACATGCAAACGCTACTACTCTATTTCTATATCGCTACTTGCTACATCGACTACACTTAACTGAATCTGGGTTTTCATGTTTCAATGACGAGCGAGTTTCAATCACGCTGTTAAATTAATGCTTATATGAATAATGCTTTCTACAACTTATACGTTGTCACTATGAATAAACGGCAACTATGGTTAAAATTTAATATGCACCGCAAAAAGTGCGATTTGATTTGAAGTAGCTAATTAAAAATGATTGCTTTAGCCTTCGTTGGCAGCAGCGCATTAAGCGCATACTAGCATTTTGTAGACCCACGTCACCCAGCGCGTCCAGTACTTGAAGGATGCGGGAGGATGCCATCCCTCCATAAAACATTTTAGCGCAAACCATTCCCCTATAAATAATGACCATCCCTCCTTTACGTCCGCGTGAAAAGCTTGCTCCATCCCCCCATCAGTGTTTTTCCAACTCGAGCACTGAGCACGTCTCTAGTGTTTCTTAACCGGGGTTCGACCGAACCCCTAGTGCTTGACGGAAGTTCTTGAATATTCCAACACTTTTCGGGTCATACCCAGGAGGCCGCTGGCCACTTGATTTTGGGAGGAAATTGAACGTCGGAAGACGTGATGACCTTTTTTTGGTCCTCACCTGATTTTGGGAGGAAAATTGGACGTAACGCTATCCGTTTCTAGGGTTCGGTTGAGACTGCCACGAAGTTGTTAGGGTTCGGCCGCTTGGCACGGCTTAAGAAACACTGCTTTAAAAGTGTTTGAGCTCGGGCAAGGCGCATGAGTTCGAGTTTCTAAACGAAGGCAATATTGCCGCCCTGCCACTACAGTAGATACTGGTATCACAATTGGTTTTCGCTTCTTCTTCACTCATTTAATAAAAAGTTTTAGAAGCAAATTTAGTTTGATGACACCCTAGTCACTTAATATGCAGCTTGTGTCCCCATAATAACAGCGGTACCAACACCATTACCCGGGGTAACAAGAAAGAGCAGGTTTTACGTACTAGGGTTGAGACAAGGGAAATAATTTCAAACTGAAAATGATCTCAGAACGATACACCAGCTCCACACGCCTCACATTCATCGTTTCATTTTTACTACTCATGTGTCGAGTTTCTTCGAAGTCTTTATGTAGATCAAAGGCCTTGTTAATCAAGGAAACTGGTCGAAATTAGTTTTGTGTGGCAACGTCCCTGCCGTCGCACGCAATAGTTGTGTCGAGCTAATGAAATTGTCGTTTTTTTGGGAAGTTGAAATTTGAAACTGTGCTGCAAAGCTATCTATAATGCCGAAGCTTGCATAGAAACGAACATGCATAGTTGCTTAGTCATTAGCCTACAATGTTGCAGAATTTGATACATCCGAATTGCAAGAACAGCTTACTAAGAATTCGAATTAACAGTGTAAGGCTTAGTACTCATGCGTCAAATGTAACGACTTACACCAATAAACGTCGAATACTGCATAGCTATTAGCAAAATGTGCATAACCATAACATTAGGTATTTCTGTAAAAAGCACAAAATTCGTTCTATTCTTATAATAACAGAGTTTTGGGCAATTGCAGGACAAATCAGTGACATTGTTGTACCCTCCTAGGCTATATTCATTCCCATATGCGCGCAAAATAAACACAAAAATAGGCCAGTAAAATCTTGACATTGCCTCGCCAAAGTCAAAAACTTTTACTGAATACCGTCGTTTGGACGAACTAACTCCGCGGGCCGACGTTGATAGAAAAAAAATTCTGCTGAAAATAGACAGTTTTAAGGAATAATTGCTTAGGTCTATTTAAAGAATTAGAGACTTACCCATTTGTATTTCCCCCGTAAATACAAGGCAAGACCAAATGTTTCACCGTACTGCGCATGCGTGGAAGACGGATCGAGTAGATAATTGGATTTAGAAATGAATTAACCACAGAAGGAACCAAAGCATAATCAAATACTAAAAAAATTGATTAGAAATAAATCTTGTGACTATCATTTGACAATATAAGGCGAATCAACTGTTTGATCGAAGTCCGAAAACGAACGTAGGGCACGTTCACACATTTATGTTACGCAACTGCTGGGGCGTACCCAAGGGAGGGGGGGGCGCTGAGTCCGCGCCCCCCTCCCCCGCTGAAATTTCAGCTGATATATATCTACAGTCAGAGGAACAGTGGAAAGAGGACATCTGATGACGCGATGACCTTTTTTTTTGGTCTTCATTTGATTTTGGGGGGTAAATTGGACGTCGAAAGACGTGAAAACCTTTTTTTTTGGTCTTCACCGATATTTTCAGTGAAAACGGAAACAGGAAATTGCGGCCCCCCTTTTCAAATTTCTGGGCACAAAAAACTTCATTGTTACCAGCGCAATTTGGAAGATGTTGGAACCTGTTGCATCGATTCGAAACTATTTCATCTTAGTTTTTAAACAGCTCGACAAGTTCTGAAATTTGAAAACTGCATATCAACCAAATAAGGTGTAGTGAATGGTGACAAAAACCGCTTTATGTGTGAACCTGCCCTTACAGTATTGAGAAATTTATCATACCTAGAAGTTATAGCAAGCCCATATCCTTAGCCTAGAATTGTCTGTAAAATTGGTGCTTATCCTCCCCAAAATGCGCTTACGTTCGCATTCAAAATGTAAACCACAAATTTAGTCTTGTCGCGTTTTGTCGCTGTTTCCTTATTTTTAACCAAGCTGTTTTTTGTGTTAATGATGGCGTTGTTTTATGGTTAAAAATAAAAAATCCTACTACTACTACTACTACTAGTCTGTCGTCAATTTGCACTTCGCCAGCTTTCTTTAACCAACTCGAGAATTGAACTTCGCACAATCCTTGCACCACATTTGGCGAATCAAATCGCTTTTCGGAATATCGTTGAATTTTGCAACTTGCTGCTTGCGCCAACTTGCTTCAAGATAAAACTTCCCAAATGGGCGCTTACTGGTTATTTCCAGCAATGTAATAAATATAAATTTTTACGCATGTGACAACAAAAGAATGCACACGTGCATTCCGTTCAGTACACACGTCGTAGTTTCAATGTCCCCATATAAAGCTATTTCGACGTAAACAATGAGCGTCTTATCAAAGAAATAATTTGGCAATAAAATTACTAGACCTGGGTAAAATGATGAAACCAAGAATCTCGTCAGGTATGCAATTAGATTAGAGGATAACTTTTTACATCGGCGAAACAGATTCTCCTCAAGAGTCTATTGCATCCTATTTCGTACAAGCGATATGACAATTTTTTTGATGCCGGTACCTCAAAAAAAATTTACAATATCTCCTAATTTTTTTCCTCTCAAAACTCCTGTCAAACCGTATAGCTATATTGTTCCTTATGGTACAACCGCTATGAGCACTAGCTGACAGATTTTCAAGAGAGGCAAATAGGCAATATTGAAAACAAATTTTGTATTCTCTTGCCCCTGGCGGACACTCGTGGCACGGTGGAACCCCAACCAATTTTCGCTTATGTCCCTTGGCGTTGGCAAGGCTTAATACGTTAATCTATAAGCAAAATTACAACTTCGAAGCATGATATTATCATAACCGGTAGCTGAGTTTAACAGATCAATAGGCTATCGCTATCTCTTTTTTCATACAAATCCACACAAAATCGTTAACTTTTCTCTGATCACACAAAATTACTTTGGAGGTCAATTGAGTGCTTGAAGTTTGGAGCTTATCAAAATCAGGATTCATTCACGGGTAACAGGTCTAAGTTTCAACGTATTATCTATTTAGTGATTTGAGTGAGCATAAACAAATTGTAGCGATAGGTGATGCTGAAGCTTTTATTAGCCTGACTGTCATTAACTTTAAATCTAAACGAAGAACTACCGTCCGTCCAGGTGCTAGGACGCTTTATTAGCGAATTTGACGATAAACAAAACAGTTTTGGTGCCTCTAATTACGACTTTATTCTGTGAAATGGCAATGGTATTGGCGTATTGCCAAAGTACAGTAACTTGTACAAAATGTAAAATAGCAGAAAACAATAACGGTTTCTCCTGCTTTGAGCCATATGTTCAAAGTAACGGTTTCATAACTGCTAGATTATTTATAGTTCTAAAATTTTATTTGATTCGTACATTGTTCATTTAAATCAGACGCATTTGTCAATAAGGTCATCAAACAAATCATTGTCGCAATCAGCAGACAGAAATACACTTCCTGAACTGACTGACCTCTCTCTCAAGTGGTTCGAGGTTCAAGTTTTTTGTTTTGAACTGCATTTCTTGGTGCCAAAAACGTACCATAAACAAAACCAATTCTAGACGTTCTCTGATAAACCAATAGAAATTGATACGTCATATTCAACAAATGGAATCGAAGGTAATTTATGTTTTTTGTCAGGTCAGTCAAAACTTGCAAATCGTGAGAGCAGTCAGAAAATTATGACCGAAGTTTTTGCGTTTTTTTAGAGCACTTGCAAGATTAAGTAAATGGTAAATCGGTTTCGTTTTACGCATAAATCAATTTCCCAAATTTTCTGCTTTTTAATGCAAGTCTACAAATTTTTAAGCGAAAGAGAATTTATTGCTTGAAGTAAAGCATTCGACAGTTCTACAAATAAAAATAAATTCAATCATGACTTTCTTGCCTCTTTGTAAAGCCAACATCCCATCATCTTGCAAGAAAGTGAAACACTATGGATTTTGTCACTTTTGATCTTTGAGAGTGACAAAGCTGATTGGAATTTTCTGTACCCACACCAAAGTTACAACCTTAACTAAACACGGGCTAAAAAGTAATTAGGGAAAAGCTACATTTTTTAGCATCCCAAAAGTAGACACCGAGAAAAAAACCGTTATGTCAATCAGGAAATTTTAGGAAATCAAATCAATATACTGAAAGAGTGTTTTTTTTGAGGTGACACTTACTTTTGGAAAGCTCTTTGGTTGGCTTCGTTATTATAATATCCGCAAGGAAGAGCGCCACCACTGGTAGCCAACAAATCACAAATATTCCAAGAGTGATGATTAAAGTCTTGGCCAATTGAACTTCGCGCTTCTGTAAATGAAGTAGTTGACTTCAAGTACATTGAGCAAATCACTAGTGACTAGACAGTGAACACTGAACAGTCAAGTTTCTATGAATTTTTTTTGTTTGAAATATAGTAATGTTCTAGGAATAATACGGAAGTCGTTTCTTTTAAAAAGTCTGCTAAGTGTTTGAGGCAATACTTATTGTCATTGCCCAGCATTTTATGAAAACAAACGAAAAATATAGACATTTCGAATAAACACGGTTGATCTTTCATGAGGAAATAAAATTCTCAATACTGCACCCCTAAGAAGTCTCAAAACTCTTCTCGCGTTACTGATAGTACATTCACCATCCATAAACTCAAATACAACCTAACCTTAAAGCGATGCAAAAATTTTTGGATTACATTTTCATGCAGGAGAGTACCTGGGGGAAGGGGTGCTCGCTTGGGGGTGAAAAAAAAATTTTTTTTTTTGGAGAACGCTTGTTAAAGATTTTATTTTGTTGATTGCAATTGTTGGCAGCAGAGCGCAATGGTTTGGAGTGCCGTTTTTACGACGACTATGATCGCAAAGTTAAACTCCCAGCCTAGCCTCGTTGTTGCATCCTTGGATAAATTGCTTCGCGATAATTATCTCTGCTTGGTAGAATCTGGCAAGCTGCAAATTAAAGAAGTCAGAAAAAAATTTAACAGGAAAACTTGGAAACAAAGGCAACTTTTAAACGAGTCTGGATTCGTCCTACGCATAGCGCCTCCGCCGCTTTCTCGTGATAGGAGGATAAAGATGAAAAAAATCAAAATCAATCAATTTTGGAGGCGCTTTGGGGCATCGTGCTTAGATACTCGCTCAGGGCAGCAGAAAAGTTTGGCATGATCCTGGCAAGGACGATCAAAATTTGAAAGTGAATGCATAATATACTATATTGAACTATACAAGCTGGATCAATTAATGTTCTGATTGCAATCAAAGTTAGACCGGTATCATTAATGGTTTTGTTTCTTTCAGAATTGCTGCGACGTTAACCTCAAAGAAACCTGAGTCCGAACTTCGCAAATATTTTTATTTTGTCCCGGAAAAAAATGAAAGCAGCAACTGTTGGGATGTTAAAAATTGGCAGCATTTTACTAAACGTTCAAGCGTTGAAATTCAATGAAAGACTACCAAACTTTGAAGCTATATCACTACCTTTTACCCCCCAAAAAACACGATTTGATATGTTAGACCAATCCAGTGAAATAAAAACATTTGAATTGCGTTCAAAGTTAATGTATCCGTCAAAGACATGAATAGCGACGCAGTGACGTTGTATGTGACAAGCACTTCGATATGGAAGAATCGGAAATGTCAAATCGAATGATCATCAATTGCTCAATTAAACACATGCACCTTCCGTCCACAATCGGATGTCGTGATTTGTAATAATGTCAACTTTAGAAGAACGCTGACAGACAACTGAAACTAAACTAGTTTTCACTCACATTTTGTTTTCATTTGCCATAAATATTACAACCTTACACTTTTGACAAGCAAAAGAAGTTGAAGGCTTAAAACTAAACCAAAAATCAGCATTTTTAATACCCAGAAATACATTTAAGAGAGGTAAAAAAGAGTATTGGTTGGAATACTGCAAAGATGAGTTGGACCGGAAAAAACATTACAAGTTTGTGTTCCAGGAGCTGCCTTGGCCATGCCACTAGGCTTATCTTATATCACGTAACCTACAAAGCAACGTCCATTATTTGAAGATAAAATGCAGAAAGTTGAGGTTTGCTTGGAGCGAAAAAGTTAACGTTTGATATAATCCTCAGCCGGATTTGTAAAACCGTCCGACAAAGTAGCCGATTACGTACGAAGTTTGACGTTACAAAGGATCTTTTCGTGTCATCTCGCAGTTATGACGTCATGTTAAAGTGGCTTTTGAAAACGATTGACGCACTTCAACAAAAAATAACAAAATTGTCAACACATCATTTTCCAGATGTGAGCACAGAACTGCTATGTTTTTGTATATAGTAACATAACAAAGATTTAGCCAATTGCAAAAAGTAAGTTGCCTCATTTGGTCACAACATACACACAATCTAGTGAGGCAATTTTCACACAAAAGTATTCGGCGACAAGAAGTAATATTAGTTCTTTTAATGCCATGAAACGTGTGAGAAAAAGACAAAACATCGGATTCTTTTAACACGCAGGAATCTCTGCACCTTACAGGAAAAGACCTTCATCGGCCTCATTAACTTGACGCGCTTCGATTACACACGCTTTGGAATCCACTCCATTTGGCGCCATATGCTCAAACCACATTGCACGTACGACACACACTTCGCATCTTACAAGTTCATAAAAGGATTTAAAACAAACAGAAATAAATATCCATTCCAACTTAATTTCCGTAACGCTTAAGCTTGTAATGAAAATTCTAACCAGTTGGCAAGATAGGAACGTCTAAACTTTCCAAGTATGTCCAAACTAAGTTTTATTCAGAGTCAAATCCAAAAATATGTCCATCACTCAAACAATAAGTTACGGTTCGACATGGACCTTCAAAGTTAAAACGAGACGAGTTCATCAAAAATCGCTTGAGGTATGTTTCAGAGATGAAGGCCATTAACTTTGACGTAAACCGCTACATTTGCTGGAAGCCTCAAAATCGAAAATCAACCGTCAGCTCAATAACCAGTGGTTGTAAATAAGGTTAATTTCAAGATCAAACACAAGTACTAACGAGCTCATTCATCACGTTGAGTTGTGTTATCGTTATCATGATGAGAGAACATCTATTTTTTAGAAATCCAACCGAGCGGTAAATCACATTAATTCGCCATGAACTTAAAAACTTGACCATCGCATACTTTCAGCCTTTTGCGAACAATTATTGCAAAGTAAAGTAACTGTGATTTTTTGAAGATTGGAAACTAGGCCTAGTCTATCATCGCTATATTTAAGGATAACGTATTATTGGTGTCAGAAATCACCAAGATACATACAGGGTGTCCCACAAAAATGTATACATGTTAAAAATAACAAGTGTATACATTTTTCTAGGACACCCTGGTATATATTCATAAGCACTTTCCTCAATAGTGAGTTTTTAAGATTGACTAAGTTGATTGAAAAAAAATCAACTCTTGGTATTCCAGTGCTTTCTTGAACAACTCATTTAACTTGTGGGAAAGTCAATTGGCCAAACAAGGAAAAGAAATGAAAATTTCACAGGTAACCCGCAACTTGGATAAAAGAATTAATTAGCATTTATTTACTTATGCATAAGCTAAAAATGACACTATCAAATTTCTGAATATACTTGTACCTCAAACAAGATTTAAACTTCACAATGTCATGAAAGTTACAGTTGTTTAAATTGGAACTAATATTTTTTTTTCGTTACCCAAGTACAGGGGTGAGCAAAGTTTTCACACGAAGGGCCACATTTGAAAAAATTTTGAAGACGAGAACCGCACCGATGGGAAGGGCAAAAAAAGGTCTACACGCCCTTAAGACGTCCTGTTTTCTACTGAGAATCAGTCAAGAGCAAATATAAGGTCATGATTCACGGTAAAAGTTTATATCTCTGTAAGTGCCCGCGGACCGCATATAATGGTCTCGCGGGCCGTAGTCTGCCCAGCCCTGCCCTGCCCTACTACAATAATTACCTTGGGTTTGGTGTAATCTCCTTTACAATTCCCTCCTCGACCGTTTCCAAAAGTCCTCTTTTTCACCACTCTGAAGAGCGCAATATAAAACGAAACCATAAGTGCTATAGCGATCAAAAAATAGCAAGTTCCAACAATTAGGTAAAGTTTAGAAAAAGGAACGAAGGATTGAGAGCACTCCGTGTTGCAAGTAGTTTCTCCGAACTGACTCCGCCTGCATACACAAAGCCCTGAAAAAGCGAAATCAAAGTAATTTTTGAATAACTTTGCAAGCATTGCCACATAAGTATTTCAAAATTTTACAACTATTTCACCACAAAAGCTGTCGAGATGGCAACATAGTTGAGTTTTCAAAGGTGAAACAGAGTGTTATTACGCATTCCCTACCATTCATTTACGTTGTTTACATTACCGAAACTAAAAAAAGTCATTTATATAACATCACCCTAACTAATACCAGAAAAAAAAATCTGATGTAACAGGGGCATACACCAACCATGACCAATCGTTTGACAGCTACCAATTGAATTGAAACTCAACATAGTGTCTTTTTTAGTTTATTGTTTATTCAGTTCAATTTGCTTGTTTCTTACCGTCATTGGCACAGCAATGCTGCGCAGCACACGACCACAAACCCAGCAGGGGTGCCACCAAAAACATTCCGATCGAGAGAAGCCATGAAACAAGAATTAAAGAAATAATCCGCTTCCGAGTTAGCAGCCGTTCATAATCAACATGACGGGCAATTCGCAAGTAGCGATCGAACGACACAAGGAGAAGACTATTTATTGAAACAATGAATGTTACCACTGCAAGGCCCTGAATAAAAAAGTATTTTTAGTAATAAGTAGTATTTAAGCTCTTTTAAAAACAGATTGTTGTTTTTGGCGCTAGATGAAAACACGCACGAAAAACTGATTTTCACTCGTTAATGCTTCAGTGTCATAAGCACCACGGGTGGTGTGCGCTAGGGGGGTTCTCAGATCTTCTGCGATAAACATTAAAATACGTTATTACTCTGATTCTCCTCGAAAAATTATGGCTGAAGAAGGGAGTGGTTTTTACACACCTCACAGAAAGTTGAGCTTGTCCCTGTGCACCAGTATACGATATATGACAACAAACCTAATATTCAAATTTTGAAAATCTGCACTGCAATTTAATGATTAGGGACTAAATCAGCGAAAATACAACCGCTCAAAGTGTTTTGCAAATTGGAATAACAGCTGATTTGAACTTTTTGCTTTTTTCATCCTACATGGCAATGAGATTTAAAAAATATTTCGAAGTTCACAAACGTTTTGCTGAAAAACATTTTTTCGTGTGAACAAAATTTAGTTTTTTTCGTAGAATACTGTATGCTGTACATGAAACATGCCTTGAATGTATAAGAGCATGTGAAACGATGTAATTTGATGCAAAAGCAACAAAGGTCGTTTTGCTTCAGAACGAAATTGCTTCCAACGCATAGATTCGCTGATTGCATGTTGTATTTCATGGTTGGTTGTATTGCATGGTTGGTTGTACTGATTGCATGTTGTATCTCACAAAATTCTGGTTGTATCTCATGCAACGAACTCACCGAAATATCTTACCTAGCAGTCGATTTACATACCACAAGCCACGAACGAATGATGCTTTGATAAAATTTGAAACCGCGTTTAAGAGCGGATTGAAGTGGCATGTTTTCGTCTCCAAGTTCAATTGAAGTATTATAACAATACCCACTCGACTAAACCCCTACTACGCTACATTGTGGACTACATTAATGATATTTACTGTGAAGTATTTTCTCTCAATCGACTCGGAAGATAACGTTCAGAGATAGAATTGCTTTTTTTTTTAAAATTATATCTTAGGCTAATTATAAATTTTGGCGTCTTTAATTAACGTTTCAACAATTTAAATTCATTATCTTCAAGAATGTATGCCAAGCAATAAAAAACAAAGCAATTTTTTTAGACCCCACAAAGAAGTTAATGTTTAACCTAAGCAACACATACTTGTTGTCCGACTTTAAAAGCAATTTTTCCGCTTTTCAATCTAAGAATCCCACAAAAAAAGAAAGCGGTTCGGTTTTTAAAAAACGCATCATCCCAACCGCTTCTTCAAGTAACGGTTTAATAAAATGCCTTTGACGAGCAGCAAGAGGATGGTGGAAAAAATTCCAATTTTCAGCTCTTGAGAGTCAAAACAAATCATCATTATAACCACGATATTGTGTCGAACCGGAACCGTGTAACGAGCGGAGGGCCTATCGCTGCAGCTCGGTGGCTGGGCAACACAATCTTAAACTCGGTAAAAACGTCGCGGCGGTGGCGACACCGCGTCTGATTTGACCGAGCAGAGAATCAAATCCAAACCTCCCGCATCGATGTCGTTACCACTACACTGACGGGCAGGCAATTTTTAAGTCAAAGACTATGTGAAAAAAACATGTACTAGGAAGGATATCAAATAATGAGCAGTCATCACCAACCTTTAGTACAATACGAGATTGGGGTGATGTTCCAACTTTGATAAAAATAGCAACGATGACCTCCACTCCTGTAAGCAAATCAGCAGCTGCTAAGCTAGCTATAAACCAATATGGAGGCTTCCGCAAACTCCTTGGTCCTTTAATAATTGCAGCAAGTATTGTCAAGTTTTCAATGATAGTCAACACTGATATTGTACAAGCTATTATTTCGGCTGAAGTCACTTTTCTTTCTTCAAAAACATTGCACAGATTTTCTTCTTTCAAGCTTACGGAATGGTTAAGCATTAACATAATATTTGGGGTAATAAAATTTTTTTCCTCATCCATAGACAACATGGCATGGGGCTGTTTTTCCATTTTTACAGCGACAATTAATTTTCAGCTTTGCCTATTACAGCTCAAAATACACCTTTTGTGATTCGGTACCCGCCACACTACAGCATGAAATAGATTTAGGAACTTTAAAAAGTTTATTTGCAGTTCAGTTAAATAATCTGTAATTTTCAAATACTAAAGTTATGAAATCATTTAAATATGAAACAGTACTACCACTACCTAGCTAATGTTATACGTCGTAACCGCAATCCAGCGACTCGTTGTACCACCTGCCTTTTTCTCCACTGAAAAAAATCTGCGATCAGCGAATTAGAGCAAACTGCTTTAAACCTAGCATGAGAAAAAGGCAAAACAGCATGTGCAGTGCACTCTGCGTTGTTCGCTACGCCTTTCACCCCGATGAAAAAAGACAGTGAATGTTGAAAACGTCGGTGGTTCAGAGACTCATTTGAGTCACACAGCTTACCAAAGCAAGGCCGCAACGGGGGGCCCCCTACAAAAAATTGGTTACTATAATACATGATACCGGTATAGGTAATTTGGCCCCCCCTAAAATATTTTTCGCCCCCCTAAGCATTTGCTTCTAGTTGCGGGCCTGTACTAAAGACAGAAATAAGCTCACCATGGCTGCCATCTCAGCGATCAACAGTGGTAGTTTTACTTAAGTAGTTTTACTTAAGTAGACTACTTAAGTATTATTACTTGGTAACTAGTACTTACTTGAGTGATTTAAATTTCGACTACTTTTATTTACGGTACGTAGTTCAATCAAAAAGTAACGCAACTTAAGTAGCTTCAAAAATAATAAGTAGTTAATATTTAGCAATGTATCACGCAAATGATAAATAATCATGCTTGATAATATACTGTAATTGGCAACATTAGCATAAGGTATTGTAGTTTTATTTTATATATGTAAGTTTTATAATTTCGTCATATTACGTGGTATTTTGACTATTAAATAAAGTCTCTTCAGTGGTGCTTAAAACTTCAAATCCATGAAGTAAATCCATCAACATACAATGCATTCTACCTAGCACCTTTAAAGGTTGCTTCTATATCAAACTCAAGTTCTTGGCCCCAAACAACGATACCCAATGAAAGAAAATATAACCACTAATCCACAACTAAGTTCCCGGTAGCCTAACTAGCCCACATCACTATAAGCCCCTATGGCAACCCACTAATTTGCAGCTGCAGACGCGTTTCGACCTTATTATGGTCTCATCAGTGCAGCATAGCAACCTCCCACCTTCCTAAAAAAAATAAATAAATAAATTCTAACCTTCAAAAGAACTACACACTCCTAATCTAAGCCTCTCCTCGTTCTGCTCAAGGTAGAACATTTGAAATAAAACCTTCAAGAAAATAATACAGGCTGGATTATGATGTCACAGATTCACTGCAAACAATCGATAAGAATAGAAAAGTCCGGTTGGTTTAAACATTATTTTCCCGGTAATCTGAGAAGGAATATTTTGTTTAAGGTTTGTAACTATACCAGTTACCAAAACCTACAAAAAACCCCTCTGCCTATGCAATGCAAGTGCCTGTCACTGTCACGGTCCTATGCAAGTGCCTGTCACGGTCCACAAGGATCTGAGGAATTTTAGAGAAAGCATAGTGTAAGCGCCCTCTGACGTTGGCTGGCTTTGCAAGTGCTTGTCATGGTCCACATGCCTATCTGAATTCAGCAATTCGTTTAATGAAGATTGACTGTATTGCAACATCAGCAATTGTTGGACCTATTCTTACCCTGACACATTGGGCTTTGTTGTTGCCTGACTTTGGGGGTGCCTATCGGAGAAGTGTAGGAAAGATGAATTCTATTTGACTTACATATCCTTCTTTGTATCATCTTGCTGGATCCTGTAACTGTACATGCAGTTCGACAAACGTACCGGGATATTGATGTTTAAACCACCGATAAGCGCTGACGTTCACTGTGTTTTCTGGGCTGCATGCGCAGACACAGTGCCTGCCTTGTCCCCCGCTTTTTCACGGGCGAACGGGTTGGGCAGAGGGGTTTTTTGTAGGTTTTGGTAACTGGTATAGTTACAAACCTTAAACAAAATATTCCTTCTCAGATTACCGGGAAAATAATGTTTAAACCAACCGGACTTTTCTATTCTTATCGATTGTTTGCAGTGAATCTGTGACATCATAATCCAGCCTGTATTATTTTCTTGAAGGTTTTATTTCGAATGTTCTACCTTGAGCAGAACGAGGAGAGGCTTAGATTAGGAGTGTGTAGTTCTTTTGAAGGTTAGAATTTATTTATTTATTTTTTTTAGGAAGGTGGGAGGTTGCTATGCTGCACTGATGAGACCATAATAAGGTCGAAACGCGTCTGCAGCTGCAAATTAGTGGGTTGCCATAGGGGCTTATAGTGATGTGGGCTAGTTAGGCTACCGGGAACTTAGTTGTGGATTAGTGGTTATATTTTCTTTCATTGGGTATCGTTGTTTGGGGCCAAGAACTTGAGTTTGATATAGAAGCAACCTTTAAAGGTGCTAGGTAGAATGCATTGTATGTTGATGGATTTACTTCATGGATTTGAAGTTTTAAGCACCACTGAAGAGACTTTATTTAATAGTCGAAACGTATCCCGTCACGTGGTATTTTGTTGTTTGTGTTTGGCGTGGACAATGAGGTTGTATTTTGCAGATTATGACACACTTCACTTTTTTATTTTCGTCAAATAAATGTGTTAATTATAAGCATTGGCAAAATATCTGTCAAGTTTGGAAGTGAGCAAATGATCTTTTGTCAAAGCTCAGCTTTATGGCCTTGTTTTGGCAAATGCTACTTTTTCTCAAGTAGCTTCAACTTGCTGGTACTTTTTACTTATACTTGGTTACTTTTTACATCCCCTACTTTCTACTGTACTTCATGTAGTTTCCGCCATTAGTAACAATACTTTTACTTAACTAGATTTCTGGACTACTTTTTACACCACAGGCGATCAGCATAGTTATAGTGCGGAGCATACTGTAGATTACGACACACGAGTAACACACTAATTCACTTACACCAAAACGAAACCTACTCTTAATAAATTTATACGCAATAAAGCAGGTGTGTCGGTTCTATCACCCAGGGGCGAAACTAGGCAATGCGCCCGCCCCCTGAAATCATCTTTTGGGGCACCCTAAAATATTTTTTCTTGGATGGTGATACAAAAGAGCAAGCCCCGAAGGGGCGATGCCAAGCTATGGGGGTCTGGAGGCATGCCCCCCAGAAAATTTTGCGGAATTTGACCTTATTTTGGAGGCTTTTTGTGCGTTTTGAGCCTTTAAAATTCCCCAGTTTTAACAAGGTTTAGTAGTCTATTTTACTAGGTCTATTTTACTAGGTCAAGTAAAAGGCGCAAAATTTTTTTTCCTCATCCATAGACAACATGGCATGGGGCTGTTTTTCCATTTTTACAGCGACAATTAATTTTCGTTTTTGCGTTTTTAAGGCTTATTTTTGCGCCTTTTACTTGAGGATGAGGGGCTTTTGGTATGCTACTAAACGTAAATTTGTTTGCTAGTTTTGCGACTGCTATTTTTCGAAAAATTTGCAGGGGCTCCCCATGGTCAAAAGCATAAATGTGGTATGGGGGCCCCACATCGCACGAGTTAAGACAAAAAATATATTATTGAATTTTAGAATAGGCCTATTTAAGGCACCTTTATCATACGTTGAGTAAATAGAACTACGTACTGACTGTTTACGGGGCCCCCTTTTTGTGCGCCTCCCCCCCGGTTGGGGTGTTCGAAAGCTAGTTTCGGCACTGCTATCACAATGCCAATGTTACATGGTCCTTTTTGACGCTTCATTTGGAGAAAATTTTTAATCCTTCTGACTAACTAACAAATTACGTAATAAAATTAGTACCAGCGCAAATGACTCCAAACGCCACCTAACGAATTAATGCCTGCAAATAATTTTATTTTAATTTCATGTTACTTTGCTTTAACCGGCCGTTAGCTCAGTTGCTTAACGCACATTGTTATCGGTACGGGAGGTCTGGGGTTCACATCCCGGTTCGGTCAAATTGGCACAGTGTCGCCAACGGTTCGCCACCATTGCGACGTTCTTTCGGAGCTGCTGTGTAGCCCAGATGCTAAGCCGCGGAGCAGTGCCCTAGCAGCTCAACTTTGGGCCCCCCCAAAATCCTTTCAAGGGCCCCTACACTAAGTTTTTGATATAAATTGTTTAAATTTTTTCCAGGGGTAACAGCTCGGTGTCTCACCGCAATGTGAATACTGTAATAAAACGTAACGCGTTGTCGCTATGAAAAAATAAAAGGTGTAATTTTAAGACAAGTTTGTTACACCCATTTATCCATTACCATTAAAATCATTTAAAGCAATGTTTCTTAAAGTGGGCAATATATCGCCACCTTGGGGTCGAAAGAGAAACACCAGGGGGCGAAAGCGGCAAAAGGAGAGCGACAGCTCATGAAACATGTAAGACCTTCTTTTTGCTCATCACCGCATTTTCCTTTGCAAATTGGGTAATTCCCATTCATCAGTAGCTCCTAGCCTTTACGAGGTTTATTAGAACACAAGCTTACTAGGGCGAGGGGCGATGATGATATGCAAGAGTACCGTAAGAGGGCAATGGCGCAAAAAAGTTTGAGAAACGCTGATCTAGAGCGCACTTTTTGGTTCGCAGATGCTCTTATGACAGCATCCTAATGTGGAGATCGGACGCATTAACTTTCGATTGACAACATGGCCAGTAAAAAACCAATCGGATGGCCGAGTGGATAGAGCGTCTGCTTCTGGATCGGTAGACTGAGGGTTTGATTTTGTCAAGTTCGTTTGTTGTGCCTTTGGGAAAGACACTTAACAGGATTCCCCAAATTGAGTGTGGTAGACAGATGGCCGGCAACTCCTAAGCGAGCTTGTGTAGCGCCTCGTCGCTTTCAGTGATAGGTAGATAAAAATGCCAGTAAATGAAAAGTAAAAAGATAGCCTGTTGTGTGCCACATTAAATCTATTGAACGTTCAAATAAGTTCCAATTTTCTAAAGCTTTGTTCAGCACTGGTAACAGTAATAACGCATTTTGTAAAAGTAAATTCGAGGAGCAAGGCAAGCGAGCGCTTTAAAAGTTCAACGGTATTGAAGGGAGACTACCAAATGAGCTTGTGCCGTTTAAATCAGCAGCCACCCGGTTATACATCAAATGCAATAGGCTCCAGCCGTGAATCGAACCTGTCGCAAAGGATGTGAGCCTGCGTGCTGCACCGTCAGACCATGTCGCTGACAATGGCTGTTCATGCACGAAGCTGCTGGGTGTAAGCAGCAATGAAAAGACAGAACAAAGCAGAAGCGACATCACACGTCAGCTTAAAAAAGCTTTCTAGTATCGACGTAATAGCCTGGTTCAGATGTTGTTTAGAAAGTTTGCTTTGAATCTCTTTCTCGGAAGCTACATGTTAAACATAGCATCGTAATCAAACATTTTCTTTTTACTTCTTGATTGAGGAAGGCAGGACCAATGGCCGATTCCTGCGCTATTTCAAAAGCGGACGGCGTCGAACTAGCCAAACCCCTTTTAATGTACTTTTGTATTCGGTGTTAGATTATGGTTACTTACACAGAACTGGGGTAGGATTGAATTTAATTAACCGATCGGATTGCCGAGTTGATAGAGCGTCTCATTCTGGATTGGAGACTCTGGGGTTCGATTCCAAGTCCGGTCAAACCAAAGACTTAAAAATTGGTATTCACAGCTTTCTTGCTTGACGTTCAGCATTAATGGGATAGTGTGAAGCAAGCTTGCAAGTTCGCTTGTTGTTCTGTTGGGAAGACATTGAGTGGCATACTATTACGTTACTATGAAACCACATAATCAAAAGAACGACGTTCGTTGTGAGTATTTGCAAAGCTTTGGAGCCTTCATAGGTGCAGATTCCGATTATTATAAAACCCAATTAAACGTGATTATTTTTGTGCTTGTGGTACGTGAGATCATAAGATGTTGTTGCCACAACTGAACGGGATTCCCCCATCCAAGTGTGGTAGACAGATGGCCGGCAACTCCTACGCCAGCTGGTATAGCGCCCCGTCGCTTTCTTGTGATAGGAGAATAAAAATGCGAATAAATAAAAAAATAAATAAACTTTTAAATCCGCTCACAATGTGTTAATGAATTTGAATTTAATTTTTTTAAAAGTAATGAATTTGAAATAAAAATTAAAAATGATTGGATCCAACTCTGCACCGGCCTTCTTTTTCAAGTTATACGCGCACTCTTACACAGAATAAGCTATATTCTTTATGACATCATTACGCAGTGTAGGACGCTATTTGAATGGAAACGATAGCGAAGAATTTCTAAACTGAGATACAGAATCTGAACGCAAAAAAATCCCATTCAACGCGATTCGCAAAGCAAAATTTTGTTTTTGAATTGATGCAACTTTGCTTTTTTTAAGGCAATTTTGGACCCCTTTGAGCAGAGTGCCCCCCTCAATTGGAGGGTTTGGGGGGCGGCTGCTACGGCTCTGCCGCGGAAATAGTCCCCGCCACTCTTTACACGCTTCGGCGTATTGCTGCGAGTATAATAATGATTTGACTTTGATTTATTTTTTAGTTTGCATTTTTCGGTTTTTACGTAGGCCTAGTTTTTTAAGCAATATCAAACATGTGGTCAGGGGCGATGAAACTTATTTTTAAGACGAGGGGGAGGGGGACTGAATCCGACAAAACCGTACCAACGTCTGGGAGGCGAAGCCCCCGAGACCCCCTTTTGCAGCTGCACTATTGGTCGAGCGTCGAGTTATCTGATAGAGATAGACCAAGTGACGAAACTATGATAATTATGCTCTAAACAGGCGCAACCTTATTAGTGTTTTGTCTTGTATATGTAGTTTATCAAGAAAGTATTGCAATTCATGTTACAGTAGGAAAAGAATAACGTGCACAAAAAAATAAAACGCTATCGACCAGTGTGCGCAGTAGAAGAATTTTAATGGGGGGGATATTTTTGTGTACAATTTTGTCTGAATTCTAAACCCAAATAACAAAACAATATTGCAAAAATGGTACTTATTGTTCATGGGGCGTAGTCATTGGTCAATGAACAAATTAAAACAGTGGCGGAGGGCGTACTGAGTGCTGCAGGGTTACTGAAAACAATTTATTTAATCTGCAGTTAACGGTACCAATCTTTTCTTTTCAAAAAACGAACAAAAAATAAATTGTACTTTATTTGAATTTAGGCCATACCACCAGCATGTTGAAAAAAATTTTTCAAGGAGAGAATTTCGAAAACTTCATCACAGTGGCGCACCCAGGATTTGGCACAACCGGGAGTCTGGGGGTGAAGCCCCCAACCGCTGAAGACTATGGGGGTCTGGGGGCTTAGCCCCCAGACGCCAACAAAGTTTTACGGTTTTCTCATAAAAAACACTCATTTTAGCGTATTTTTTTATCGAAAAAGGGTATGCAGTGAGTGCAATCACTATGGCCTATGCAAAAATATTTTCGCAGCTTATGTCTAAAAGCATTGAAGCTTGGCTAAAGTAAGTGAAAGGAGGCGCTGCAATCATTGTTAGTTTAAGAAATTATAGACTGAAAGCTCGGTTTTAAAACCTTATTACCGGGCCAAAGGGTGGGGCCATGGCACTGTGCCCAACCTGCGAGCGCCTATGCTTCATTAGCTTTGTTTTAGGCAGGTTTTTGTTTCATAAATGAAGCTAGGGGTTTAGGGGAAAGCAGCAAGCTACCCAAGCAGGTCCGGGGCGGAGCCCCGGAAGCTGTAGCACTTTCTTAATTCATTCTAATTCATTCTCTCAATCTCAAATATGATCTAAAAAAAGTTTGGAAACCGCTGCTGTGACATTTTCTTAATGCTTTTACCATGCTTTCACTAAGGCTTATAAAAAACTGCTGACGGGTTTTAGTGTTGATGAAAAATAAACTGTTTTGAATCTGTGCAGTTTAATAGGCGCGCTGCAGAGATTGTTCTTGTTTGGTTTGTGAAGGAAGTCATAATGGCTACAAGATATGCTGAAAAGTGTCGCCGCAGTCCGTAGGCTACCCACAGGCTACACGTATACCGGTAAAAACATTTGACTTTTTGCGATGCTTATCACTGGGGGGAACGTTTTGGCATCCCTCCAGGACAACTTTTTTTTATTGCTGGGGGGACGACAATTTTTACTGGGGGGGACATGTCTCCCGACAAGAAAAAGTTCTGATGGATAGAAAGCGTAGTTCGAACGCGCCATTATGTAGCACGCTTCGGTTACTAAAACAAAATTTTCCACGAAAAAGTTGCAGTAATGTTGTCAATAAAAATACAAAAAAACAACAAATTTTTGGATTAATGGACGAAGTGGTAATAAGGCTAATGTTGTTTCTTCAACAATTAAAGCAAAATATCGAACAGAAACAAATTCAAAGAACAAGCACAAAACAAAACGAAAAATTCCACACAAACAAAAATATTTAGAAAAATATACTCAATGCAATCGAATTGACAAGTGTATAGCGTCACCAACCCCATTTGTTATTCTTTTTGGTTTTACGTTATTTTAATCCGTGAATGCCGTTGGACAGGATTAATAATCCATGTCCGGCCGTATTAATTTGGAACGAAAAAATGCTTGTGTCCTCTCCAGAGGTGTACAACGGAGCCGGAACCGGATTTTAAAAACCGGATAATCCGGCTGCTGCTTCGGATTCTGATCCGGATCGGCATTATGATTTTTTGCTTTTTCCGGATCAGGATTCAATTTTGGATGATAACCAATGATTTTATTATGCTACTAGTGGCCTATTGGGTATATATGTTATTTGTATATAGTGCCAATACAGGATTTGGATTCGGAGTCGGATTCTGTTTCCTGAATTTTTTAGGATGCGGAGTCGGATTTTAACGCTTCGCATTCACATTAGAATTCGGAACCGTAGATCATAAGTTACTATTAAATAAACTAGATAAGTATGGTATCAGGGGTAATGCCTCAGCTCTATTTCAAAGTTATTTAACCCAAAGATTTCAATATGTATATGTGAATGACTCTACTTCTAACAAACTAGAAGTGAAGTGTGGTGCCCCTCAGCCTCAAGGTTCTATTTTAGGACCTACTCTTTTTTCGCACTATGTCAACGATCTACCTAACCTAAAATATCTGAATTCAATGTTCGATTGTTTGCCGACGATACTGTCTTGATAATGAGTGACACGGATTTACAAAACCTGAACAAAACTGCAAATGCAGAAGTTAAAAAAATCGAAAAATGGCTGTCCTCAAACAAACTAACACTAAACCATGACAAAACCAACTTCATGCTGTTTACTCCTCGAAAAAAAATTTTGCACAACTTTGCTCTAAATATGCACAACAAGAGTGTTAATAAAACAAGTGTGGCTAAATACTTGGGTGTTCATGTCAACGATAATTTAAAATGGTATGACCGCATAAAGCATCTTTGCAAGAGGTATCTCAAATCTGCGGACTGTTTTGCTATCTTCTTCATTATGTTCGCCAGAATACCCTACTCATGTTACGCAATAGTTTTGTACGCTCCCATTTACTGTATGGTATATTACCGTGAGGTTCCACCAACAACACTGTTCTTCAACCCTTACAAGTTCTACAATATAAAATCGTAAAAATTATTTCCAACGTTAAAACAAATGAGCGCATTACTAATAATTCACTATACAAGCAATTAAAAATACTAAAAATTAAAGATATGTATCAGCTTGAAGTTTCCAAATTTATGCACCAGCATCAACATAACAAGTTACCAAATTTGTGTTATTTTTATTTTACCCCAACAGCGTCTTTTTCACAAATACAACACTAGAAGCACAAGCCACAATAACCTCTATTTGAGTTCAATTAACAGTAATGCAGCAAAGAACGCAATACAATTTAATGGCGTTCAAATTTGAAACAGTTTGTCACCAGAATGGAAGAATTTCCCTTTTTACAAATTCAAGCGAATTGTGAAAGATCACTTAATTTCGAAGTACTAACACTGAAACTAATAGGACTGATTTATTTTATCTCTAGTCACCGGTCTGGTTCATTTAAATTTGTCTTGTTCATTCAATTCAATTCGTTTATTTGTCTGCTCAAACAACGCTTATAACACGGGACAATCCATGAATAAACAGTTTACATAATGTAGTATCATGCAGCAATCAGCACCTTTAAATGGATTACAGTACAATTGATAAATTACAGATTATTTCCAGTTAATTCAAACCCATGCAATTTAGCGCTTGCAAAGTTAGTAGTTCAAACAAGCAAGACAGCGAAAGACCAAAAATTGGTTATCACGTCAAGGCTGCCCTAGTTTTGATTTATTAGTAATGTTAAATTGCTTCTAAAATAAACGAAAAACACACAAATCAACGAAAAAGGAAAAAAAAAATCAATGTTTAATTACCATACTGAACAAAACACTGTGGGCCTAACACTTGTGCCGTAGGATTATTTTCATCATTATTATTAGTGAAGTTAGGTTTTCGCTGCCGTTCGTTTAGTTTTGTTTTACTTTATTATTTTAATTTACGAGAGTCGGACGAATGCGGTTGAATAACAATGGGTGGCCATGACTCGGTGAGCTTTTGCTCTTTTATGGTCTCCTATAGCGTGCCTTTGTATCAACTTTTACGCTATATTCATTTTTTTGGCATTGTCGAAATTTTGTACTGACTTGATACTGGTACCGTAAAACTGCTCAACTTTGAACAGCGGGAAAATTTTGAACAAAATTCAAAAAAGTCCGGAAGCAAACTTGTTTTGTCTTCCATTTCTTTGTCGATTAAATTTTCGCGCCCACACTTTTTAGGAGGCTTATATGAGCCAAGTCGCTTTGAATTAATGTCTTTTTTTTGTTGAAAAATTTTTGGGGGTAGCGTCACTTCGCATAGAAATTTTGAGATCATTTTTGCGAAAATGTGGTAGTGAATAGACTTGGTCCAACTTTTATCAGGTTCGGACAACGCATAAGGAGTGTAGTCTCGTTTTTTTGTTGAGAAGGTCCGGATTCAGTCAGCATCGTAATGGCAAGCAAGTTTTTTTAGGGAGGTAAGAGGTTTGCTCATAAATCGCAATTTTTTAGGAGTAGCCTGCTCTCATGTCACAACAGGTATACTTTGAACGGGGTTTAAATTTACCCTCAAGTTTTTAAAAAATATTTTTAGACAGGTTAACGTGTCGCTACGATATTTTGTAACGGTAAAACAACCATTAAAATTTATTCGGCTATGTCAATGCCAGTTTTTAGTCTAATATGTTTGCTTTTGTGGGTGTTTATGAGTGTAATTAGATAGGCCTACTACTTGGCTGGGGCAAAAAAAGATTTTGTCGAGCAAGAGTTGAGCGTATATTTGTCTTTAGCGCTTCGTTAACAACAAAATTTTAATACCGGCCATTAGTATGCGAGTTTACCGATATACCGGTGCTGTTACTGAATATTAATTTGCTCTTGCGTAAGTGGCTATTGGACCCTTAAATGTGAGTAAATCAAGATAAATTAGATCTCGTCAATACCTTAATGACAGACAAGCAACTGTGGAAAGGGCTTTAAAGGAAATACCATTGAAAAACATGAGTCTCCAAAAAAACTTTGTTTAGTATAGCCTACTGCGTTAGTCTTGTGTAAAACATTCTGCTGGGAGTAGGCTACCAATGTTTAGTGAAACGCGAAGTCTTCTGTGAGCGATTTGCGGCAAACTAATGCCTGCATTCATTTCATTTCTTTTTTAAAATGCCAATTTCTGATCAAAGTAACGCAGTAAGTGGACAAAATTGAAAAACAGGACGAATAACTCTGTTCAAAATTGTCCGAAAATTCGAGATAACTTTGAACACCGAAAAATTAAAAAAAAAATTATACTAAATCACAAAAAATATTTTTTTTTCAAATTTTGAAAGGTCTATTTGGAGCCCCCAACATACATCAATTTGGTGAGACTTGGATAAGAACATAAGAAATGACACCAAAATGAAGTCAAAAACTGTGCAAAGTTTGGCAGTTTTACGGATACGTCAATAAATGAATGAATCTTGTGATCACAAGCAACAAATTTAAGCACTAGCACAGTCATGTTACATAGCTCCAAACTCTGATCGTCGCTCTGCTGTCATGTTGACAAAGGTTTCAATCAGTTTTTGAATGTCCATGTCGTCTATTTTAGAATGTCTTGATGCTCACGTCGTGCATGAGTGATAAATGTGTTAATCTTCTCTCTGTCATGGAGTTCGAAGCCAAGTCTTCAGCCGTCTAAGAGCAAAAACAGATTGCCCTGATGAAGCAGTACCTACAATGCCGCGAAAGAGATTTATAACCACGCTTTTGTTTCTTGGGCAAAAACGGACAAAAATAACGTGGAACCAAGTGCGTTAAATTTGAGGATTGCCTCAAGGTCTCTGACGTCACAATCTTTGCACAAAACGATCACCAAGAGAAAGACGCGAAGTGCCTGCAGTACCGCATGACAATTCCAATGCAACACATGTTTTCTCTTCGCCAATTTTCGGTAGTAAGACAATAAGAGACAATAAAACCATTGAAGTGCGTGCATTTCAAGGGGGGGTTAGGGGGGGCTGAGATTTTTAAGAGGGGGACTGAAAAAATTCTAACGCCCTTGCATGTGGTTGATTCGCCTCTTTTTCAAGTCGCGCGTAGGCTACTCGACAAGAATCTCGATCCCGAATCAAAAGCTACTGCTAGGTGGCGCATAAATTGTTTCAACGTTTACAGCCCACAAGAAATTGACCTAAGTTTTAAAAAAAAACTTGACCTAAGTTTTCATGAAAAACGCCGCGTGTCTGTGTATTATTCGGCGTAAACGTGATTGAAACGCGGAGAAGTCGACGCCGAATAGTCGTGCATTCCTCAAATCGACTCGTCTAACAATTTGTTTCTCAGATTTAAGGGCAAAAACTACTGCTTCAGATTATTATTATTTATTTTTTTTATTGTTGGCATATTTATCCTCCTATCACGAGAAAGCGAAGAAGCGCTGTACGAGCTCGCTTAGGAGTTGCCGGCCATCTGTCTACCACACTAAGATGGGGGAATTCCGTTAAGTGCCTTTCCCAATGGCACAACACGTAAACTTGCCGGCTTTCTCCACACTGTCCCTTAAATGCCGAACGTCAACCAGAGAAGCTGTGAATACCAAATTTTAAGTCATTGGTTTGACCAGACTCGGAATCGAACCCCCAGACTACCGATCCAGAAGCAGACGCTCTATACCAGTGGTCGCCAACCTTTTTCGCACAACGGACCAGTTTGAAACTGAATTGTTTTTGCGGACCGGCCTTTAAAAAATCAAAAATGTTTAAGCAATAAAACACTCATATTTATTCAGAACTGAAAATCTCGATCTTGTATTACTCTGACCAGAGTATTAAACTTTTTCAATCTTACTGCAGCAGCATTGCTCAATTTTTTTATAGTAGCTTCTCAAACCTGATTCTTAACGTTATTCTTTCTCTTAACCAAGCGCTGTTTGATTTACAAAAGATTTACGATAAAATGACAGCATAATCAAATGTTCGCTGTTCAATTAAAAGATTTGACTTTTCAATTTGGTTAGTTTTGTGATATTGAGTAACTTTGCCATACTGGGTCACCAGAATTGAGTTAGTTAGCATTTTTACAAAAACGTCCCAAAATTGCGTCTCACGTTATGAAAATGTTTTAAACTCAAAGCATTTATTCTGAAAACGCATACGGACCGGTAACAAACTTTACACGGACCGGCACCGGGCTGCGGCCCGGTGGTTGCCGACCACTGCTCTATACCACTCGGCCATCTGATCGGTAAATTTAATAAGCTTAATAGATGATGAAAATCTATTTTGTTAATTACAGCGTTCAATAGATAGGCTTGAAGGCTACAACCCTAATATCTTTATTGTATAATACATCAAGCTTTGGCTATTGACACTTATTGAGCACTCTGCCAGAGGGAGTTGAGCCTTGCTTTAACTTATAACCCTAATATCCGCCCGATACTGCATCTAACTTAAACACACTTGCACCCCGCAAATCTTCAACAATTTCAAAAACTCTCACGATATCACAATATATTTTGAAAATTCAATACGATAGACCACAGAAGTTATAATAAAAGCGACTAATACGAGAAAAAAAATCTAGTATTTCCAATCATAGGTCGACCCATAGAGTGAGGGAACAACATCACCAACCTTTTTGCTGGCAGCCAGAAGTGTTTTGTACCTTTTAGTCTGTCAATACAATAAACAAAACACTTGAGACTACTATTAAAAATACTAAAATACTCTGGTTTCACAGAAATAAAATTCGCTCCTTAATCCTCAAAATAGATAGCGCTTTTTTTCTGGTGAAGACCAGATCCTTAAGCAAAGCACGCGGTAAGAGTTAAATTGCGATTCCATGATAGTGCTTTCAAAAGGCCCCAGCTCTGAATGCAACTTGTTATTTCCACGATCAGCAATGCTTTGCGTATTGAACTCAGATTCACGCTATCGACCAATCTGCCTATTCCCGCGACCGTAATCTAGAATTGCCCACTCAGCAGTCTTTCAAAGATGCACAGCTACTAGCCAAGCGTAAGCGTAATTTCAACCATGGCTTGCTAACCCTAGTGAAAATCTTACAATGCATACGATACACTGTTTTTTCTTAAGCACAATTTCAATGAATACATAATACCGACGAAGTTATTTTAAAATTTTTGAACTGAAACTCACATGGATTGAGAGAACTGCGAAATAAAGCTTAAGCTCTTTGAGACAGCAAACATTATGACGAGGACCTGTCATGAAAGACTTGTAACCTGAACGCGATACCACTGGGCTAGGCATCATCTTCGTTGCAAGATGAACCCACTTTCAATTTGAAGCGAGGGATTTATTGACAAGAATTTTCAAGGATATATTTTAGTTATACTACAGACTACAGTGTGTTATGATGATGCGCCTCAGGAGTTGGGGATGCGGTTTACGGACAAATGTGCACCAAGACATTTGGGCACCAGGACAAATGGGCACCAGGCAAATGGACATCGGAGAAATGGACATCGGAAAAATGGACACCAAGACAAATGGGCACCAGGACAAGAAATAAGTACCGACACAAATGAGCACCAGAAAATCGTTTGGTGCCGATTTGCCCAGTGCCCATTTGTCCGGTGCCCATTTGCCGTGGTGCCCAATTGTCTGGTGTCCATTTTTACTGATGTCCAATTGTCTGGTTCCCATTTGTTCTGGTGCCCAATTGTCTGGTTCCCGTTTTCATTTGTCCAGTGCTTATTTGTCCGGCGCCGCCCATCTCTGCAACTTGGCACTGAGGTAACACAGTGCAGATAAAACGCTGAAGCGATGGTTAGCCACTGCCAGCAAAATTAATACGGACTAAATGTCATGAACTGAAAAATATTTCAATAATCACAACGCGATCTCCTGCGGTGCATTAACACAGTTAAAGACCGCAAACTCACCAACATCCTTAACACAATTTTTATGCAAAATAACGTGGTTTTGGAAATGTCAAGCTCAATGGGCAATGAGTCGTCAATTTTCAAAAACACAAACAAGCACTTACTCGCTTTTCTCCTGTCATACATTCCCTATAATCTTCAAGTTCTTTGAAGCAAACGGTTTTTGCAGATTGTTTCGATCGGTTTCGCTGGCATAATAACACGGCAAATTTGTACGTATCACATACAGCGTTATTCCTAAATAAATACTTGAGTTTTAAAGATCGGTACGCAAAGCAGAAGGCGGAAAGCTGGATCACTATAGTTCCACAAGAAATGTTAGACTTAGCCGACAGTTTTTTAGTTTTACTTCTCTGCATCAAAACAAAAGGTTAGAGTGAAGTGAATATGAAGAAACGCACACTGCTTGACAAACTTAAGAGACTTGTTTCGAAGCTTGCACGCTATCGTATATACAGTGCTAAACTACTAAGTTGCGATGCGATTGCCATCCCTGGTACTAAGTAGAACAAACTTCAAAACTAAGGACTCCAATCACTCTGGGGCAATTTGACTCTTTTAATTTGCCTTTACTTCACCCTGGATTGCACAGTTGTTTCCGTTCATTACATCTTCACACTTAAAGTCAATATTTAATCCTTTCTACAATAATTTCACCATTCAAGGCATTTATTAGAAGCATACCCTTCAATAGCAACAACGTTACTTTATTTTGACCACAATATTTTCTTATCACCCTAAATAAGTTGTTTGCGCGACTAAAAGCATGGGACGACCTCATTTTGAAAACTCTCGCCTCAACCTAAACCAAGCCTGGATCTTGAATCAACCTTCATCCGTAAAACAATGCTATAACACCGAGTCAGTCATGCCCCTAAGTCCTTTCTCGAATACAATTTGCTTTATCAAAAAATGCAAAAAAATCATGCAAAAATAATGGATAGCTTACACTATAGGACGTTGAGACTGTGGTTCCAATTCCGCATATTTGGATCTCGTCATTCGATCAAGATCATCAATCGCCTTAGGAAACGCTTGGAAAACAGCAGCATCTGGTTTTTTATGATGCTCCATACTGTTAGCAAAACAGCTTAGTAGAATTTTACTTATGATTCTGCAGCAACATAAACCGACAGTTAATTAAAAAATCAGGAATATTACTGTTACAAAGAGCCCATGCTTTCTTAAGCATGTTTGTAATGACACAGGTAGAACCAATAACACTCTTTGCGCCACCGTAATAGAATTATCTTTATTAAACCTTTTAACCACCTACTTTGTCCAGAAATGCATAAATTTGGTCAAGACCTTTGCAATCATTAAGTTACAACTACTCGAATATACAAAACATATACAGCAACATTAAAAAAATCAAGAACACATACATGCTTTTCTAAAGAGATTTATAACTGTTTATCAATGAAGCACTGCAAAGCATACCGATTATATATATACAATTTACTGATATGTTGAAATTAGAAGCTGGCAACATTCATTCTAAATACCGGCAGCTTAAGTAGCAAAAATGAAAGCCCAAGTGCTTTGTTAAACTGGACTCTTTTGACAATATAGATTCGGTTGTTGTCATCTGCAGTATATGCTGCAAGGCAGCATAAAACTAAAATCTTCTATTCTTCCGAATAGTCAAGTAATACAAGTTCCTTTTAGTTTTTTTCCTCCTTACACTATTCTTATCCCACATTGGCCAGTACGCGATTATTCGGCGTGACCGATTTGATGTGAGATGACTAGTCGTTGGGACGACTCGATGTTGGGACGTCTTGGCGTTAAAACGATCGGCAAAAGTATTAAGCTACCCTAAACTTACGCTAATATCACCCAAGTATTAAGCTACCCTAACCCTAACGTCGAGTTGTCCCGATGACGAGTCAGTCACGCCGAGTCGTCTCACGTCGAATCGATTATGCTAAATAGTCCTGACCCGACATTGGCAGTATTCTATCATTTTAATTATTTATTATTTACTGCAATGGCACTTGATACGTTGCAAACTTGGCAGAAAAAACTGTTCAAAATAAAATACAGTAGACACATGAAAGGAACAGCTGAGGCTTACCAACAATATACACAAAGATCATTTTCATGTGACATGGTAAAACAACTAGTTCAGTAGCGGTGTCTTTTATTTCTGCATTGTCAACACTATAAAGAACATGATAAGATTAAGGAAAATTTAGCACGGTACAAAAAAAGAAATGAGGCAAGAAAATGATGACCGTTATGGCTTGCAGGAAGAGGAGTTAATAGCATGCAAGAGTTGGTATGGTTGCAACACCCAGGTCAGGAGCAAAAAGGTCAAAAAAGAAAAGGCAATAAAGACGACGGTCAGACAAAAAAACAACAGAAGCATCACAGCTAACAATGCTGCCAAGACAAAATTAAAAAAAATCACACTTGCAATTTCAGTGATGTCATGATTCATCACTTTTAGAGTCATCTGACACAGTTTCATCACTGCTTACAGCCGACAAGATATAATTTGGATTACCACAATCTAAGTCAAAATCAATATCCAAAGGGTCTCTATCCAAAGTAGAATTAGAAGCAGCTTCTTCTTCCAAAAATTTATTTTGAGCATCTATAATATCACCAGGTTTATCACAACACTGATAAATATTCAATAGATCTTTATTTAATGACAAAAATGAATGTCCCCATTTAAATGGTTTTAAAATAGATACAGCACCTTCTTCAAAACCTGTGATATATAATGAAGCAGCAAATGCTTCAACACAAGACAATTTGTTTGGTCGACCGTAATTAATTGGATTACTTGCAATCAAATATGGCAACAGTCTTGAATAGCCGCCTTTCATTTTGGAAAATGGTGTTTCATCCAATTTTGCCCAAGAACAATCAATGACACAAACACCATGTTCTGCAACTATGTTTCTATCCGCAGCACAAATAGGCACAGTTGCAATGGGACTCAGTATAATTCCAGGAAATCTTTGTTGTAATCGCAATTCCTGAATAGCATTTTTTCTTGCCAATTTTCTTCCAGTACATTTTTTTGGATCACAATGTCCAAGATCCCACATAGCTAAACGACAAGGAAGAGAAAAATTATGGGCTTTTTCTGACTTGTTTTCACCATGTTGATCACTCCTTTCATCTTCTTGCATACTCAAACACTTCATTTGCTTTGATAATTTTTGATGATGTTTACTACTACCTAGATGCTTTCTAGAGCTATTTTTATGTCGAGGCATTTTGCTTGTAAAACCTTGGCCTAGCCTAAAACAAAAAGCATTCATTAAAGGAAGTGTCTATTTTGTCATTAAAAATATTGATTGACTAATTTCCCCAAAACTGGTCATTCGTATAGACCCCAGCCAACCAGCACCATATTTTGCTGCTAAACTGTAAAGATAAAATAGACACAGGATACTGCCTTCATTAACACTGAACCGATTAAATGCTCTAGGCCTACCAAAATATTTATGGCAGAGTCTATTTGTATGGGCTCACACAAATAAGGGCTTGGTTTATTCTATTATTGTTTCACGCTAATCCTGATCCACAGAGCGTGATGAAGTAATAACATAAACAAAATCCTTATTTGCATGGATCCATAAGAATAGCCACTTTCAATATTTATTGAAACAAACTAGGCCTAGTTTCAACGGGTTAGATCTAGCCTAGTACTGAGTATCAGCCCCCAGGTTCGATTAGGGTTAGGTTTGGATTAGGTTCAGTTATGTTAAATTTAGTTAGGGTTAGGTTAGGGCTAGATTTGGTTAGGGTCAGGTTGGGTATATTGTTATAGGTTAGATTAAGGTTGGCAGACAGAAAAAGCATTTGGGCTTATTCTAGATGAGACCCGTAATTTAGTTAGGGTTAGGGCTAGATTTGGTTGGGGTCAGGTTATACATTAAGTTAAAGTTGACAGACAGAAAAAGCGTCGCGGCTTATTCTAGATGAGACCTGTTTCAACTACTTTGATCCCTTGTCATTTACTGTTTAAAGAAACTTACTTCGAATTCACAAATTGCAGGAACTTGTGGGGAAGTAGACTATCAGACTATGGACTCAGTACTGCTCGTGTTGGTTACATCTGTTACATGGTAGGCCCAGTCTATACTCTAGCTCTACTCAAAACTGCTGAACACATTGTAAAACCGGCAATTGCAAAGATGACTACACTCACTGATAGCTAGCCTACTAAACCTAAACTGAGGCAAGAGTTCGTACCCGTGAGTGTGATAGAAAGACAATCCTTTATAACCAGATCAAGGCTTTACCGCTTACAGGCTCACCGGTATCACTCTAATCTCTATTCCATTACAGAGTAGGGTGTCACATACTGGTAGCACGGTGTCACAGTGTATCCATTATTACTAACAGTGAAACCACTCTCTGTGCTCAGTGTCCGGAACGAAAGTCAGAATTGAGAGTTCAGTTCATCCATCTGTTCAAATCATGTTGCCCATTCCTATACTGAGAAATAAAAAAATAATGGTGAGCAATTTCGTCACTTTTTTTCTTTTCTTCTACGTAGTTAAACAATCTGCAATGGCTCCTTGACAACTTTAAAAACAAAAACTAAAAACAGCAAGTTTTGGAAACGGTAACAATACGACAATACAACAGATGAACTTCTTTAAAAAGCAATTGTTACATCACAGCAGTTGTTGCGTTTTTGTGGACATACGCAACAATGCTTTTTTGTTAAATGGGTCCACTGTAAGTTAAGTGGGTCCACTGTAAGAAAACTTAGAGTTCTTACAGCAGTACAGTGGACCCACTTAGCAAAAAGCATTGTTACGTATGTCCACAAAAACGCAGCAAATGCTGTGATGTAACAATTGCTTTTTAAAGAAGTTCATCTGTTGTATTGTCGTATTGTTACCGTTTCCAAAACTTGCTGTTTTTAGTTTTTGTTTTTAAAGTTGTCAAGGAGCCATTGCAGATTGTTTAACTACGTAGAAGAAAAGAAAAAAAAGTGACAAGCAGTTTATAGCCTAATAAATACAATGAAATTGCTCACCATTATTTTTTTATTTCTCAGTATAGGAATGGGCAACACGATTAGATGAACTCTCAACTCTGACTTTCGTTCCGGACACTGAGCACAGAGAGTGGTTTCACTGTTAGTAATAATGAATACACTGTGCCGGTAGTGCATATTCAGACCCAGACGTTCAGCTGCCATTGAGGTAGGCACTAGAATAGACGTAGTTTTCTGGTCTGCGGGATAAGATTTGTCACGTGACTTGCCAATGTTTTTCGGAAATTCAATTAACATGGGTGCAAATCCAGGACGAATGGGGGAACGTATCCCCCCCAATTATCTGGCAGCATCTTCCCAATTTATTTCATGGAAGTGGAAAATTTTTCATACGAGCCAATTTCATTCCCCCAATATCGAAAAATGATTAATTTTGCTAAATCATCCCCCCCAATATCCAAATATGGTTATAATAGCGTTAACAAAGCTAAAAACGCGAAACCATTGTGTGCGGTAGGCAGTAGGCACTAGAATAAACGAATTTTTGTAGTCTGTAGAATAAGATTTCAAAAAAAGTAACCAAAATCACGCTTGTTTGACATGGGTGCAAATCTGTGTTGAGCATTGGGGGGATGATTTAGCAAAATTGACCATTTTTGGATATTAGGGGGAATGATTTAGCAAAATTGATCATTTTTGGATATTAGGGGGATGAAATATATTGGCTCGTATGAAAAATTTTCCACTTCTATGAAATATATAGGGGGGGGGGGGGGGGGAATGCTGCCAGATTGTTGGGGGGATACATCCCCGGCCCATTACCCCTGGATTTGCACCCATGTTGATTGAATTTCCGAAAAACATTGACAAGCCAAGTAACAAATCTTATCCTACAGACCAGAAAACTTCCTCTATTCTAGTGCCTACCGTACCATTTTACGTAGCCTGCGCACAGGGCCGTCGAGAGAAAATCCGGACCCCGGGGCAGAGATATGATGCGGGCCCCCTCGGTGGCAAAATTTGACTCTCTAAAAAAGAAAAGGTCTTGACATCGCGCAGACGTTGGTAGAGTGCGAAGTAGAACATTTTTACTGGGGGGATGTTTTTGTCTACAATTTTGCCTGAATTCTGAACCCAAATAACGAGACTAATGCTGCGAAAATGGTATTTATTGTTCATGGGTGACGCAGGAGCGTAGCAAGAAATCTTAAAAGAAGGGGAAGCATAATTTCACCATTTTTTTAAAACGTAGTTTTTTTTAGCAGAGTTAATTGAAGCAGATTAAAAAACAAAAACTTTGGGCGGTCCGGGGGTATGCTACCCCGGGAAAGTTTTGAAACATTACATGCTGTAATGACTATTTTAGTGCTTTTTCAACATTTTTCAGGCAAGCTTTGTTTAAAGTTTTTAACCCTAAATCTGAGTACTTCCCCAAATATGGTGCATTTTATTCGCACATTTTCAATTGTGCGTGTCTAAGGCGTATAAGGCTTATTGCAATCGAAGAGATTTAAAATTATGCAAAATTTGTATTTATCAAAAACATAGTTGAAAAAGGCTGGTGAGGTGAATGCATACCCCTCATCCCACCCACCCCCCTAGATCGGCCCCTAGCCCTAAGCCACAAAAGCCATCAAAAGAGTCTGGCGTATTTCAGTCACGTGGCCCCATTTGTTCTTTTTTACTAAAAGGCAAAGTCAAAAGGGGAGGGGCCATGGCAAATACGAAATTAAATACGCTTCTGGGGCAATGTCATTGGTCAATGACCAAATTAAAACAGTGGTGGAGGGCGTATAGGCCTAATGTGTGTTTGCATACCTACTCAGTGGCGCGGGAACGTTTTTTGGACAGGGGGGGGCTCAAAATAGTAAGATCGTGTCAACGTCTGGGGGGCGAAGCCCCCCAGACCCCCCTTTTTTCGAACGCACGTTTTTATGAGCAGGACACTCAGCAGACCTATTTTGATAGACATCAATTGCATGCCCGCTCAAGTGACCGGAACTTTTTCAGGATAATTTTTTATCGTGGAAAACAAGATTGCTTACTACCATTAGGCTTTTCTAACCATGCTCGAATCACTACTCATGTATTTGTAAAATGCAAAATACCTCAATGACAAAACCAAAAAGTAGGCAAACAAAATTTGTCCGATCTAACTTTTGCTTTGCTGATCAGAGTTACATGCAACAAACAATGCCCCATTGAGGTTTAAAAATAACAAAAAACACACAATCAAAATAAAGCGCTGAACCATTTTTTAACATAATGAGATGTGTAGATATAGGTATTTAGGTAGGCGTACTAGCTCAATTTTAGTAACAATCATCGGCAGTGCTCGAGTTGTGAAAACACTTATGGGGGGTGGTAGGCTACAACTTTTCACGCAGACCTAAAAAGAAATGGTCATTATAGTTGTAAGAATTGGTTTACGCTAAAATGTTTATGGGGGGATGGTGTTGTTTTCAGGGGGGATGGCATCCCCCTCAAATCGAGTAGCCTACTGATCATCGGTGCCAGTTTAGTAGTGATTTAGCCGCTTCATTGGGTTGGTAGAAAAAATTCAAAACCATTAAAAAACTCAACCAGAAGAGAACTTGCACCAGCTCATATAAGCTTGATTAGGGGTGCCCAACCAGTCGATCGCGATGTACCGGTCGATCTTTGGATGCTTGGCTGTCGATCCCGGGTTAATTTGGCATGTGCACAAATCAGGTTGGCCACCAACATTTCCAGTTCATGTAACGCGTCCGGGCCATGAAGACCTTTTTTTTAGCTCTTCACAAAAATTTTGGTGGAATTCGGAACATCTGAAGGATTGAGGACCGTTTTTTTGCACTTCACCGTATTTTCGTTTACGATTTACGTAATTCCCATGATCAGTAGCGACTTTCATTCGAGCATTCAGAGTAGTTTGGCGTAAAGTGTTTGGCAGCTACAAGAATTGGCAGCCATTATATTTTTACTGGTCCATCGTCCATGACTGCTGCAAAGGTTTGCAAACGCTGATATAAAACACGGTTAAAAATAAAATTCAAAAATTGAAAATTTTACCAAATTTTACGTTGACCTAGTGAATAATCACTAACTGATTTTTAAAAGAATAGTGATTCTTCGTTGGTTAAAAGCACTTTAAAAAATATTTGCTTCATTACGTATGTACGTTGCGAGCATTAATCACGTCGCACTCAGTGCATAATTTTTTTAATTGTCAGGGGGGGCTCAAATGGTTCAGGGGGGGCTAAAAAAAGTTCAGGGGGGGCTTGAGCCCCCCCTGGCACCCTACTTCCCGCGCCTATGTACCTACTACCAGCATGATGAACAAAAATTATCAACGGTAGAATTTCGAAAACTTTATAAGCTTGGTTTTAGGCAGGTTTTTGTTTTATAAATGAAGGAAAGGGTTTAGAGGAAGAGCAGTAAGCTACCCCAGCGGGGTTCGGGGCGTAGCCCCAGAAGGTATACGCTAGCATTTTCTTAGTTTATACTCTCAACCTCAAATATGATATGAAAAAAGTTGGGGAACCGCTGGTTTAACATAGTCTTAGTGCTTTCACTAACGCTTATAAAAAACTTCTGACGTGTTGTAATGTTGATGAAAAATAAACTGTTTTGTGATAGGCGCACTGAAAAGGTTGTTCTTGATTAGTATGCGAAGGAAACCATAATAGTTAGAATGTAAAATTCGCGTTCTGTGTAGGTTGTTTTGTAATGTATTTTTTGCTTTCGCTGTATGATAACCGGAATGACTAAGATGCTATAAATTTTTTTTTTCTCTTAATACCGTAGCTGCGCTGTTTTGGCTTTGAACCGTCATTTAGGGAGTGCTTTTTACTTTTACGTTCGATCGCCGCTATTCGTAGACATGCCATTTATCGTCTAGTTACTTGTCTGTAGTGTACTATTATAGAACGCTTTACGCGCAAAAGAGCGATGGACTGCAGTTGTGCTGAGACTTTTGAAGTATTTCATGTGATTTTATTGATTAAGAAAAAGTGTACGTTTATTTAATTAAGAATTAAGAAATTGTAGATTCAGAAATTATAATTATTATTAATATTATGATTACGTTATATTTAACGCTCGATTCTATTTGAATAAGAACGAATAGTTCATACAGTTGTTAATTACGATGAAACAGTGTGCATGCAGTACAGCGTTATTATACTGAAATTTGAAGCTGAAGTGTATTTTGGATTATAATTTTGGAGTATTCAACCCGATCCCGATCGTTTGTGATTGTGGTTTGTTGGCTGCGATCGATAAAAAACTGGTATGTTTTGTTTTATTACTTACTTCCCTTGATTAATTTGGTAAATTTGTATTGTGTTGATGAAATAGCCGTATTTCTATTGGTATGGGACATGCTAAATTATTATTTTTGAATTACTAATTAATGATTAATATTTTCTATGTTGACGCATATCGGTGTTTTTAAACAGTTTTAGAGATTATTTTCGGCAAGATTTACTTTGGCATAATTATCGTTAGTTAGCTTTGTGTTTGTTGTAATTTTGTGGACTTTTGATGGATATTCGAGTAATGCTGTTACGTGCGGTTAAGTATGAAATCATGAAAGTACGAGTAAATTCGGTTACAAACTTGCTAATTCGCCGTTGTAGTTCTCCGCTTGATGTAACGCTGTTGATAATAACTTTATTGGATTTTTAATGAGTAATTTTTGGATAAGTATTTTGCTTTGGTTTTGTAGTTGAAGGTAATCAAACTAAATGAAATCTGTTAATGTTGACGTATTAGTTATTTTCTCTTTGTTTATGTTTGGTTTTAATTTTTAGAGAACTGCTTCGATTGATTCATTGCTACTTTGCTTTAATCCCAATATATTTTGGACTAAACACAAATTATACGCACTGGCGTGGTGTTTTTCCCCGAGAGAAGCAAGTATTCAGACGTCGCTTTGAGCCTTCAAATTTCTGATCCCCCGACCCCGTCTGTATCAACAGCTCGACGTCGCCAACACGTTTTTTTGGAGCTGTTTTTACATAGAAGATATGCTGGAAAGTATCGCCGCAGTCCGTACCCACAAGCAACGCGTATAAAAAACATTCAACTTCTTGCGGTATTTACCGCTGAGGGTGACGTTTTAGCATCCCCTTCCCAGGACAAGTTTTCTTTGTTTGCTGAGGGGACGACTATTTTTACTGGGGAGACATGTTCCTCCCCATCTCCCCCTACTTCGCACACTGGACGTAAGTTCTAACATAGCGAAGACGTAATTTCTCCAGCATTTCTTTTCCGTGTGTCCCTAAAGAAAAATTTTATAAGAGCGGGGCCCCTCAAAACATGACGGGCCCCGGTACTTTGTACCTCCCTGCCCCCCCTCTCACCAGTCTGCCTGCGCACACTTAATATAAACTCCTACTGTGAATCAAGACTTTCTATGTTTTTTTGCTCTACCAATCAGTGCTGACCTGTATGATAACATTTGTCACGTAACTTGCCAATGTTTCCCGGAAATTCAATTAACATGGGTGCAAATCCAGGGGGAATGGGGGGATGTACTCGCCCAATTATCTGGCAGCATCTTCCCAATATATTTCATGGAAGTGGATAATTTCCCATACCAGCCAATTTCAATCAATCAATCACAGTATTTATTTTACAGTCAACAAAAACAAAGTTATGGTTAGAACTGAATATTAAAAAAGAAAAGAATAGATCTTGACAGTATGTAGGCAACGAACTGACCTTTCGGTCTGCAAGTCTGCAGCCCCCAGGTTAGTTCAGGGAAAAAAAAAAGTTCAGGTCGTTTCTTATTCTTCGAATCAAAGAATCAGCGCAGTATCAATTAAGCGATGTAAGGTTTTTAGCAATAATTTGGTCGTAGATAATTTTTGTATTTGCTTTTAAACAATTTTGCTGAAGAATTTTGAATTTCTGATGGGATATTGTTCCAATTGTTACGCCTTGATATGTAATGCTTCGTTGAAGGCGGGCCGTTGAATATCTACGAATAGGCCTATATGGCTTATTGCTTGAAGATTCAGTTGCTCTGGTGGCACGAGAAGAGACGTTTTTGTACGGATATGCCGAGTCGAGTCCGAGTACTCGGCCGAGTATTAAGGCATTTTCATTACTCGGACTCGGCCGAATATTAGTTGATACTCGACCGAGTAGGCCCTACTAGTTGGTAAACAATTAGACCTAACGTTTTTCTTTACTTAAACCCAAGTTGCCAACTCAAAGGTAGTAATTTACCATACAGCACAAAACACGATTGTTAATTCATGAACATTACCGCCTTTTTTGCTTGATAAGGTACCTACGGGGTACATTGTCATTATTGCATTGAATTGCCCAGATGTTACCATGTAAGTTCAGTATACCTAAACAAAATACCATTGTTGCGGATAAACCCAATGATTCTGAAGCAGCTAAATGCAGGAAAACCAAAAAGGCAAAAGCGTACTTCCCATCGCGTAGGACGTCATAGATACTCGGACTAGCCGAGAATTGTCGTAAATACTCGTTACTCGGCGAGTCCGAGTAATTTTCCTTGAAGCACATTCCTAGTTTTTTGTTAGTGTGAAAAGTTTGGATAATTTGTGTGGAAGGTTACCAGTAAAGTGAGCGTGCACAATTTTAGCTACTTCCAATTTGAAAAGATCGTTAAGTTTTAGAATAGAGAATTTATGAAAGAATTTGGTGGGTTAATCCAGCGAAGACCCACCTCCGATCATTTTTACAGCTTTGTTTCGAAGGGATTGAAGTTTATTGAGGTAGGAAGGAAAAGTAGAACCCCAGATAATAAGACCGTACGTGAGTTGACTGTGGATGAGAGCATGACATACCGGTATATTAAGTAGGACATGTTGAGGTAAAAATAGGGAAGTTTAGAAAAGATTCCTATCGTCCTCTATATTTTGTGTTCCAGTAAAAGTAGGCCTATGTAATTGTGGAATTTGAAGTCAGCGTTCATTGTCATTCCGATGTAATTTACTGTTAAGGTTTGTGGAGTTAAAGTGGTATCTAGAAAACTTCCAATAGTCGCATGAGGTTTGTTTAACTTAGGAGGAATGATGATAATTTCGATTTAGTGGGATTGACTGCTAATTTGTTGGCTTTGAATCATTGAGAGATTTTTAGGTCTGCATTGTTGATTTCTGTTAAATTTTGTTTGTTTTTATCACAATAAACTAAACACGTATCGTCGGCGAAAAGTGTGGGGACGCAAAAGTCTGGGAATGCATGGGTAGTTGATAGTTTGGCTTAAAATCCATATCGAATGCAGGTTAGTACATTGTGTTTAGTCCAGAATTTAGTCAGTCGTATATGGATAAGTTTTTCGATTATTTTAGAAAAACAGGTCAAGATTGAAATGGGTCGATAGTTGAATGGGATTTGACGATCGCCTTTTTTGAAGATAGGAATAATTTTAGCTATGTTGCAGTTTTCAGGAAAGATGCCGTTTGTAAAGGAGAATTGGATAAAAAGATTAAGTACAGGAGTAATGACGGACGAGGCAATTCGCAGATAGTATGGGGGTATTAGGTCATGTTCAAAAGACTTATTTATGTTGAGTGAGAAGATTGCGTTATTAATTTCTGTCGTACTAGGAAGGTAAAGAAACATAGATGCCGAAATGCGATTTGTTAATTGATGTCATCTTTTTTAGAGGAGCTTTCAATCCTATTGGCCAGTTTAGAACCAATTGTCGAAAAGAATTCATTTAAGTAGTTAGCGAGGTCTTGCGGTGCTGAAATAGAATGATGGTTTATTTTTAGCGAGCGAGGCGAGGTAGCGGTGGCATGCTTCCCGTTTGATGGTAGTACTGAACTTATAGTGTTCCATATTTGACGTAGGTCGTCTTTATTTTCTTCAAATTTGGCTTCATAATGCCTTTTTTTAGAAATTGTTTTGATGTTAGTTCACACATTGATGTATTTTTTGAAATGAGACTTTTCACGTTCAGTTCCAGATATATAATGCGATTTGAACATTTTGCGTTTATTCTTGATGGAAATTAAATTGCCTTTAGTAAGCCAACGTTTGATGCGAAGTTTCAGCTGACGTCGCGATAGTTTTTTAATGGAGCATGTTTGTCAATAGAAGAAGATACAATGCTCGTGAATTTGTCGAAATTCTCGCTAAAGCTGTCGTTTGTTAATTGAGAAAGGTTAAGATAGAAGGATTCCAGCTTTTTTCCAGATCTTCACAGAAAGATTTAGCGGTAAATTTCGATTTATCTCTATAGTATTCATCAGGAAGGTTGTTTGAATTATTTGATTTGCTTTCGTCTATTTTGCATAAAATCGGATAGTGGTCCATAACATCCACCTCAAAAATAAAAGAATCTATTTAATGATTCGAATCATTATTGATTATGTGATCAATTATAGAGGAAGATTCAGGGGTCACTCTTGCGGGTTTGGTGATTATTGGAACAGCTCCATTGGCCACGATCACGTTAATATAGTCATGAGAGATACCAGTGCACTTAGATTTTAGTATATTGATATTAAAGTCGCCGAGAATGTAGTAGGGTTTACTGGAGATAGATAGATCATTTAAGCATTCAGAAAAACCATCAAGAAAGTTTTTTACGGTGGATTGATCAGGATGACGATAAACTGTCCCGACAATGAATTTTTCAGTTGAATTGGATGTACATAATTCGAGCCATAAGCATTCAGAATTGGACATTATGTGTTGATCAGGGCATAATTTACATGTAATATTATCAGACACATATACCGCTACTCCGCCTGCTGAGGATTGTGAATCAACATGAAAAAATTTGTTTTGAAGAATCGTGATGTTGACAAGGGGGTCGTTTTTTATTCGGGTTTCGGATAAGCATATAACGTCTGGTCTAAGTCCAAACGAAAAACAAGGAATTCATAAAGCTCATCAAAGTTTTTGTTCAGGGATCTAATGTTGAGATGCAAAATAATCAAGGAGTTGTTACAATTGGGTAAATCAGACTTAGAAGATGAATAGGTACATTTCTTAAAGTTTTCGAAGGCTGTTTTAAAGATGGCATCACGCTGTTCCCGTTCATCAAAGAAATCATTTTTTTCTAGTGGGCTGCTAAACTTGGTTCCAAGAAGTCAGCCAACTCCCGGTCTGCCAAGGGTGCCATAATCATCTCAGTCTGCTGAGCAAAAAGAAAAAAGTCAGCAGTTACAAGGTAGCGTACAGAAAAATCAAAAATACTTCGAGCTCAGTCACTGCGTCTTGTAGCACATAATAATGAAAAATACTGTCATAAGATCAGCAATCATACTAAACTAAACAACGTAAGATAATTACATGCCTAGTAAATGTAATATTTAAATAACAGTCAGTCATTAGACTCTTTAATTTTTCATGTCAAAAATGCGTAGGTTAACTGTTAATAGGGAAAATTTGGTCATTTCGTTAGTGCGCATAATCTTGTTTAGCAAAGGGAATTGGGAGTACTTCTGCATAATTAGCAGTTATCACTGTATTATGTCGAACGGATTAGATAATAAGAATTAATAAATTGATCACAAGGCAGTAAACAGCTGGTTCAAGTTCACAAAAATTATTCAAATATTTAATCATATTATGCAAGTTAACTAATAAGTAGGGCGATTCATGGTCAATAAAGTATTTTTTTGGAAGTAGAAAATAACTCTAACAATGTGGAAACAAAATTTCACGGTCGTAGGATCAGTATAGATGAAGTTATAAAGTCAATAAATGTCAATTTTTTGTTTTTTAGATCAATTTTTTTATTAGGTCAATTTTGTTTTCTTGCTTTTTTTTGCGCGATTCTATTTTATACTCAATAGGCAAGAGATAACTCAGATAATTGAGAGATGGAAGTTCGTAACTGTTGGTGGTACCAGGGAGGTGTATGCTGTCGCCTGACTGTTATCGGTATTACAGTTTTACACATGCTTAATTTATTAATATAATGTTTGATTAATTTCATTGATTTGATTGTGAAGATCCGTTCAGACAGCTTTGCAAGATTGCAATTTTGGCAAAATTCGTGTATGATAAAATATGCTTTTCGTCGTGTTTTCATTTGTTGCATATTTTTATATTTTTGTCGCTACGTATCGGTAGTCAAAAACATTAGAATTGAAAATACAATGCATTAGTTATTCGAACATACTTTGACGTTAGAAAGATTGCAAGACAGCGAATAGCGAAACACTTGAATACGACTCTGGATTCTGCGCAATTACGCAGAGCAGTTAAACTTTTCTGCCAGAAAACGTGCGGCATTATATGTGCGTACTGGTACATTATAATCTAAGCACTAACTGAAGTGACTTTGGTGTTTTTTTTTCTTATGGACTGGTTCTTTCATTTCATTGTTTCGTTAGGTCAATAAAGTCAATTTTTTGAGATTTTTAGGTCAATAAAAATCGCCCTACTAATAAGGAAAAACATTTTTCTGTTGAATTAGTTTAATTAACTAGTGCGAGAGTCTAAGGTTGCGTAAGTGGAATTTCACAATTGTTGCACTCTGGAGCATTTTTAGAAATACAGCGTTTCAGATCTATTTCACTCTTTTATTGTCAATATACAGACAGTATTCTTCATTTTCAATTCGCCATTTCGTTTTTCGATTCTCAGCTCGAGCTTTGTTTGTGGGAGATTAAATTCTTTCTCTATTCTTAAAATGCGCGTGGTAAATGGTCAGTGATGAAAGCGTAAGGCAAGCTTTGCTTCATTTCACGCTTGGTCAGGTAGTATTTCCTCACCTTTTTTGCTGCGTTATTAATCAATAGCAGTTTTGTCTTCCATGAAAGCCAATTTAACTATTATTGGTCTTGTGACTCGTTTGCCTCGTCTAAAAAGAGGCTGTTGGAGAAGCCGATGCAAATCTATAATCGGAACTGTACATCATCAATATCCATCTCAAGTCCTTTCATAAAATTTTTTAGTCTTTGAGTAGTTATATCTCGACTTTCCCAGGCTAATTTCTCGTCTTCTTCAACACCATGAATGAGTATGTTCAACCGCTTGCTGTAGGATTCGTTTTGAAGAGCGGTTCTTTCGTGTAGGTCTTTAAATAGTTCTAAATCGTTAATTTTTGCTTTCATTTCGTCCAGAGAATTTGATACTTTTTTTTCAACATCATCACAACAGTTTGAAAATTTAAGCTCGACTGAACCTTTCATTAAGACTAACCATTTTGTGATCTAATTCGTTTGTTTTAGTAGTAGGCCTAATAATTTGTAAGGTTGCTAGAATCTCTTTCAGCTGTTGTTTCATTTTGAACTCTTTGATTACTGCAAGTAACAAGCTTGTTTGCAGATTGAGGACTGCTTGCAAGTTTAGATTTTGTGCTTTACACGCAAGACTTTAGCTTTTTCAAGCACGTTTGCCTTCCATCGCTACTCGCCGTGAATGCATTTCCCACAATATCGAAAAATGATCAATTTCGCTAAATCATCTCCCCAATATCCAAAAATGGTCAATTTTGCTAAATCATCCCCCCAATGCTCAACACAGATTTGCACTCCTGTCAATCAAGCGTGATTTTGGTTGCTTTTTTTGAAATCTTATACTACAAACCAGAAAACTTCGTCTATTCTAGTGCCTACCACCATCTTTAACTCAAAGCGTGCGTTGCCATAAATAGTACTACGCGGATAAGGCAATCCGTACAAATGGCTTATCTGAAAACAGCATGGGCAATAGACGGGTTCATCTCTTTAAAAGCAAAGTCTTGAAAAAGACTAGTTAACTATTTTAAGTAAAAGTCTTGTTCTTTAAAAGTACAAAGTTAAGTACTAATTAAAAGTAAAAGTACTTTAAATAATTAACTAGTCTTTTTCAAGACTTTACTTTTAAAGAGATGAACCCGTCTATCGCCCATGCTGTTTGAAGATTTTGTACCACTAAAAACCTATTCAATTGACTTACTCGAGCTCGTCGTCGTCGTCGTCGTTTGGCGGGGCATCTCTTCCAAGACAGATGGAAGGACCAAGGCCGAGGGTTTATCCTTTTACCACCCTGGCCACCAAACTGCTTGGGTCAGATGCTGACTGTAAGGGACTTCAGCCAGCATCTTGTTTCGTCATTCAAAACCATTAGACCAAACATACCTCGGGGTGCTCGATGTATGGGACACTGTGAGATGATGTGATCTGCGGTTTGTTCACTGGCACCACACTCACAATTCGCTAGAGGAGCGAGACCCCATTTGTACATGGACGAACAGAAACGTCCAACACCAGAACGCAGACGGTTGAGCTTGACCCAGGCTGCCCTGGGCAGACCCATACCCAAGGGTCTGGAGCTAGCCTTGGGAATGAAAGCGTGGAGTGACAATGCGTTGGCAGAGTACTCCATGTCCCATTTCGTGTTCGTCCACTCGGCTGCACGGACGTCCATCTCAGAAAGACTGTCTAGTAATTTCCGAGCAGCAGGTACAAATGAGCGTCTAGATTTCAATCTCTCCCTACATACGTCCTGTGACTCATGAAACTGGCCATGTAAAATGTGGTCCGGGTCCAGGGAGCTGCGGTTGGCTAGGGAGAGTGTCGCTCCTTGGCGGCGAAGCTCAGCTGGCTGGATGCCTGAAAGAACCGGAAGGTAGACCGATGGAGTGGGACGCAGGCACCCAGTGACAATGCGCAAGGCGTCATTTATTACACTGTCGATAAGCCGTATGTGCACGCTGCGGCACCAGACTGGTGCGCAGTACTCGGCAGTCGAGTAGACCAGAGACAGGGCAGCTGTGCGTAATGTCTTAGCGCTAGCACCCCAACCTGTTCCGGCAAGTCGCCTCAACAGTGAGACGCGAGCACTTAACTTCTTGCGCAATGCTTCCAGGTGAGGACGATATGTGAGCGATCTGTCCAGTTTGACCCCAAGATAAGTGGGAACTGGACAGAAAGGTAAGGTCTTACAGACCTTAAGCTCACGCTTAGCCTCTCGATTGTGGAGGTGAAAGGCCGCCGTCACCGTTTTAGTGTGGCTAAGCTTCAATCGCCAGGTCTGGAGATATTCCGAGAGTGTAGTCATGTCCTGGCTTAGAGTCCTTTCCAACTCCTTCCATTCTCCAGATGTATGAAGTATCGCCAGGTCGTCGGCATAGGCGAACTTCTTAAAGGTTATGGAGGGGATATCATATGTATAGATGTTGAAAAGGAGGGGGGCCAGGACCGATCCCTGGGGGACGCCATTTCTCAGGCGTCGTAACCTGCTAGGCTTGCTGTCGCCAGTTGTAAGGGTGAAGCTTCTGTTACGGATCAGCTCCATAATCATACGAACCATGTGCTTGTCCGGCAGAAGCCGCAACAGCTTGCAGGTGAGGCCACGGTGACAGACAGTGTCATAGGCAGCTGTCAGGTCGATAAAGACGGCACCGGCCTTCTTTTTCGCTTCGAATGCATTCTCAATGCTTTGCGTGAGCAAAGTGACTTGATCCACGGTGGATCTTCCGCGTCGAAAACCCGCCTGTTCCCGTGGGAGCAGAGGGTCAATAAGAGGTTCGACGCGGGCGTAGATAAGTCGCTCGAGAATCTTGTAGGGAACACAGAGCAAGGAGATCGGACGATAGCTCTTTGGGTCCTCTACAGGTTTCGAAGGCTTTGGGACCGCTACTACTAGCGCTCTTCTCCAGATCTTAGGAATTTTGAGGTGGTGCAGGCAGGAAGATAGGAAGCTCCGGATGGCAGATGCTTTCCCGCAGCCCGGAGCGTTACTCTGTCTACGCTATTCAATCTGGCTGACAGAAACTGAATCTGCCTTAACGGCGAGACACCTAACGATGTTCAAGCTGGGCAGCGGCAAACGTCCTTTTCAGGACGGGGCGATGCGCATCTTCGGCGCACCGTCAGCAAGTTCCAAAGGCCCAGCATTCTCCAACTGAACATCGAAGGCCTCACTGCAAGCAAGATGAGCGTGTTGCATCATCTTGCGTTACAGTGTGAGGCACTCGTCATCCTCTTACAGGAAACCCATTGCACCTCGGTAGAAAGGTTACTCGAGCTATATTATAGAGATGGCATGGGCCTCTAAGAGACCCGCTAATGAGCCGTTAACCGTTCTTTTTAGTGGTTCGCTGACGGCCCAGTTCTATCTTTTGTTTCTAATTGGGCCGCTACCAATTTTTGAAATCCCTTTCAACTTTCATTTTTCTGTTAAATACGGTTGAACGTTCATAAAAGAATGGGCCTTGGGTGGGCTGGGCTTTTGTTTTTGAGATGAGTTTCCGGGTCGGTTATCGCTGCTGGGCAAGAAGTTCCGGGCCATGGGCGGTCCGGGTTGCCAAAAAGTCAACCCGTGCCATCTCTACTGTATTATAAATTAGTACCAGTATTAGCTACAGCTAATCAAAGCTGTCAGTATGCAGTGATGGAGTACTCGAGTACTGCACTCGTACTCGAGAACAGCTTTCCTGAGTGGGCCTATACCTACTCAAAACTTTTGATCTCAAAAAGTACTCGTACTCGAAGCTGAAAGTAGGCCTACTCGGACTCGGTCTAAAAATCAGTCGAGTACACGAGTACTTTGATATTTTTTCTCAGAGATGTCACGATCGTGGCTTCATTTAAATAAACGTTGTTGCGATATTTAGGGAATTCCCCGACCCCTGGACATTTGCTGGCCTGTTCCGGTTCCTGTTTTTTCACCAAAATAAGTGATTTAAATGAAAGTGACTCAAAACTTCTGCCGTTTTCAGAAAGAATACACCGTACCCAAATTTTCGATTTTTTTTTTCTATTGTATACATTTGATGTTTAGCCTCTATTCTTCATTAAACGTAAAAATCAAATTGCTATCCCATGTAGTTTTTGAGATATTAGCGAAATGAAATGGAAAAACACAACGTCGTGTTTTAATTATTGACTTTAAAGTGTGAAGTTTAACTAAGAAAAATCAAAATGCTTACTCGGTACTCGAGCTTGTAAGACTCGTACTCGAAGCCAACCACCAGTAGCCTACTCGTACTCGAAGATTCTCAACGCAAGCACTCGGTACTCGTACTCGAAGGTTGAGTACTCGACTCCATCACTGTCAGTATGTTGCCAAATACAAAAAAATGCCAAAAATATGCGAAACTAAGATGTACATGCCAAGCAAAATTTTCCACACCAAACCACTTCAAAAAATGACAAATTTCTGGAATTTGGCATAAAAAATGCCAAGCTGGTAACTCTATTCTACTCATAGATTCTACCATTCTACATATAAGTGTAGACTTTATGGTTAAACGATTCTCCAAAAACGAAATTTGGGTTTGGGGTTAAAAATTAGGGTTCGGTTTGGGTTAATTACATCCCCGACAATGTCATGCATAATTAGTACTGCATGGCGATTGGCGAATGCATAATCAGATTAGAGGCAAACCTTATTGAAATTCAACAGCTCAGATGGCCGAGTGGTAAGAGCGTCTGCCTCGGCAGCTGTAGACCTAGATTTGATTCCGAGTAGGGTCAAACCAATGACTTTAAAATTGGAATTCATAGCTTCCCTACCTGACGCTCAGCATTAAAGGGACAGTGTGGAGAACCAGCCGGTAAGTTTACCTGTTGTGCCGTTGGGAAAGGCAGTTAGCGTGATTCTCCCATGTTGGTGTGGTAGACAGATGGCTCACAACTCCTAACCGAAGTCGTTTTAGCGCATTTGTGGCGAATTTATCAAAATAAAGCATTTGCCGCCTCTTTAATTTTATTCACTGTATTTTACGTCTGATCATACAAATGCTTAAACTGTGAATTTCAAGTCATTTTCGATGATGATGTCACAAACACGTCAATTTCGATGTCTCATTTGCATAATAGAAGTTTTCGCCTAATTTTTAACTTTATGTCTCGCAGCGGCACGTCTAATCATACAAAATGCTTAAACTATGAATTGCAAGTCATTTTCGATGATGATGTCACAAACACGTCAATTTCGATGTCTCATTTGCATAATAGAAGTTTTCGCCTAATTTTTAACTTTATGTCTCGCAGCGGCTCGCTGGCGCCGCAGTGCGACCATGCTCATCTTGCAACTTCCTTCATATTACATCTTTACGAAAATATTAATATTTCCCGCTTCGCTGCATTAGGCCAATTTTGTATGTGACGTCATTGTCCATTTCAATGTTCAAAAAAACTATAAATAGAGGTAGCTGGCGGCATTCAGAAAGTCTAACTTGTAGGGGCGCTTTATGTGTTCTGATTTCTTGTCTGTTTTGGTTAATTTTAATGAAAAGTTGCTGCTGAACTACTGCCTGAAAATTGAAGAAAAGAAGATCCAGAAGTTTCCTAGCAATCCATTTAGCAATCTATTTTTCCCAGCAGCCATAAAAGAGTTTGGTAGGCTACTGCGCAGCAGCTAGTCTACAAAAGGGTTACAGCTACCTATCGGGCCTTATATCCATTTCCATCGAGAGTGTTAACGCGCGGCTACGGCCGAAGATTGCGCTTTCGCTAGTGGGACCCATAACTGAAACCAGATCCACACTGAGTCCATAACCAGGATCCCCACACTGTGCCGTTGGGAAAGGCAGTTAGCGTGATTCTCCCATGTTGGTGTGGTAGACAGATGGCTCACAACTCCTAACCGAAGTCGTTTTAGCGCATTGATCGCTTTCTCGTGATAGTTGGATAAATATGCAACTAAATACTAAAAAATACTGAATATTCATTTTTGATCCGAAGAAGCGTAAGAGTTTGCGATCTCTATTGCTGAGTCATTACTAGTGATGTAAAAAAACAGTTTTTTTGCCCTTGTTTTTTTATTTATTCCTTCTTGAAAAATTAAAACAAGTTTGTTTTTAATATCAAGCTTAGCAAGCAGCATCAAATCGTGTTAACACATTGAACATGACTGTAGGTCGTATAGTGATACTGCTTCATTATAGTTTGTGGAGTAGTGCGTATTTAGCTTAAAGCTAACCATATGGGCTTATTTTGCGATTTGCACAGTTCTGCCGTACTAAATTTTGAGTTTCCCCAAAATATAGCCCAATCACAACGTTGTGCTATTGAAAGTTAAATCTGGTTAAATTATGGTTTAGGTCCTTATTTGACCTACTTAGCTTGCTTGCGCTTAGGGCTACGGAAGAGTTAGGGTTTGGGTGAAAAAAAACAAATGTAAACTAGGCCGGAGCCTATCTTCTCTACAAAAACTACAGACACTCATTGGATGAACAGGGAAATACAGTGCATTAATGTGTACTATCGACCTTCGCTTATCCACAATTTTTTTAATCTGCGGAATCTATTGCGATTGTTCTTTCTCATTTCTTATTCTTTGCATTGTGAAATTAAAACTGGCAACATCTTTCTGGTAATCGGTAACAACAAGCATGCAATCCATGATGGATTTAGGGGGCGAAAAGGTCACTCCTTGTACTCTCCATCACTACAAGACTTAACAATACACATCATGGCGGCCAATACTCATATTTAGTTTAGAATCGGACTCGATTTTGTTTTGAAAAAAAAAGTTTTTTTTTAACTAGCCTGTAACAAAAGTCTCGTCAGCCTTGCTACGCACAGCCAATCCAGGCTAAACTCATTCCAGACTGTAAAGACTCTTTTTTGCATTGCTTTACCTGGACATCTCGACTTCATTTCTTTTCTAGGTTGTGCCCTAATTTTGGCCGGCGACTGGCCCCAAACAACGATACCCTTTAGCTGTTTTTTTAGTAAAAAAAAACTTTTTTTTAAAAAGGCAAAAAAAAAACGATTTACATCACTACTCATTACGTACGAAGAACCGAAAGCAGCACAGTCAGCAAAGTTGATAAACAATGTGGCGATGATGAGCCACTGGCTGGCAGCATGGCCTTGCTCGGTGATATTCGTGTTATTTTAATGTCTAATGATAGTGTATGTATTAGCCTATCTATGTGAAGACAATGACCAATAGGCCTACCAAACCACGAAAAACCAAAGGTGGGTACATTGTCATTAATATGAAAACAAATTGACTTTAACGGAGGTACCAGCACAAAATTTGCTATCAAAGCTGACGTTTCGCATACTATGCAAGAACTTGTCCATATATGCGAAAAAGCTTAAGCCATGCTGCTCACGCTGATACACCAAACCCTATTAGGAGCAGATGCAAATTATTATTTTTGTTTAATTTCACACTCACGGCAGCTGGATCGCTTAACCCCGACTGTTTTTTGTTTCGCACTGGTATTTGCACCGCGTGACGCAATTGAAACGGAAATGCGATGAAGTTTCGACGGCTTGTTACTTGCACTCCAGCCGTAGTCAAGTTTGATCAGTGGATTGTCTTTTAGTTTTGTAGTTCAAAAAATAGCTTAACGATAGGCACTAAATTTTCAGTGCAAACCGAAATCCGACCCTGCACCATCGCATGCAGAACCAAAGGAGGTGAAAATGGCAAAAGCATGGCGCTCTAGGGCAAAAGGTAAGAGGGGGTAATCACCTCGTCTTTCACAATGGTATTTCCATCTTCGTCTTCCACTAAGGAAACTTTGATTACCCTTACCCAGATAGAAGTTTTCTAAATGATTCACGATTGTGTTTCGGCCGTTATTTTTATGAACGGACACGCGGTATTTTATCAGTTTTTTTAGCGATAAAAGGTAAATGCTGCTGCAACAATGTTATCGAGGAGCGCTTCACAAAACTAGGCCAATTAACAACAAACAGGTCGAACATGGCTTTATTCATACACAAAAGCAGCTCCAAGAAGTTAACTTACACAGACGGGATATTCTTCAATAATAGTAATGGAGACAGCAAATGAACTTACTCAAAATATAGATAAAGCACATTTTTGCCACGGACCTTGTCTACGTGAAAAAAGTATTCACTTCACGTGAAGAATTAAAATGCCTTTTTACATTTAAATAGCGCTCCAATAAAATTTTCGCAGTTGTACCGAAGTTTCAAAATGGAATTACCGAAAGCATGATGCTTTGACCAGAGTTTCTTAACACAACAATGATTTAACGAAAAACAGTAACGAGTCATTGACTTAATTGATGCTGAATTAAAGCCCTATTGTGTATGATCTTCCACCAGGATTATGTATGGTCGACGTGTGAGGTTTTGTCACTGCCCACTCGTACCAGACCTTTTGTTTTGTACATTGTCGCCAAATTCTTACCGAGACAACACTATCTGGAGCAACTTGCATAGGATTATGCAAAGGAAAGAACAAGGGGAACCAACTGAACATTCCAGGAGAATGGGATTCAGGCACAATGCTAATATTTACTTCCTCGTATAACTGGCAAAAAAAGTAGCCAGCAAAGCCATGCAAAATGCTATCACACGGTATTTCAAATGATAGTTCAGCAGTGCGACAATTTTTTAAGTGTTCGTATTCTGGTGATGTTTCTTGCGAAGCGTTTTTTTTGAATGATGGATGAGTAAAAGTGAAAACAGGCTTTGGGTTAGCAAGCTCATGATAATTGTGAATGCGAACTACATAGGGAGTCTCAAAGGCAGCTTCTTTTGGTTTTTCCTGTTCGATTGAACTTGCAGCGGCCACTTCGTTGAAAAGTTTTTGCGATGAAGCAGGGGAAAGATATGAAGTGTAGGAACACGGAATACTTACAGCAGTTGGTTTTAAAAACCGCTCAGCACCATCTAAACACTCTGGCGAGAGTTCGTTATCACCGAAGGATCCAAGTAATTCCGACACAATAATGTCAGCTAGTTCTGGAGCAGACCAAAGGCGCATATCACAAGATACAACAGTGACGTTTTCATTTTTCCATTCAGTGCGTAGAAGATGGTTCAAAGTCACTGCTGCATTTGCATTTTTTTCTACAGCAAAACACTTTATTTTACGATTTGAGTTCTTAGCGGCTTTTAACGCAGCCCTAACAAGAGGTCCTCGACCAGCACCAAGAACCATAACAACGACAGGTTTTTCTTCTGATTCTTCTCGAGTGAACCGGTTGATTAAACATTTGGTAATTGCTTCTTCATACCTGGCATACTTAACTGGGTCTTTTTCAAAAACCTCATACGTAGCTGATTCAAGATTGTCCATTAAAGGCTGCAGAGGCGATTGCAAATAATCTTCATAACCCTTGGCAAAAATTTCATACTGATCCAAAGGAGGGCGGTTTTCATACAAATGCGTAACATACTGCTGATAAACTCTAAGCCCACAATCATGCCTGTTGTCACCAGTAACTACGACTTGACAATTCAGTCGAAAAAACTGCATCAACAAAAATTGATGAACGCGAGACAGAACTGGATAACCTTTTTTGTTGACCAAGAATATAGACGTAGGCAATATGATCGCACGTATAGGTTCACCAAGCCATTGGTTCAAAACAACTTTATCAGGTAAATCAGCAGTAAGTTGAAGGGCAACACCAATTCTGCTATGGTGATTGCAGAGTGATCGAAATTTATTCCACCATAGCCAAGTATTCACAGTATTTTCGTCTTTTGACACACCATTGCACCCATCCTTATTTAAAGATATAGGCACATGAATCCACATGTTAGCACAGCTGTGGCTTTTTAACAAATGTGTGTAAATCAGCTTTGCTAAATTAGCACAATCTGCGCTCGGTAACTGAACAATTACAGCCGGCAAACCGAGATATGTGGTAAAATTCAGTTCCTCACAAGCAGCTTCAACTGCTACAGCCTTGTCCATATCTGAACCAGATTCCAACGGCAACCAAGACGAAAGTTTTCCTACAACTAAGCTGCTCCAATTTTGACTTTTCAACATGAAATCAGGATTAGATGCATCTCCAATGCGTTGTCCACTTTCACTTTTCAAAAATGACACTTTTTTCTTAGGATTAACAATGTTGAGGCAGACGAAGTCATAGCCTTCTCCACAAGCACTTTCAACAGCACATTCCAAATCAGATTCAAAATCAAGATCAATTCCACAAGAAACTCTAAGTCCTTTTTTTGCCATATTATTGTTTTAATCTGCAACTAACAATTTAAAACAAAACTAGCAAACACTGACCTGAGACAAAAAACCGTAAAATTAAATGTGTTAAGCAGCAAATTCAAAAATAAAAGGACAATGGGATACCGGTACTTAAAAACAATCTAATTATAAGAACATCGTTTTGAGCGGTTACCACTAATTTCATCAGCTGGTCTTTTCTTTACAAACTTTTTGTCACACGACACTTCTAGCATGCTTCAAGGATCTCACTCACACTGATGGAAGTTTTTTTCACAAGTTTCAGTCATCAAGATCTGAAGGTGGGTAAAGTGAACAATTAACCGTCTGCGACTAAGGATGTACCGATTCCAACTTTTTTGCCAATGCTGATACTCAAAAAATACCTATTCCGATTCTCAAAAAATTGCCGATACTCACCAATGCCGATTCCGAAGAATTGTCACATCCCTAGTTTGAACCGATCCACAAGAGTTCAGACAGGAAACCCAATGTGGTGCAGACTCACAGCAAAAAAGCAAATCGCTGATGATTAGAGGAAATGAAATTAGACATCTAAGGAAAAGGACTATGAAATAATTTTCAAAAAAACAATCCAAATCCACAAAAAATTTTTTCTGAAGAATCAATCCGATATAGGCCTTTTTTATAGTTGCTGATTCTTAAAAATTGCTGATACTCACCGATGCCGATTAATCGGCACATCCCTATCCGCGACTTTTTTCGCTTCACGTTTTCTGAGAGTTAGCGTTAAGGCAGTGTCTAGAGCACTGGTGGCCGTTTTTTTTGAAATTGCTCTTTATACACACCAACCCCAAAGTTACATTAACTTTAGGTCTATAACCCTAGCCCCAATCTCCCTCCCCCTTAACTGCACTCTAATACCCTTGATTTAATGTTTGAACTTACTGCCCATGACGACATACCAGCGTAACACCAACAACATGTAAAGAAACAAACAAGCAGTCCGATACAGCAATGCTTTAGCAGTCCCATGCAGCAATGCTTTAATAATGGAAACTGGTCTGGTCCTCTAGACCAGTCGTCGGCAATGCGGCCCAGTCCGTGTGAAGTTTGTTACCTGTCTGTCTGCGTTTTTAGATTAAGCGCATTAAATTTGAGACACTTTTATAACATTAGAAGCAATGCTTAGACGTCTTAAAAAAATACTCTATAGCACGATTCTGGTGATCCAGTTATGCAAACTTACTCAAAATCATAAAAATAACCAAGTTGCAAAGGAAATCTTTCAATTTAACAGCTAACATTTAATTATGCTGTCCTTTCATCGTAAATCTTGTGTAATTCAAATAGCATTAGGCTAAATAAGCTGGTTAAGAGAGAATAGTGCTACGAATCAGGTTTGAGAAACTACCGGTACTATAAAAAATTAAGGCAAAGCTGCTGTTGCAGCAAGATGTAAAATGCTTAATGCTTTAGTACGAGAGGGCTACAACAAGATCGAGGATTTTGATTCTGCTTAAATACGAGCTGTTTTATTGCTACAACATTTGTGATTTTTCGAAGGCCGGTTCACAAAAAAATTCAGTTTTAAACCCGTCTGCTGTGCAAAAAAAGGTTTCCTACCACTGCTCTAGACACTTTCTAGCAGGACTTCGGAGCAGACATAAATCTGATGCTGCTCCGGCTCCAGCTCCGGAGCTGTCATTTATAAAAATGGAGCTCCAGCTCTGGAGCACTCTTCCATAAAAATGTTGCTCCAGCTCCGGCTCCAGAGCTTTTTCTACTGCGGCTCCAGTTGAAGTACTGCACATTTAAAATAGAGGTTTACATGCATTTAAACAATGTATGACTTTTTAACATTTACCACTGCAAAACGAAACGCAGAACAATCAACGAAATGAAAGTGTTTATTGCAAAACAGACTTGAGTAAAATGCTCATAAAAACTGAATACAATAGCAATACCACATAAAAAAGAAATAAAATACAAATCCAAAATACATATCCCCAAAGACCTCTAAAATAGAAAATATTTCACATCTGTACCTGAATACGTTTAAGACTAGGTGGATCTAAGGCTAAATAAAGCAATGATCAGATCGTTTTATGACTACTCTAACTGATATTATAATTTACCACTGTCAATGAAAGGGTGAAAGTATTTAAAAACAAATACAAAACGTATTGGCAAGGAGTATTAAATACAATATTCAAGTACGTAGTTTAATTACTGGGGAAATTATGACATCATAAAGGCTGGTTCAATGCGTGACTTCCATCTCTGAGTTTGGATAAACGTCACAATCAGCAAAAAGATGCTGGAAGTGATTTACTGATTACTGAGTGTATGTAGTCAAATACAGAAACAAATTAGCCTACTGCGCTACATTATTTTCGTAAGTACAAGTTGCTGCCTAGTGCCTCCATTAAGACGATGTTTACTGAATATTGTTGAATAATTTTGTCAAATTGCAATGCACTCGCGGACCCCTGGTTAGGAACCACTGGCCAAAAAAACAGCTTCAACAATCACATGGACAAGTTTTAAAAGGTGGCGCAGGAGAGAAAATCTTCACTATTGAAAAGGGTTGGTGTTGAAGTTTGTGAAATATATATGCCAAAAAAGAAGTTTGTTGAAGTGGCTGAATGTCACTTTGCTATAATTTACTGGATAATCTAGAATTAAATCTAGCAGTAGCATCTCAGATGTTGACATGGAGCTGGAGCTAGCTTTGAAAAAAGTTGCTCCGGCTCCTTCTAAATTTTAAATAGAGCTCTGGCTCCTCCCTAAAACCACCTGCTCCGTGGCTCCTGCTCCGTGGCTCCTGCTCCTAGCGCCGACTCCAGCTCCGAAGCCCTGCTTTCTAACATTAATCTTAGGTAGCGTCTACAGCACCGGCCCGGTTTCCATAATCAAAATGCTGCTGCATCGGCAGCTTGCTTGTTCCAATAATGATATCATTGTCACGTGGGATTGATTTTCCAGCGCTGCAGCGGACTGCTTGTTTATTTCTATAAAAGGCTGCTGATGCTCTAAACACTTCCTTAATCTCAACCCTTGGTCATTCAACATCGACTGACATCAGAAAAACATGAAACGAAAAAAGTTGCTGACGGCCAATTATACACTACAACCCTGAAGGTTTGGCCCTGAGCCATGACCCTGTAAACAGAAAGCTAAACTTCTGATTTTGCATTGAAGGCTCGAACTGAAGAATTTTGAACCAAATTAAAATTCCCACACTTTTTATGCTAATGGAGCCAAATCATTAAAGTTGCATGATTTGGAATTGGCCTAGATAGTGAAATCAAAGTTGGCTTGGACAAAAATGCGCTTGAACATGTAGAGAACTTTAGCTTTATTATTCATAAATTTTACATAAACTTGGAAAACCTTTTAAATTTTAATTTTAAATGTCTTCTAACCATAGCCAAGTGTTGTGTGACGTAAAGACCAGTTGACAAATGTTTTGGCAAATGGCAATCAGTTATGCAGGTTGATCAGACATTATGCTCAGTGCTGCAAGCAATTTTTGTTTTAACCCTTGGAAAAAGAAATAATTGGTGGATTAATGCCAGTATGTATATGAAAGTCTTTTTTAAATACAATATGCCGGTTGAATTTCATTATAAGTCATGACCATACTGGTTAGGTGGTACTGTGGTAGTCTCCCAGTAAGCAGACCATCGCCTCCAGGTTTAATTTATGGCCGAGGCTAAGGTTACATGACCGAAACATTTGTCTTTTTGGTTTATTTTATTATCCCCTCATGCTTCCCCGATTGTACAAGAGCGTGACGAAGTAATAAAATAAACTAAAGAGGCAAATGTTACGGTCACGTAACTTTAGCCACTTCCTTAATTTAAAACTGAAACTAGGCTACTAGCCTAATACTTTTTCCTAAACTTGAAATAGGTCTAGGGCCTTCTGCTGAGTCCATTACTGGTAGACTCAGGCATAGAATAAGCCAGTGTCAATTTTTCCATTAACGGCATAATAGGTTTTAGGTCTATTTTGTTGCAGCTACATAACCCCATGTCACACGAATATTACATCTTATTCTATTCTATCGATACTGTCTTCACGAACCCAATTGTTAACGATAGGCAGAGGATTCGCCACAAAAAAGATTTGCCACGCAACGGTGATAGGTTGGGGTTGCCCCCTCCAACCCTCAACCCACCCACCCCGACCATCTCCCCCAACCCCAACTCACCCGACCCAACCCCAACCTATCACCGTTGTGTGGCAAATTTTCCACATGGGCAATGATTGCAAACGTTTATTCGACACTTACGCTCAAATTCTCGGTCACATTCTTACTGGTATGTCTCACCCGCTGTGTGGCAAATCTTCTGTGGCGAATCTTTCATGTGGCAAATCCTCTGGCAACCATTGTTAACCCCAGGTCACACAAATCCGAATTGAAGCTACCAAAGCAAAACGAACCGAAGCCGCAACAAAAATCAGCTTAAAACTAGTGCAGCACTTGCCATATTACGCTGCGATCTATCCACTGAGCTATCGAGAAGTTGTGGCAATCTTGCACAAAATGGCACTCAAAAACCCATGACGTCACTTACGGCAAAATAGAGCTAAAAGCTATTTTGTCGTTAACGGCAAAATAGACACTACCATACAATAAAGGTACCGATACCAATAGTGGGGTAACGTCTAGTACCGTATCAGCCACCAGGTTTGATTAGGGTTAGTTAGGATTAGGTTTGGTTAAGGTAAAATTTAGTTAAGGTTTGGTTCAGTTATAACCTTAACTCTAACCGAACCTAGGGGCTGATAGTCTACTAGACGTTACCCCCGGTAGAGTCCACTGGCCTGGTTTCTAATATCATAACGACTGCACCAGACTGCTTGTTTGTTTCTTTAGATGACATTGGTGTCATGCTGGTATGACATCATGAGCAGTAACTTCAAACATTAAATTAGGGGTATTAGACTACAGTTAGCTGGTTAGGAGGGAGATTGGGGATAGAGCTAGAGACTTTAAATGGTTGCCAGTAACTTCGCCACATGGTAACTTTGCCACAGTAACTTCGCCACAGAAACTTCGTCACATGGTAACTTCGCCACACTTTGAGAAAGTGAAGGGTGATGTAGGGATAGTAGGAAAATGTGTTGGGGTGTGGGGGTAGATGTGGGAAGAGGTATGAGAGGAGGTGTAGGAAAGTGTGATGGGGTGTGGGGGAGGTAAGGGGAAATGCAGGGAAAGGTGAGCGTAGGGAAGAGATGTGGGGAATTAAAAGTGTGTTGGAGCCCCATACCTCAATACATTTCCTTACATCTCCCCCATTCCCCTCCCCACATCCTTTACCCACACGCCTACACACTTCCCCACTCACCCCATACACTCTCCCACACCCTCCCCACACATCTTTCCTTACCTCCCCCCACACCCCAACACATTTCCCTACATCTCCCCCCACATCACCCATATTTTTTCCCACAGCTCCCCTGACTTCCCCCTACACCCCAATGCACTTCCTTATTCACTCCAGGCACTCTCCCCACATCTTACCCCACGTTTCGATTATGTGGCGAAGTTACGATGTTACCTCAATGAAGTTAACTCGAAAAGCCCGATAAAATTTTTACGGCAACCGGGAATTTAGAGTCTTGTTTCGGTGTAGGCAATGTAAATTTTCGATGTATGAAAGTGTGGCGAAGTTACTGTGGCGAAGTTACCATGTGGCGAAGTTACTGGCATCCCTTTTAACAGCTCAGATGGCTGAGTGGTATAGAGCATCTGTCTCTTGAGCTGTAGACTCGAGTTTGATTCTGATTCGGATCAAACCAATGACTTTAACATTGGTATTCACAGCTTCCCTGCTTAACGCTCAGCATTAAAGGGACAGTGTGGAGAACAAGTCGGCAAGTTTACTTGTTGTGCCGTTGGGAAAGGCACTAAGCGAGATTCCCCCATCTTGGTGTGGTAGACAGATGGCTGGCAACTCCTAAGTGCATTGATCGCTTTCTCGTGATAGGAGGATAAATATGCAACTACCTAACTTACCGATAGGGGTTAGCTGGTTGGTGTGTATACAGAGCAATTTCAAAAGAAAAAGGCCACCGATGCTCTAGAAACTGCTTAGATTACATCTTAAAATCTCCAAACTTAAGTTTCCATTCATGCTCTAGACCAGGGTGGTCCAAGGTTGACAGTGTCGCGGGCCAGATTATTTTTTGTATATTAATTCGCGGGCCACACACAGCAACATCAGCGCAAACAAATAATAAACAAAATATTGTGTACTTTACGGTTTCTCTGTCTCTGAAACCTTTTCCATTTTTAGCCAGTATCAGAGAAACTTCGCAAGATGCCTTCTTGTCAGAAAGATTAGTTTTTCTGAAGTTGGTCATTAGCGTATAGTATTTGCCTTTTAAGTCTTTTACAACTGCTATTCTAGCATATCCGTCGTATCGTTCATACTGACTCTTATGACGTGTTTCGTAATGCCGTTTTAAGTTGTATATATTCTTTTGGCACTGACACAATTTGCAGACATGCCAGGCATTGTGGTTTACTCGTACCCTTAACAAATAAGTACTTTTCCTCCCATATTGAGTTAAAATGTCTACTTGGATTGGTTAACTTTCTTTTCACACTCATTTTTGCCAAATAATTGTAAATCTTAAAGTTATAAACCACTGCACAAACAAATGTAGGTTTTAGATTTCAACTGATTCTACTTTTCTGACTATCAAGAGTAACTTTACAACCTCACCGCTACTATGACCCTGGATTGAATAATGATAGTGAAGTTGTTACCATGATTATGTTGCAACGTAACAATGCAAAGATTGTGACATTGCAACGAAACAATGCGAAAAACAATTAATGACCTTACAATTGTTGTAACGTCATAAATTGTTTTTTCGACTAGTTTTCATTTATACTGCTTCACGTGCGTTTTACTATCCTGCTGAAAATGAATCAAGTCTTAATCGAAATGTTCAGGCTCAAATTGTTTCTTATACCTTTGCTTAGACTTAGAGATTCGGGAAACCGTGTTGACTCCGGCTACGTAACGTTGGAATGCGTGTGAACAGGAAAAGTAAGTAGATGACCAGCGAATCGTAAACTAAGCACAGCGGGGAGTTCGGTTCAAAACGCAAAACTGCAAGCGTTGAGTCAAAATAAGTTCGTAACGTTCCTTACCAATAATAAATGTGACTGATTGTACGTTGTGAGTCGGTAACTTAGATGTTATCATATTTCACTAAGACTTTCTCGCAGTTTCTCCAGAATTTTTGCAGAATCTTCCGCGGGCCAAAGAAAATGCTGCCGCGGGCCACTAGTGGCCTGCGGGCCTGGGTTTGGACCACCCTGTTCTAGACTATTCTACTTTGTACAGTGTGGTAATTATTGTCAGTAAGTCTACGGTACCAGTAGGCCTAATTCATTGCTGAGCTTTTCTGACAGTCTGAGTTCATTCGCTTCGAATACTGTTGTCTACTAGTAGTCATAATGGTATCACAGTTGCAACTGTCCATACTGATGGCAGACAATACATATTACCCCTCAGTCCTCACTGGTAGTCTACAATGACATCAACCAAACTACAGCACCTAAGCTACTCATGCTGCCTCCATTTCCCGATTTTCTGACGTTATCCAAAATTTCCAATGTGGTAAAATCTACTGGTTGCCACTTATTTCATTATATTTCTGATTTATTTCTCCAATCAATTTTTTTGCCCAAAGCTACAAAATCTCAGAAGATGCCATATCATGTCAACTTTCAAGGGTGTTGCCAGAAAAATTTAGGGGGGGCCAAATTTTATAACTTTCAAATCTGACGTCATTTACTTATCGTAGCAGTGCAGCATATTTTTCTCATATCGATGAAAACACAAATTTTGTGAAATTTCTGTCCAAGTCATAAACTGATCGCTAAATTATGCTAAAATTTTAACTTTTTCTCTAAAACGGCCAGTTGGTAGTAAATTTTAACTAGGCAATCGTCACACACTACGCAGTTGACCCAGACACACTAATCCATCATCATTTATGAACGTCATTTTACTTGTTGGAAATTAGACAGGGACGAGATAGGCTTTCAATGCGTAGAGATAAGGTTACTAAGTTAGTAAGGGGTTAGCACATACGATAAAGTCGAAATCAAAGTTTATTAAGTATTTCTCCACAACCTGACTTCATTGGCGAGATTGTCCAATGAATATATGCTCTCAATGTTCGACGACGATGTTCGACGAGTTTCTCTAAGGATTTGTTTTATAAAATAAACAACGATTCTAACTTTATTGCCCCTTTAAGATAGAATAGGCTTACCATACGTCCTCCTTTTGGAGGACATGTCCTCCTTTTTAACAAAAAATATTTTGTTCTCCGAGGACATTAAAAAATCCCCAAATGTTCTCGTTTTTGGCATTTTGGAACAGCGAAAACATTAGACAGCATGCCTACACAAAAATTTTGGGATGTTTGAGCTGAAACTACGGCCTGCGGACGTGATGACCTTTTTTTGCTCTTCACTTGATTTTGGGCAAAAAATTTGGACAACTGCGGGCAATTTTGGGCGGAAAATTGGACATCTGCATACGTAATGACCTTTATTTTGCTCCTCACTTGATTTTGGGGCGGAAAACTGGACATCTGCGGACGTGGTGACCTTCAAACAACCTGTCCTCCTTTTGCGCAATGAAAATATGGTAACCCTAAGACAGAAAGCAACTCGAAAAAAAAGGTTGTCATTAAAGCGTTCTTGAAGAGAGCTGCTTATACCATCAATATATGAAAGGAATATCGAGAGTTGATAATATTGTGAGGCCGTTTCTGGTTGAAGGTTATCACGATAAACTTGTCTTCCACTAACCCGGGGCATTGAAAGCTCTTTAGCTCTTCCATGCCAACCACTGCACAAGTCTCATTATAAATACTGGATGCGATGCGACTGTGGTGAAGTCCATCCGATCTTGATCAAGAACGCTCTGAAGAGAAGCAATCATACTTTTCACAGAAGGTACACTGACTCCAACAGTTTGAAACTTTCGCTCTAGTGGCTCCATAAGCGCCGAGTAGGCTACCTCCCATATCAAGCATACAGCGTATGTTACACCAGGCTTTCTGAGAGCAGCTTTCAAGGAAAGCCCTTTCGCTCGCGTCCCCTACCAATGAATCAAGAGCGACAAGTATAAGCCAGAAGTTTGCTTTAAAGGGGCAATAAAGTCAGAATCGTTGTTCATTTTATAAAACAAATCCTTAGAGAAAAATTTTTGAAATTTTTTCGCGTTGACCCGGTGCATTTTAATTGCGTAATTCCGAAGATATTGAACTTTAAAAATTTGAGAGTCCTCTGAGAATATGACGTCGTTCATTTCCGCAACATGCTAAAAGTCACGTGATATCAACTAAGAGCAGACTGCAAGAAGCAGCTGCTTATGGCCGAAAATGAATGAACAATGTAGGCTGATAAAACGCTAGCGTTAGCCTTTGGGCTGACCCGCAGCAGCGTATGAGCTGGAGTCTATGTATCTGGAATCTGCGAACGTAGCCACACAATTTTTGGAGACCTAGGCTGCCAACATATTCTGCGAATAGAACGTTAATGAATGCGCGACATAAACTTTCATGAAGCATTCGAGTTTGAGTTTATTTTATTCCACGACCAAAAACACAAAACTAAATCAAGAAAGAACAATAGCCTAACTGAAAGCAATGATTTTATTTGGAGAAGTCTTCAACGAATATGAATATTGTAAACACTGTTCCAAATCATCAAAAGTGCATTCCTTCCTGTGAGCTAGCTGGAAATTTACACAGCATCCCTGAATGATGCAATCATTGTTTCCACATCCTATAGCAGCATGCTTTGCAATAGGTTACCTCAGACTCCTAACACAAGCATCACAGACTGCAGTTCTGTCCTCTACTTTACAAAGTGGTTTTAATAAAATGTTGTTTGGATTAAATATCTAATTTTTGCATGGTTGTATCATTTTGTACAGCAAAGACTCCTTGGGTTTCAGAGTTTGAAAATGGAAGTTTCAAATAACAGTCAAATTTATAGAAAAGTTTTGTAAGCTAACCAGCATGAAAGCTGAAAAATAATATATGAATAAATGTATAATTAATCAAGAGATCATCATGAATATTGCTTACCGGTACACTGGTAGTCTACCGGTATAGGAAACAGTAGGATATGATGTCTGTGTGATAAACTAATAAATTGAAAAACAACATTTTACAAATTTAGCCAGGATTTAAAACTGCATAGGCCTAGGCTCATCAATAATAGCAATAAAAAATCAAACATAACAAAATGTAGACTGGCCCAATTATCTGTTTATGCCCAACAAATCCAACTCAAACAGAAATAAATTCCCACCTAAGAATCTACTTTTCTGGCTAAATCGATGAAGTTATGTCTAGTCTATGGTCCAATCAAAATTTTGCATTCAAAATAAATTATCTCTGCAAACCCAGTTACTGTTTGAGAAAACTCCCCTTAGGCAGGGTGTTGCGTTCACCAACACACACTCACGTTGTATCGGCTATTGGCAAGAACACTGATCCTATCTGACATAAGTTCAGCGGATGTCAACTGCTAACCACTCAGCAATAAGTTAATTTTGAATCAATCTATTGCTAGGCCAACAAGGTAGTAGGCGATTCAGTTAGCAAGCATACGATACGACACGTTACACTACGTTAAAACACCTTACTCACTTCACTGAAAAACAAGAAAACAAAACAGAAAAAATAATAGGCTTAGGCCTACCAGCAGTAAAGCAGACAAACTGTCTTAATTACAGGCTCCTCAGTCCTCATAATTTCAAATTCAACATACACACACTAACCTTAACCTACACCTACCTCGGCAATCAATCAATCACTAAGCACAAACACTCTAACTTAGCTTTAACAAACAATAAACAAAGGAAATATCTGCTCCAAATTCTGTCACATGGCCTCGAAAACTCCATAATTTACAGAACAAAGAAAAAAGCTAATTACGTCATACAGAGTTGCCAAAATTAGTACGATAATAGCAAAAGCGGATTTAAACAATTCCGCATTACACAAAGTGTAGCGCTAACACAGGGTGTACCACTTGGTTCTTCCTGGCGAGAACGTCTTCCAGGCAAGAACCACTTAACTTATCGTGCGAACTCAAGTGAAGAATCTGCGCCAAAATTCTTCAATCCTCTCAAAAACTTGTATCACACTTGTCTTAGGTTTTACCAATTTTATTGCATTTGTAACATTACGTAACTCGGTAATTTATGGGGGGTTCAGAAATGGCCACTGTCACACGTTCATCAAACAACGGTGAAGACGCTGGGCCCTGAACTAAGATACACCAACTTGTTTTTGGATCAGATCGTAAAATAACGTTTTACCCAAGCTCAATCAATACCAACACAAGACAACTTCGCCTGTACACGGAGCAGCAAAACTATCTTTCTGGAATGCCGAAATAATGTGGTCGAGGTCTTTATACTGTCTCATTTCGTCGTCAAAGCAATTATCAACAGGAAAAAGAGTCTGGGGCTTCAAACGTCACACAAAAGGCCAATTAACTGCACTTCAAAAGGAATAGTCCTAACACAATGCGATTTCAGACACCAGTAATTAGGAGCATTTTAAAAATGATTTTGTACTACTGTCATGCACCATACTTCACAAACAAAACACTTGCCAAACAAAGACATTGTAATTTAGAACAATTTCAAATAAGTTTATATAAAAGGTGTCTATCGAAGTATCTCCAGCAGTTTGCTTTAGAAATTAAGAGACTCTAGAATACGTGTGATTAAAGTGTCAACAAAACATAAGGCCATTTATGATTTTACCACCACTGTACCAGTATACTTTGATCCGGGTAGAAACGAAGGATGGTGCTACTGTCCAAAATATGTAAATATGGACCAAAATTCCTTTTCAAACTTTGCGGTTTGGAAGTTTCAGTTTTAATAGTCTATCAACCAAGAGGTAGGCCTACTGGTTGAGAGAGCCTACGCCAGTCAGGGTATGGTAGAAGTACAGTAATAGTCTATCCTACGGTACTTTATAGCACTTTGCTTGATAAGGCTAGCTAGACCAAACGACCATGGTTACCATAGTGATGAAAAACAAAATGGCCGCCGAAACCAACTCCTCAGAGGACTATCCATTCCATGGAGGTCGGAAAGCTGCAATAACTTTTGAAAGAAGGCGTTTCTGGATGTGATGTAAATCAAACACCATTCAAAACTATAATTTTTTATAAGTTTTTTAAGCTAAAGTGAAAATGTAGGGTTTATTGCCCCTTTAAATCTTCGGATGCTTACCGTAGAGCGGGACAGCGCTGTTTCGGGCTATTAGCTTTCATCAGCCGCCCTCAGGTAGGATGCATTCATCTTCCAGAACGAATGATCTTGCCAGGATCACCCATCCCTTCGCATAAATATATCTTAAAGAATTTGACCTTTGTGGTACGTATCCACTCGTGTGGTTACGTCACCGCGCTGGTCAAATCCTTTACGTGGCCAGGGTGAAGAGCAATAACTAAAAAAAGCAATGTCCTTCCTGGCCTACTGGACGGGATGTCATGACGACTTCCTCTTGCTGGGTCAGAGGTTAATATCAGCTCTCCATCGCCAACAGTGCAAAGTACTACAGTCAAACTTACCGTAGAGCGGGACAGCGCTGTTTCGGGCAATTAGCCTTCATCAGCCTCCCTCAGGTAAGATACATTCATCTTCTAGGACGAATGATCTAGCCAGAATCACCCATCCCTTCGGATAAATATATCTAAAAGAATTTGACCTTTGTGGTACGTATCCACTCGTGTGGTTACGTCACGGCGCTGGTCAAATCCTTTACGTGGCCAGGTTGAAGAGCAATAACTAAAAAAACAATGTCCTTCCTGGCCTACTGGACGGGAAGCCCGGCCTACTGATGAGGGTTAATAGCCCGAAACAGCGCTGTCCCGCTCTACGGTAAGTTTGACTGGAGTGCTTTGCACTGTTGGCGATGGAGAGCTCAAATTAGCCTTTGACCCAACAAGAGAAAGTCGTCATGATTTCCCGTCCATTAGGCCAGGAAGGACATTGCTTTTTTACAAAATTTCAGAAAAATTTCAAAAGTATAAGAAAATTTCAGAAGTATAAGAATTTGTAAAGCCACGTCCGACCCCCCTTCCCCACCAACATAAACACACAACTGCTCGAAGTCAACAACGATTAGATAGCCTACACCAGAGGCGCAAAAGGCTTCAAGCTTTTTATTATTTTAATGATCATTTGCAATTTGATTTTAATTTCAAGGGGGGGGGGGCATGGCCCCTTTGGCCCTTCCTCCTGGCTACGCCTATGCAACCCTGTCAAGTAATCAAGTTTTTATTCACGTCGTACATATTTTTTCATAATGTACCGGTATCTAATCGTTTTTCATAGACGTTATTTGGTGAGATATGTTAAGCTGATTATACCTAGGCTACAGTACTTTAAAATTGTTCAGTGAATGGTAACACGCTGAAAAGTCGATTGCAGGAATTTTAGGAGTGATGTTATGATTTCTTGCAACAAAAGGAAACGATTGTTGTGAGAAAAGCGATATTGGGCTACAAAGTAGTCAGGCGATGATGTATCGGCCTACGTCAATTTTGCACGGCTTCATGCTATAGCACATTGGCATTCACATTTGCTCATAGAGCAATCGTTTCATTGTTTTATAAAACCTCGACGAAAAAAAACAAATTCTCTTTATAAATATGGAAATCCTCCCAAAATTTTTCAGCCCAGCTTACGACCTCGATGTCCTATTCTCGATGACTTCTCCTCAACACAAGTGCTCTGCCGACGTACCGGTACTTGTGTTGGTGCCGACAAATGTTTCACTTTACCGGCATGTTAGCTTGAGTTGTTAAGGACTTTGATCTGGGTACGGGAGGTCTGGGGTTCGATACTTCGATTCCCGGGCCAGTTGCATCGGACACAGTGTCGTTAACAGCTAGCCACCTCTACGACGTTTCTCGGAGCTGTGTTGCCCAGGCGCTAAGCTGTATTGCGAAGATGGGCCCACTACTCGTTAGACGCTTCCGCGTAATACCGCGAGCATCAGGGCGTAGCCAGAGTGGGGGGGCAAAGGGGGCAATATTTTCAGATACCACTAGCCTACAAACAAAGACACTAATACTATAACGTAAATGTACAACAGCGCGAGCAGGAGCGGATTAAGACCACTCGGGGGTTGATGGGAGTCCTTTTTCGACAAAAAACTACGCTAAAATGAGTGTTTTTCTCTTAAAACACCAAAAATCCGTTGCGGCTGGGGGCTCTCCCCTCCAGACCCCCTTAGCCCCTGGCGGCTGTCGACTCCCCTTTGCCTAATCCTGAGTGCGCCGCTGGACAAACCTATGAAGTTTTGCTCCCCGCCCGAAAATTGGGGCTGGCTACGCCTCTGGCGAGCATAATAAAGGTTTCATTGATTTAGGTTGGGATAAGTCAATCTAACATTGCGGTATTGAAAGGCATTTTGTCAATCAATCAATCAAGCTTTTTATTCTTGAAAAAAAAGAAGGCATCGCCGAACACATTTACAGAAAGAGAAACTCAAGAAAAGGAGGAAACGACGCAACGACAAAGCGTTAAAACATGCGATATGAAGATAATAATACTCACACACACAAAAAAAAACAAGAACAACACGCATGGTCGTGACACCTAAAAAAAAGAGGATCCCCTGCGAATAAAGGCCCAACACACCAACTGAAGCGCTGAGACCCTCGAGACACTGCGCAGGCCCATCCCATTTCAACACCACTTCAGCACAGATGCGATGTCGCAACCAGATAAAGCCACACAACGCCACAAAGGCCCCAGCATCCCAGTCAGTGTGATCGCGCCTTCACGAAAAAAGCAAAGTAAGCAAAGAATAAACCAGGGAGTCGAACCGAACCCGAACCGGAGTTTTATATACCGGTTTTAAGCTATTTTTGTCGAACCTTAACCGAACCCGAACCGTATTTTTCAAAATCGCAAAGAGCGAACCGGAACTGAATCGAGTAATCTGAGTACTTGCGAACCTTAACTGAACCCGAACCTATTGAAAGAAGCGGTTCGCTCCGTGACATCACACGCATCACTTTGAAGCTGGTTTGAATTCAAAATAATAGTCATTTATGTAAGTAATCTATGCATGGTGAAACAGTCTTTTACCGTTAATTAGCTTTTAGGGATGTGCCTCAAGGAAAATTACTCGGACTCGCCAAGTAACGAGTATTCAAGACATTACTCGGCCGAGTATCTATTCTGCGATGTCACGATATGAACTCAAAATCAGGTGAAGAGCAAAAAAAGGTCATCACGTCCGTCAAAGTCCTAATTTCGACTCAAAATCAGGTGCAGAGCAAAAAAAAGTCAAAATGATAATACTTTAGTGCTCGGTCGAGTATCAATTAATGCTCGGACTCGGCCGAATAATGTCTTAATACTCGGCCGAGTACTCGGACTCGACTCGGCACATCCCTACTGGCCTTACTGCAAGTTAAAATTAATGCATTATATTGGCCTGTCAATGTAAAGAAAAATTGCGTTGTGCGTTTCATTTTTTAACTGATGTTACTAGAACTATACCATTTTTTACTGTGAACCAGAACCGGAATTTTATAAACCGGTTTTGAAATTATTTTTGCTGGAGCGAACCCAAACCGAACCGTTTCAATTTATGTGAACCTTAACCGTAACTGAACCGTAATTTGAAATTTCTGTTGAACCCAAACCGAACCTGAACCGGAAAAATCAAACGGTTCGACTCCCTGGAATAAACAAACTGAACAAAGTTTCCGCCTTCAGCGTCAGCAGTGAACGGGAGTATGCAGAAAAATAAATAAATATAAATAATAATAATGCAAACTTGCCCCTATACGCTGTTGACAGATATCGCCGAAAACAGAAACCTGACCAGATGCAAACAAAAATTGCATGAATTGCTTGCGTTTGTAATAAGATTACATACGGTACAAGTCTAATACATTTGGCTGAGGCAGCAATCGAACTGAAAGAAAGAAAAAAAAGGGTTTTTGAAATTGAGTGCACATCGTTTACTAGTTAAATACAAAGGCACAACGAGGGGTAGGGCTTCATTCAATCCCCTTTTACCCTTTTTTGCCCCTAATCTGTAAGTTTCTTTTCATGCGCAAAAGTTAGCCTATGTCATCATGGAATAAATCTACAAATTTCTTGCATTTTCGCTGCGGTCATTCGTATCAATGACATATAATTGTATTCGTTCGTAAGTTATATATATATCTCACATTTCTCTACCTTAAGACCATTATTTTTCTGGAGTTACTGTTTAGATTGAAGCAACTTGTCCTTTTTTAAGATATAAAACATCATTTATGAGATATAAACAGCTAATTAGCTAAAACAGCAAGAAACTTATTTAAATGAAATAAAACGAAAGTTTATACAGTGCACTGGTCAGCACCATGACTGTTTAATCAGGTCAATTTTCTTTTCATGTTGCGACGAAGGTTAATGTGATAAAAACCAGGTTAAATCTAAAGGTGAAAAGAGCCTGCGAACTAACACCAAAGCTTAGGTTTATATTGCCAGCAAATGAGCTGATTTTTTCTTCGAAAAATGATCAGTTTCGTTCAGCGAAGATCGGAAAAAAGAAACGGAAATAACAATTAGCAATCATCAACTTTCCGTAGGTGACAAAAGCGATTTGTCAGCGTTAAAAAGGTGTAACTTAACACCTTTCTCACACAGCTGAGCAGACAATTTAAACTGCGGCATAAATGAAGAAATGCTCCGATAAGTACTTGTAAAATGTGAACGTTCTTTTCTAAATCAATTTTTGTTTCTTCGCTAAGCAGCAAAATATTTAGTTTTAGTCAGGAAAAAGTACGTCTGCCAAATTAATGAACGACTGAACGTTCGGAAAGCAAACTAATCTCTTTTTAATTCTTTCAGCGTCCGGCAAACTCATTTTTCAACCACTTGCTAGCAAGAAACACTGGAAAAAGACTTTTTGCTGAATGAATTCAATCATTAGATTAAATGATTTGTGGTTCCCGCGCATTTTTTATGATAACTTATCTCACCGCACAGCTGCGAAGCTTATTAAGATATGACCTTTTGAAGATGGGAGGCCTAATGGCTGATTCAATTCAATATCGTCAACTTTGCTAAGTTGGTCATTTTTATATGATCCAAGGTTCACTGATCATCATTTCAGTTCCCTTGTTGAAATATATAAACAGGCAAGACAGTGAGTTACTTTCTTCACGGATAACTTTGCTACGTTTCAAAAACTCTTTCACCATCCTTCTTTCTTCTATTTATAAGGTTTGTTATGTAATCAAGAAAATCAAAACTCAACTTTTGAGAACAATTTAGAATATTTTCGTTGGCATTTAAAAAAGTTTATTGTTCGTTTATTGATTGTTTTACTTTCACTCATGTTAAAATATTTAATGCTTGGTGGCTGCTACTTTTTTGCTTTCTGTTTTTTTTTTTTTAAGCAATAAAGTGATGGGTGATTTTTGATCACTACCATGTTATACTCCCTGACTAAACTAGTGTTTCAATTTCTTGTTTTCAAATGTTTCGTATCGTGTAGTTTTGTGATTAGGCCTACCACCATATTCTGACAGGAGTCGCAAGAACATGCAAATCTTTATGTGGTTAGTTTGTAGTTTTCGCTTCGAATGTTCTTCGATTGCTACATGCGATAAACATAATACGTTTATACAAAGGTGGCCGTACCGGTACTGACCCTGAAAAGTACCGCGGTACCGGTACTTGGTACTGATTTTGAAAAGTACCAACTCGTTACTCGGTATTTTTGTGATGTTTATTCTACATATTGCGTGACGTAAATGTGGAAGTCATGGTCATTTGGATGTATCAAAATTGCACCACGTCCGATATTTCAAAACACGTGCCAATTTTTAGATTAGATTTTTTGACGCTGATTGTTTATGAATCTGACATTATTTTTTAATTATAACGTCATCTGGAGGGTGCACCTCGCGATATTCCTTTGTTTGCGCTTACTTGAGATCTTGTTACTTACGTACGCGAGAAACTTGCTACTATAGTACAATTAAGTGAAAATATCGAGTATTTTCGGAAAAAAAGTACCGCGTTACCGGAACAACGGTACAAATTTTAAAGAGTACAGACGGCACGGGTACAAAAAAAGCACCGCGGTGCAATTGTACTCGGCACTGTGCAGTGTGCACCATTGCGTTTATAACTAAATGTCTAGTAAATAACCTTTATAGCAAGTAATTGAAAAAATTTTTTTTTTAATATTTCTTATCATTATACAATACAGCTTTGTCTGCTTGGACTTCTCTCCGATGACGATGTGGCTCCAGTAATATACTATGATTTTCCTGAAGTTATTACTTGCAAAACAGTCTATCGACATTTCACAATATACACAACCGTTTTCATTAAACAAAATTATCATAACGCTTGGTGTGAAAAGATCTAGGATCTTTACTACTATATAATTATAGTAAAGTAGGCCTTAGCAGTAGCAGGCCAAAAAGGTCATGTCGGCATCTTTTTAAAAAAGTATGGACGCATTGCTTAACCGCTTCTTGGCACTCCAGAACAGAGCGAAATTCAGAAATATCTTGGGTAAAATTTGAGTTTGTTTGATTTTTCGGGAGATTTGGATTTATTGTGTTTTGAGTAGTTTTAACCAGGCAGAACAAGGTATTGACGCTAAAAACTTTGCCAAGTCAAATTGAAATATAAAATATACACTAAACAATGTCACTTGACAACTGAAAACTGGAATGCATGACTGGTATTCTCTTATAAATAGAAATGTTTATAAAGCTAAATTGTCGTGAAATCAACTTTTAACAAGGACAAATGGCTTGTAAATTTCAAGCTAAATTGTAAAATCTGTCATTTTACATCTTTCAAGCTTTTAAAACCTTTCAATTTGGTATCTTTTCATAACCATTTTTCAAGGCTTATCGGTCTCAATGGGTGGGCACTGGGCAGTAAGTACTTTACAGGGAAAGAACGTTTTTGTCATGTAGTAGGCCTACGAAATTTGTTTCCGTTGATATAGGGTTTTAAACTGTATATCCAATATGGCGAAAGGCAGAGACTACAGTTTAAAATTTATTTTAACTAGACAATAACAACTTGCATGTAAATTTGGATATTAATTTATCCAAAAACGTAAGCTAATATATCATTTGCGAAAAACGTTAGCTTCTTATCACTTTAACCACTACTTTGTCAACAAATGCTATACTTTGGTTAAAGTTGATAATTCGTTGGACGTATAACTCCAATTAACGGAAGTTAATGGATCAGTTAACTTTTGAGTTTAAATCGCTTTAAAAGAACTTAAAATTTTTTAACATTACGGTCTGTGTAAACAAATTTTCGCTCTCAAACAATAGTTCTTGTAGCTTTTATCTTCCTTTTTGGACCTCATTTTTAGAGATGTAATTTTTGCAAGGTTTTCAACATCAAAGTTATCGAATGATTAGCGTGAAACGACGTCGCTTTTCTGGCCTGCTGCATGGGATGTCATCACGACTTCCACGAACCATTGCTGAATAATTTAGTGGAATCAGCATTGACGAAACGTTAAAAAAAGTTAGCAAGAAGTAAGCTCTAAGTTAATGGACAATTTAACCAAAGTTGTTGTAGTCCGCTAATTTCACTATAAACCGTTATGGTATTTTTAGGGAATTACTTTTTAATGAGAAGTTTAGATTTGTCGTTAACGAATTTGTGTCCGCCTATCTCTTAATCTTAAAAACCCAGTTTTCATCGTGGGTGGCTAAAAACATGACAATGCAGCAAAAACAAACATCATTATCTTTATGTAGGGATTGGTGTAATACTCAAACTAAATATTAGGTAAACAAACGCAAAAAGCATACATTTTGTTGCAAAAACGACAAACTATGAAAACATTGTATTTATCAAACAGTTAAAAAGAAAAAATGATCCGCTAACTTGACACACTTGAAATAACAACAAGAAATTTTAATCATTGTTGATACGAAATGGAAAAATTCAATTTTTTCCGAAAAACGTCGAACAACTTTCATGATATGATCGTATCATACTTAACATCTCCAATGTCCGAGAGTTAAAGCGTCTGCCTCTGGAGCTGTAGACTTGGGTTTGATTCCGAGTCGGGTCAAACCAATGACTTGAAAATTGGTATTTACAGCGTCCCTGTTTGACGCTCAGCATTAAAGGAACAGTGTGGGGAACAATCCGACAAATTTACTTGTTGTGCCGTTGGGAAAAGCACTTAGCGGGATTCGCCATCTCAGCGTCAGCGTGGTAGACAGGTGGCTGGCAACTCACAAGCGAGCACGTTACAGCGCTTTGATCGCTTTCTCGTGATAGGAAGATATACGCAACTACTGTAACTAAAAAGTATAAATTAGTTAGGCCTATATTTCGGCGTTGTAAGTCAGACTTCGCTTGGGCTTAATCTTACAAAAAATCGGACCAAAAAATACGCGTAACCTACAGATAAAAGTTTTAGAAAAATTTTAATTTTGTTTTTTTTCGGGTCTGTTCAAAGGTTCACATTAAATTCGGTTTTGGGCCTGAGCTACGCCGCCCATTTATATTTCTGATATGCCGTTAGATTTTTACTGGCAGACGTAAAAATGGAGCTTGATAATAAGGTCAAGTGAAGAAATAAACTATAATTTTCACCTTCATACATTTTAGATTTTTAAAACATCATATATATGACGGTTTGCTTTTAGCTACCAAAGCTCACTTTGCTTTGATTTAAGCAGGGGTAGACAAAGTGCTGCCCGCGAGACCATTTTATGCGGCTCGCGAGCACTTAAGGAAATATACACTCCTAACGTGAATCAAGCCGAAGCCGATTTTTTTTCTACAGCTATGCGCTGAAGGTCAGTGAAAAAAAGGAGATATGCGGCCGCAGGAGCGTATTTAGGGGGGCGTTGTGCCATGACTACCCATTTTGACTATGCCTTTTAGTAAAAAAGAACAAAGTTAATGGTGCCAAGCGACTAAAATATACCAAGCTTTTTTGATGGTTTCCGTAGCGTAGCCTATGGCCAGGGGCGGATCCAGCGGGGTAGAATGAAGGGTATCCATTCTCCCACCAGCCATTTTCAACAATGTTTTTGATGTATAGCCGACAATTTTTTCATAATTTCGAATTTTTTCGATAGCAATAAGTAAGCCTTAGCCTACGCCTTAAACACGCATAATCGAAAATGTGCGAACAAAATGCATCATATTTGGCGAAGCACTCAAAGTTAGGGTCAAAAAATTTAACAAAATTTGTCTGGAAACTATTGAAAAAGCACTAAAATAGCCATTACAGCATGTAAATTTTCAAAACTTTTTTGGGAGAGCATGCCTACGGACCTCCCTAGAGCTTTTCTTGCTTCTCAATCAGCTTCAAATTTGTTCTGCCGAAAAAGAATACGCCTAAAAAAAAAATGTGAAAATTATGGCTCCCCCCTTTCAAAATTTCTCGCTACGCCACTGAGTCCAAGTCCTAGGTAAACATTACGAGTTCTCAAAAACTCAAAAATTCGCTTGAAAAAATGTGGAAGTTTTGCCTTCCTTTTATAAAATTTCTCGCTTTGCCACTGTGCGGACATGATGACTTTTTTATTTTGCTCTTCACTTCAATTTGAGTGGAAAATTGGACATCTGCGGACGTGCGGCCCTCGGCTTCACAATATCTTTAAATGCGGCCCTTCGTGTGAACATAATTGACCACCCCTGGATTTAAGCATAACTTAAGAAAAAACAATTGCAAATAGGAAAGCCATAAAATGATATGCTCTATGTCTACTTTACGTGGTAATTACGTTTCATGTCAAATCGTTATTCAACGCACAATCAAGCAGCAAGAATGCCGGTAACAAAGCTGCAACTATATGCAGCATTTTTTGAGGAACAAGACATTTTTAACTCATTTAACGGCAGCTGAAACTACGTTTCTTGATACGAAATTTTTAGAATCAGCATTGGATGATGCATCAACACACTGTACACACAGTTTAACTGACAGTAGGTACAGTAACTTGGGAAAAAGAAGCTGCTAAAATACCGAAATGCATCTGTGATAATAAAGATATCAAAAGCGAGAGAATGGATGATTTTGGCTGTCATCATTCGCACAGCAGAGGTATGATTTATGACCAACTGAAGAATTAACGTCATTAATACACAGTGGATGGCAGCGAGAAGCAACGTTTACCAAGGTCAAAAATATCGCGGGTCTTTGAAATTTTAACCCTTATGAACACCATCAATGCATCTCTTGCATAGTTCTGCCGCTTCTATCCGCGGCCACGCGAACAGGAATTGATGCGTGTAATCGTTTTTACGCGTCTTTCCGTACATGGACGTATTAAGATGATTTTTCCGTGTCTATTTGCAACTTTGTCATTCGCACGTGTGCATTTGCGCAGTGGCGAGATGCGTAGTTTTCGTGCTTGTATGAAGATAGCGATTTTTCCACCTGTTAAAAAATTATTTTTCATTCGAACAAACTGTTCAGCGCATTAAAGTGGTGCTGAAAGTTATGGCATTTAAATCAATAACATTGTTTTTCGAAATTTTGTTCATTAGGTGACGGCTAATAGCTTTAGCTTGAATAATAGAATTATTCGCATACCTCCTGAAATATTGCTAATGAGTGAATCGAACATAGTTACAGTATTTAATATTAGGTTAGCTTGCATTTTTTGTAACCAAATCGGCTGAGTCAGAATATTTTGTTAAGCATAAAAAACTAATCAATTTGATAAAAAGAAATTTGTAAAACTTATCCTTTATTAGTTTTAGAATTGTCGTTTATTGTTTAAGAAGTTTTTGCCACTACAACGATTCATGTCCCAAAACATTTAAATTTACTCATCTTGAGCTGCTTTATAATGTCGTTAAATCACAAAGCTGTATAACTTACTGTTTTTAAGTCATTTTTCATTTCTTCCAAATCTCGCTTCTGTTTCGCTCTTCTGTTTTGAAACCATGTGATCACCTGTTCGAAAATACATCTTATGCCGATACTATAAAAAATAACGTCTATGCTGGGAATCATCCACAGAAGGGTATTATGAGGCTCAAAAACATAGTCTACTAACGAATTGTTGTATAGTGGTGTTTGCGTAAAATTAACAGTTAATACACCCATGCATTGTGACGCGCCAAAACTTCATGAAAATAAACCGCCTCCCCCTCTAATAAGAAATTTCAAGTCCCACCTTGTTTTACGAAATAGGTATGTGCTTCTCCAATGTTGTTTCTAGAGATTAGTGGTTTTCAACCTTTCTGGGGAGCGGAACCCTAATGAAACAGTCTAGAGACTCGAGGAACCTCAGTGCATTGGCTTAACTTACTAATTTGTTTCAACCCCAGCTCTACATTGTAAACTTGCAAAGCCCCTGGACTGTACTGGTGAATCCGCGGTTTAAAACCACTGTTCTGTAGATGGTAGTTACTGGTTTACTCTTCATTCTTAATGTTCAAATGATTTACCTGAGAGGTGGAAAGTCCAAGTACATGGGCAATGCGGTCTCTATCTGTTGGAGTCAAATATTTGTGACAGTTAAACCTTTGTTCAAGGATTGACAATTGGAAAGCAGTAAACGCTGTTCTGCATTTGCGACGTTTTGCTTTGCTCGTCTCACGACCGCTTGCTACAGCGTGAAGATCGTGTTGTTCTAAAAAGATTATTTCAACAATTCAAAAACTTTAGTCTAAAACTTTTTGTGGGAAACCTATAGGCTCAGAAGATTTTGATAAACTTAGTCTGTAATCTTCTATGCTGATGCAAAAAACTAAATAAGAACCTCTTTTTGTTTTAATAAAGATTATCACGTTTTGGTTCAAATCTCCCCATGAGCTGCTTGCTTAGCGGTGAAATGAGCCTCTTGCTTTGCAGTGATTAGCCTTTGAGTGGAATTAACCCGCCACTGAAATTTATCAAACACTCTAAAAAGTAATTCAACAAATTTTTAATCAATGGTGATAATTACATTAACTCGTTTAAATCGCGCGACATTTGGATGATGGAAGCTACAATTATTTTAGCTCCATAAATTTAAGCTTATACAAGTTGATCACAGACATGTAATCCGATCATACATAGTTCCTTACTTTTTTCCATTCCTTTGAAAGTAACACATGTAAGACGTTCCAGAGCACTCAATGGAGAATCCAGATCCGATGTGTCCGAGGATTCAGATCTTACTCTTTCTGATCCGTCATCACTATCCGTTCCACTGCAGCGAAAACAAATATCGTCTTGTTTATCTTCAGGAGTTAGGGTCAAACTGGAGCTTTTTTCAACGGATTTTACTCCTGATAAAGTGGGTTCTTTGACGTTGCTGGGTTCTTTGACGTTGCTAACTTCCTTCTTTTCATCAAAAGTTTGCGATAAAAAATCAATACCAAAGGAAGATTTTTCTTTAGATCGGAGATCGGGATAAGGACGAGGCCGGTCGAAAGCAAGAAACTGGGAACAAGTGTTAACAAACTGCGGGCCTGGATTTACGTTTGAAAACCAAAATGGCTGATACGCGTTAAAAGCAAGCAATCTCTGAAGACTATCCAACCACTTTATACGTGCATCCACGTTCCATGAAGAAAGGCGGTCAGGGAAAATTGATGAGAGCTTTGTAGTTGCTCCTGACTCTGCATAGAGACTAGGAACGTTCTTTTCTTTCTCGCCGGACTGAAATTTTGATCTGTCTAAAATATCGTCTATTGAAAACGGGGTGAGCCTCTTCCTCAAAGTTGTCTCTTCAGCATTGTGATGAAAAGCTTCTCTTGAAGGACCAATAGCCTTCATTTTTAAGAACTTCAAAACTATAGTTTTCTAATAAGAATACGACTTAACATAGAAATTGCATTGTTGAATGATTAAAAATTTTGAATAGTGATTATCGATAAAGAATAAGCGATACTGTTTTGGCTCAAAAATAATTGATTAGAAATAAAGCTATGAGTGAAACAGAGCAAAAATTTGATGTACAGTATTTTTGTTCGCTCTACTCAATTATCTTCAATTCACACAACAGACCTGTCGCTTTAAATGTTGACTTTCCTTTTTTTCACAGACTTGACCTTGGCATTATCGTTTGAAAGACCGTTTCTAAACCCGTTGTAAAATTTGGCTTTGATTTTTCGCTGCACCTTAGCTGTTAAATGAAATTACGTGCTAAAGATTGAATTTCATATCATTTTTTTAGTTGAAACTTTTAGCATTATCTGCATGACATCTAACTGAAAAGTTGCTGTTTTAATCTCAAGAAGTTGATGATTAAACAATTTTTTTGCTCTTGCACTGTTACTCGTCAATTATTAAATAATATCTTTGTCTTTCAACATTTATGATGCGTGTGTTTTTGAGCAGCTGCTATCAGCTCTTTTGATTCTCTGCAATAAATACGGATTTTTTATTTAGCAATTTAAAAACAATTAAACATTGCTTATCGTTTAAAAAAAAACCGATAGCGGTTCCAGTGATGAAGTAAATTTTGAAGATTACATTCACAGTTATTAACTGGAAGAAAAAATATATACATAACTCGAGCATGCAAAAACTTAATAAGTTATTGAGCATTTTCTAACATTTCAGTCAACAAGCGAAACACATTTCGAAAATCACTTTCGCCGTGTTCTTCCGGATATTCTGAGAGCCTTTCTGAGTATGCTATTTGAGTCATAATATTACAGATTTTTCATCTCTCACTCAAAAATTTCTAACAGGTGCTAAGTGCTTGTCTAGATATAGATGATGAAAATAAATTAACATGTATTCTGTCACCGACGTAAGACAATTGAATCATTGCACCTGTTACATAGCTATTTTTCTTAGCCTTGGTAAACATTATAACAACCTAATTTCGATGTTTTAAAATCTACCAATCAACTAAGATAATCGCAAAACCGATTCAGCTTCTCACAATCTTGCTGTGCCTATCAATTGTTTTTGTCTCCTAAAAACTGATCTAGGGCTGACACAATGCGACTGTTTTTAACAGAACTGCGAACTCGAATTCGGTATTTTTTGCCACACTCGAACTTGAACTCGAAAAACAAAATCCTTGAACTCGATGAAAGTTGATTGAGTTTTGAACTCATCCTAACTTGACAAAACTTACTTTAACTTTGCTTAAACCCGAAAAAACTACTTGAACTAAGCATGAACTCCGTAAAAATTATTAAACTCGAATTTGAACTCGATCAAAAATGCTTGTGAGTTCGCAGCCACGGGTACTAGACAAAAATCTTCTGAAATTAATGAAAAAAAGTGGGCAGCGCTGCGAGGAAGCCAGCCGTCAAATGCATCAATCAATGTGGAAGTATTTTCAATCACGTGATCTTGTATCAGCGCAGCTGATTGAAAAAATGCTTTCCTCGATTCTGGGGTCAGCCATTTTCATAAGATCTACCGGGATTCATCAAACTTTGATTCCGACACCGCATTAAAAACTTCCGTGTCATTTGTGAAACAAATTGTAATGGAGAAAAGGCTTTATGGTGTCGACAAGGTAACCGAAACGCTTGAGTAAATCTGTCAAGCTGTTGCTATCTCTTCATCTAAATGCTTGAAATGACAACTCTGTGTTTCCGATTAGGTTAGCAAAGTCAATAACTGCATTATCCATTTTTCGAAAGTTACACTCATTGCTATTAAATCATCAACCTCAAAACATTTTGAAATGAAAATAAAAGATAGGCCTAAAATTTATTCATTTTTGGACATGCGCAATTACGCACAGGGAGTCGAACCGTTTAAAATATCGTTCCGGTTCCGGTTCAGGTTCAAGAAATTTTATTTTTAACGGTTCAGTTCCGGTTCAGGTTCAAGACTTTTTAAAAATTTGGGTTCAGGTTCGGTTCAGGTTCAGTTGCATCAAAATTTAAAGGTTCGGGTTCGGTTCGGGTTCATCGAAACCAAATTTTTAAGATTCAGGTTCGGTTCGGGTTCACCGAAAAAAAGCGGTTTTTACCGGTTCGCGGTTCAGGTTCGGGTTCACTTCAAAATCTTTAATTTGGCCTAAAACTAAATTAGGGTTTTATATCATTAAAATTACGAAATATAAATTGCATGCCCGAATCAATTAAGGTTAAATAAAAATGCAAAAATTCATTAAATTTTGAAAAGCAGAAAGAATGTTGCAAAGATTGGAATAGGTCGGTGCTTTATCGTTCTGATGATGTTGGTTGTCAGTACCAACGAAACGTCAACAAATAAAAAACCTGACTAGATTTAGTTGAGGCTATTGTAAAGTTACCGTAAGAACGAGAGAAAACTCAAGTAAGCAGAAAGAATGTTACGCATCGCAGCACATATCTAGAGATTTTTATTAATATTTTTTAAGAATTAGCTCAGATTCAACATTGTTACTAAACGATTTCTGTTTACGTTTATGTCCATAAAATATTATAGGTTCGGGTTCACTTGCATAAAATTTAAACGTTCGGTTCAGGTTCACAGATTTAAAATATTAAAGGTTCGGGTTCGGTTCAGGTTCACAGATTTAAAATATTAAAGGTTCGGGTTCGGTTCAGGTTCAATGATCTCAAATTTAAACGGTTCAGGTTCGGTTCGGGTTCACCAAAAAAATGCGGTTTTTACCGCTTCGCGGTTCAGGTTCGGGTTCGGTTCCACTCCCTGATTACGCATGTTTTACTGAGGTATTTAATTTTTAACATCAACTATAGTTTAGTCAAAAAATCTTAAAAAAGAGGTAGGCCTGCGCACAAAACTTCACCAAATCAAAAAAAATCGTTGCACTGGCGTTATTACGTCGAAGCGGGTGACGCGTGGCGGGGTAGCCTACATTTCCGCGACTTAGCGCATGGGCAACGCATGCAGCTCCGAAGAAACGTCGCAAGGTGGCGAGCCGTTGCATGGCGACGCAGTGTGTGATTTGACCGACCCGAGATTCGAACCCTAGATCTCCTGCACCAATAAAGATCTCTTAACAACTGAGCTAATCGACAAATGAATTGCATATCAATCATTCCCTGGCAATCGAAAGGCTTTTTTTAATCAAAATTAATCAATGAACACAGTAGGCTGGTTAATTTTGCATTAGAACAAAATGCTGTCTTTGGGGATCATAAAAGTCTTCGAGAACAGATGTAACCAAATAATTAAACAGATTACACGTTTAGGGCGGTTAGACCGGTCAACAGCAGTAAGTATTTCAATGAGTTTCATTCACCTTTTAGCCTTAATAACGTCCAAATACAATTGTGGCAAAAAGAGTTAACTTGCATCATTATTAATCAATGTCTTCGCCCAAACATTCAGCCCGTTGACGTTTTTATTGCGGCGTGTTCCCTTTTTAATTCATAGAAGATCTATTCAATTAAATCCTCTTCCAGTGGTTTATTTTCTGTGAACTACATTTGGTCAATAATCACATCCACAAACAACTAATTTACGACAGGGAAAAACGTTTAACATGTATTCACCAGGGAAGAGTTTGTTTGCACAGAAGCCAATTCTGAGTCGGGTCAAACCAATGACTTTAACATTGGTATTCACAGCTTCCCTGCTTTACGCTCAGCATTGAAGGGACAGTGTGGAGAACAAGCCGGCAAGTTTACTTGTTGTGCCGTTGGGAAAGGCACTTAGCGGGATTCCCTCATCTTGGTGTGGTAGACAGATGGCCGGCAACTCCTAAGCGAGCTCGTATAGCGCATTGATCGCTTTCTCGTGATAGGAGGATAAATATGCAACTAAATAAATAGCTAGCCAGGCAAGTTCAGTGAAGAGCGCTCAAATTTTCTAGTACGCAATCTGAATGTGAAGCCTGCTAGCACACAGCGATTTTTCCTTTCTCAGTTTTGTTAATGTGAACTCTAAGTGCGCATTGACGTCGGCAAGGAAAAATGGGTGTAAGGGGAGAGAAAAATGTCGTATTTCACACCATGTTAAGAGTAGCTTTCAAATATAATTGATTTTTGCTACATGTGCCTTTCCCCGAAAAAGATTTTGATTGTTTCTTCTCTGGGAATACTTTTGTTGAGACACTTGATTGCAGAACAGTGGCGTACGCAAGGGAGGGGGTTCGGGGGTCAACCCCCCTGTCGATTAGAGATGCAGGAATAACTCATCTTTTTTAAAATAATACGTCTTTTGTTCGCCCTTCCTTCGGGCTTGCAAAAATTTCCAACGTTTCGTCTGTTCCATCCAACTTTCTTATTCTCGAGATACTTTGATTGTGATGTAACAATAGCGGTAGATTAACTTTTGCGATGTGTCACTTGAACCGCATTTTTGTAATTTCTGTTGCCGTGAAGCAATAAATAAATAGGAGTTTCCTTTAATGGCATATAAGCAGTAGCGTACGCAAGGAGAGGTTTTGGGGGCCAACCCACCCCCCCATCGACGATTTCAAAAAAAATAAATACCTCTTTTTGAAACGATCCGCCTTTTTTCGTACAGAGTTTGCCGAAATTGCTGTCATGTTTTTCTGTGCAATCCAACTTGCTTATTAATCTTGAGAAACCTTCATTGTGATGCAATAATTCCGGTAGTCAAACTTTTCTGGTGGATTGCGCTTGAACCAACGACTAACACAAAATGCTAGCCAGGACAAAGTCAATGGGCATTGTTAAAGCTGGAGTCGTGTTGTGATGTCATAGAGCGATTGTTTTCAATGGCTATCAAGGCTGGACAACACAACGTTCCAGCGCAGGAGGTATTCTTGGAAGAGAATGGTTGCAACGTAGGCGGATGTTCCGCTTGCGATGTCATAACTTTGAGTTAACCAAACCAGCCAGTTGGGGTTAACCACAGACATCGCTATCGGCTTGGGAGGTTTTGGGTTCAATTTCTGGGCCGGAACCGGTCGTTAGCTTGGTGGTCAAGCGTACAGACTATTGGTGCGAAAGATCTGGGACTTGATTCCCGGGCCGGTCAAATCGGCACAGTGTCGGCAACAGCTCGCCAATGCTGCGACGTTTCTGTGTTCCCCAGTCGCGGAGATGACCCCTAGTGGCGTATGCAAAGGAGGGGGCCGGGAGTCACTCCCCCTTGACAATTGCCGAAAAAATTAATTCTTACTTAATTTTGAAACAAACCGACTTTTCTTCGTGCAGAGTTTGCCGAAATTGCTATCATGTTTTTTCTGTTTGGTCCAACTTTTTAATTTAATCTCGCAAAACTTTCATTACGATGCGATTTGCAACAATACCGGTAGTCCAATTTTTCTGATGTGTTTTGCTTGAACAGCATTTTTGTCATTGATGCTGCTGCTGTGAAGCAGTTGGTAAGTAGGAGTTTTCTTAAACGGTATCTCTGCAGTAGCTATGGCTGCACACAATTTTTTTTTAAATCAAATCAAATGTTCACTGTACTCCTTTCATTAAACTCGCTGCAGTACCGAAGCATGGTAGCGAGTAGCGGGGTCCGACCCCGCGTCTTAGCGCTTGGGCAACACAGATCCGAAGAAACGTCTGCGTTCGCCACTGTTGCAGAATTATATTCAAATTTTAAGACCAGCTTGATACTATATTCTAAAGAAACAGGCAGGTTAGCACAGTAACTCCTGGGACACTGCTATCGGTGAGGGAGTTCAGGGCTTCGAATCTTGGGTCGCGCTAACCTGCGGAGGTGGGCCGCCTCCACTCGTCACACGCTTCGACGTAATACCGTGTGCATAAGGAAAATTTGATTGAATGATTCAAAAATTGATGCGGCTTATTTCAATAATCTTCCTCATTGTGCCGTTTAACGATCAGTAGCTAACCTAACACGTGGATGGTTTAGTTTCTTAATTGTTTTGAAATCTCATCGAAAAGGGAGGCTTTTTGTCTTGGTGAGATGAGGATTGCGCGAAACTTGTGAAACAAAAAAGGTGACAACTCGATGAATATCATTTGACTCTAAGTTATCAGTTCACTCCGAAAACCAACACCCAGCATTAATGTTCACTTACCTAAGTACTGTACAGCGTAGCAAACGTAGGGATTTTCCAACGCCAGTCCAGAATTTTGTTTTATCTACAAACATTATCAGTTTACAAATGCAAAGTGCAAGTATGCATAACTGCCGACAGTGAGAACTGTTTTGTCCTTTCAGGTCTCATCAGTGCAGTTGGTGTAACCGACATTTACTTTATATATGCCGATAAGTATTTTTTGCTTGTGGCTTGCCACTATACCAGTTACAAGACCCTGCAAATACCTTCTCTACCAAACCCATTCGCCCGTGAAAAAGCCGGGGACATAGCAGGCACCAGCTCTCGCGTTATGTATACAGTACATACTTGAGCTTTTGCGTTTGTGGTTAGTTACAAACTGTGACCTTAGCGCTGACATTCACTTTGTTTGCTGAACTGTATGCGCAGACACAGTGCCTGCCACGTCCTCGGCTTTTTCACGGGCGAACGGGTTTGGCAGAGAACGTGTTTGCAGGTTTTTATAACTGGTAGTCTATAGTTACAAACCACAAGCAAAAAATCCTTCTCGGCATATTTATTGCCTTGAGTAAATATGTCGGTAACACCAACTGCACTGATGAGACCTAAAAGGTCGAAACAGTGCTCACTGTCTGCAGTTATTATCAGTTTACTTTTGTTAAGTCCATGTTAAGATCGATTTCTGCTATGTATGCTGCTCCAGAAATTCAATTCACAAAAAAACTTTTTACTTGACTCTAGACTAACTTTTACAAAGGTTCGTCGGATCTCTGCTACAATGCTGAAGTGTATTTTCTTGAAGTCATTTTTAGGCTGCATACAGGAGCGTATTTAGGGGGGGCATTGTGCCATGCCTCTCCCCCCCTTTAACTCTGTCTTTTAGTAAAAAAGAACAAAACTAGTGGTGCGAAGTGACTGAAACATACCAGATTTTTTGATGGTTTCTGTAGCTTATGGCCAGGGGCGGGTCCAGAGGGGTGTAGGATGAGAGATAAGCATCCTCCCAAAAGCCATTTTCAAAAATATTTCTGATGTATATAAAAACAATTTTCCATAATTTTGAACCTCTTCCATAGCAATAGGCCTAAGCTTTACGCCTTAAAGCACAGATTTTCTTGCTTCTCAATCAGATTCAACTTTGTTCTGCCGAAAAAAAAAAAAAAAAACACGCTTGAAAAAATGTGGAAAGTATGGCCCCCTACCCTTTTAAAATTTCTCGCTACGGCACTGGCTGCACAGAATTGATCCAATATCTTTTGATATTATATTAGAGCAATACGTGCACGAACCGTAGAAAAAGACCTTATTAAGCATAGAGTTCGTGACTTTAGATTGCGGAGCACAGTGCCGTAGCAGCTCAACTTTGGCCCCCCCCCAAAAAACCCTTTCAAGTCCCCAATACTTAGCTTTCGATAGGAATTGTTTTAGGTTTTTCCAGGGGTAATAACTCAGTTTCTCACCACAATGCGAATACTGTGGTAAAATTAAAACATATAACGCGTTATCACTGTGTAAAAATAAAAGGTGTAATTTTAAGACAAGTTTGTTACACCCAATTCATTTTCCATTAAAATCGTTTAGCTCAGGGTTTTTCTACCTTTTTCTGCTCATGGCCCACTAAAATGATAAAATATGATGGTGGCCCAATAACTTTTGCTAAAAGGTACAAAGTCAACGTGATGGCATGATTAGGGAATGCTGATGTCGCTCTCTAGTCAAGCTCTGAGGCCCACGGTTGGGCCATGGCCAATAGGTTGAAAACCTCCGGTCTAGCTAGAGCGCACTTTTTCGTACACAGATGTTCTTTTGACAGCATCATAATCTGGAGATCGGGCGCATTAACTTTCAATTGACAACATGGCCAGCGAAGAACCAATCGGATGGCCGAGTGGATAGAGCGTGTGCTTCTGAGCCTGAAGGAGTGAATAGACTGAGGGTTTGATCACTAGTCAAGTCAAACCAATGACTTAAAAATTGGTATTCACAGCTTTCCAACTAGACATTCAGCATTAAAGGGATAGTGTTAAGAAAGCCGTCAAGTTTGTTTGTGCCGTTGGGAAAAACACTTAACGAGATTCCCCATCTAAGTGCGGTAGGTAGACAGATGGCCGGCAACTCCTAAGGGAGCTCGTGTAGCGCCCCATTGCTTTCTGTGATAGGTGGATAAAAATGCCAACAAATGGAAAGAAAAAAGATAGTCTGCTGTTTGCCATATTAGATGTAATAAACGTTTTAATAAATTTCAGTTTTCTGAAGCTTTGTTCAGCACTGGTAACAGTAACAACGCATTTTGTAAACTCGAGAAGCAAGGCAAGCGAGCACTTACAGGTATTACTATTGAATTAAAAGTTCAACGGTATTGAAGGGAGACTGCCAAACGAGCTTGTGTCGTTCTAATCAGCAACCATCTGATATAAATATCAAATGCAATAGACTCCAGCCGTGAATCGAACCCGTCGCAAAGAATCTGAACCTGCGTGCGGTATTGCCAGATCATATTGCTGACAATGGCTGTTCATGCACGAAGCTGCTGGGTGTAAATAGCAATGAAAAGACAGAAGCGACATCACATGTCAGCTTAAAACTTTCTAGTATCGACATAATAGCCTGGTCCACCAGTTGTTTTAAAAAGTTTGCTTTGAATCTCTTCCTCAGAAGCTGTACGATATAGATTTGCATCGTAACTAAACATTCTCTTTTTCTATTTTCATTCTCTTTTTTTTTACTTTTTGATTGAGGAAGACCGGACCAATGTCCAATTCTTGCGCTATTTCAAAAGCACACCTTTTCAAACTAGCAAATCCTTTTTCAATGGACTTTTGTATTCGATGTCAGATTATGGTTGCTGACACAGAAATAGGGTAGGATTGAATTTAATTTACCGATCGGATGGCCGAGTGGATAGAGCATCTGCTTCTAGATTGGTGGACTCCGGGATTCAATTCCGGGTCCGGTCAAACCAGTGACTTGAAAATTGGTATTCACAGCTTTTTTGGTTGACGTTCAGCATAATGGATAGCGCGAAACAAGCGGCAAGTTCGCTTGTTGTGCTGTTGGGAAAGGCACTAAACGGGATTACCCCATCTAGGTGTGGTAGACCGATGGTCGGCAACTCCTAAGCGAGCTCGTATAGCGCCCCGTCGCTTTTTCGTGATAGGAGAATAAAATTGCGAATAAATAAAAAATAAATAGATAAAATTTTAAATCTGCTCACAAGGTGTTAATGAATTTGAATTTAATTTTTTCAAGAGGAATGAATTTGAATTTAAGCTTTGAAAAATGATTGCATCCAACTCTGCACCGGCCTCCTTTTTCAAGTCCTACGCGCACTCTTACACACAGTGTATTGTTTATGACATCATTATGCAGTTTATGACGCTATTTGAAAGGAAACGATAGCGAAAAATTTTAAAACTGAAATATATAGAATCTGAGCGCAAAAAATCCCATTCAACGCGATTCGCCAAGCAAAACTTTGTTTTTGAATTGATGCAACTTCGGGTACTTCAAGACAATTTGGGGCCCCTTTTGGCAGTGTGGCCCCCCCAATTGGGGGGCGGCTGCTACGGCTCTGGCGGAGCAGCCTACAATGCCCTATATGCCAACCACACGGCCAGCTCCATGCGCTTATGTTTTTTTAACTACAATATAATTACATCGATGAAAAATTTAACTTTGGTACCATCTTGCGGCACGCATTACACACTGGCCAAGGTCGTCGGTAGTGTGAAACACACTATTTCGATGAAAATTTTCGTTTAGAAACGTTCTTTTTCGGTTGTTTGACTCACTGACAACAAAACCATTTTGATGTCAATGATTGTAGTGAATAAAATCACACTCAATGCTCTCCAGACATGGATTTTTGATCAAGAAAATTACTCGGCTGTACAAAAGCCAACGACACAATTTGGGATTGCAATTTACGAGCATTCTGCGTCAATGCGCTCATTTTCCGAAGTAATATTTGTCAAAGCAATGGTGTTACACAGATACCGTTAACAATATTCAAACTGGTAGCAAAACTTTTGTAAATTTTAACCTACGGCCGAAAACTGTCTGTCTAATGTAGTTGACATATCAACTTACCATAATTGTAGGGGAGAAAAGCAATTTAATTTTAAATCATTAACTATTTATAAAGGAAGAGCAACAAACATTAAATTCGGTTAGAATTAAAAAGACATTGGGGTACGCCATAGACTAAGCAAATAAATGCTGTAAAAACCCACTTTCCAAGTTCGATTTTTGAAAACATAACAAGAAGACTCAGGGTTACCCAATACCCACGACTACCGTTTATGTTTGCTACGCATTTAAACCTTAGAACTAGTCGAACATCTTTTTCAGGGTTCATTCAGTAAGCTTTCAGCTTACGTCAAAAAATCTGTACGGCATATCAAATATTAATGCTATTTTTAATAGATTACATATATTATTCATATGCACGCCTGAAAAGCTAGCTTGTGCTTTACAGAATTCTTATTTATTCACGACACAACTGGTCTGTAGTCTGTGCATTTCTATCCCCCTTCGTTACGAGAAAACCTTACGACTCTAAATTTGACAAATTCATACTAGACTTCGCATTCGCCAAATAGCTAGCTTTCTTTCAAAGCAATTTTTTGGTAAGTTTTGTGAAACTCTCGGGCAAGATATGGACATTGGACAACTTCACAAACATAAAATCTGCAAGTAAGCTAATATTGCATTAACCACATGCTTCGAGAAGCATTGTTACTCTATTAGAAGTGATGCTAAACTCAAGGTGCGTTTACCGATACGCGACAACTTTTTGTTTAGCGATCACGCAAAAACCTTCTTGCTGCTTTTATTGATAACTGCGTTTTTTTTTCGAACATTTTTCGGTCATGGACCGATTTTTTATGAAATGATCGAAGATTTTTATGTCATTTCGGACAAGATGTCCGAAGAATATTTGGCTGCTTTATTACGTATACACTCTTTGAAGAAAAAATTGTTTCGAAAAACTCGGTGAATCATGTCGTGAAAACTTCTCAAAACAAATCATTGAAGTTTCACCACTCTCTGCGTGCTACCGGAAGAAAAGCGAGTCGTTTGAATTTCTGTTAGAGAGTGGCTTTGGGCTGCCAATTTTTCGACTAAGAGAAAATACTTTATATTTCGAAAAAGAGTTCAAGCGCATGTCTGAAATTTTGGATGAGTTCCAGAGGTCGATTTGGCACCGCTTTAAAATTTGCGCCACATTGTCCACAGGATTCTTAAAGCATCAAAACAACCGGCACTTATAACTGATTTAAAGACGACGAGTTTTAATAGAGGCACTTAATAAATATGCCGGATCAAAGTCAATTTAATAGAAGTCATTAGGCAATGGAATTATTAAAAAATGGAAAAAAATCGATGGCGTTTATCTTACATATAGCCTGAAGTTTATCTGGTAAACATTTAATGCAAGACTTGAAATTTAATCACGAAATGGAGCGCGATACACAACTTCACAAAAGAATGAAAGTTACGTCTGCTTCGGCGCATTATAGCAGACTTTTTTCCATGAAAATTGCTGATTTTCTATTCGCTTTTCATCAAATTTAAATGCATTAAAACTACAAGTTGTGTTATTGGTTAAGTTGCGATCTAAAAGAAAAGTTGCGAATTTGCCTCTAATAGAGTAGACCAAAGTAAGCCTGTATATTTCAGCACAATTTGGTTGAAACCACAAAATCAATTGTGTCCACTTAAATATAAAATGTCCGAAATTTTTTGATTAGTTTCGGACAAATGTCCAAAATATTTCGGCGAAAAAAAAACCTAGCTTACAAATCATAAATCTTCTCGCATTGTTACATGTCGCGTATCAACAAACGCACCTTAAACAGCAAAATAATTGATCCAAGTAACTGCATGACAACATACTTTTTCTGAAGAACCACTAAGAACTAAATACAATTGGGCAACCAAAATATAACAAGAATGAACGTAATGCCAGATAAAAATTCGCAAATTAATAATGAGCAGAAATTAAAAAGTTAGCATCATATCACATGGAGAAGTTAGGCAAGGTTAAAGGCTATGAAAATTATTATAATGACAAACAAGATTAATAAAAGCTACTGAACACTACCGACGTTAATAAAATGCAGTGCGAAAGTTAGGATAAGTAAAATACGCACAAAAACCGTACACTATCATTTGGTTTGGCAATTGAAGCCTTTAACAAAATGACACAACACTTCTTTAAAACTTCTACGTTATGTACTAACAAAAGCAGAGCAAATTACAAGGTAACTAATCGGATGCACATTATAGCTTGGTATTCACCTACGAATACCAAATGGCCATTACAGTTTTTTACTTCAAAAATTTGAGTCTACTTTGCTTGTTGCACCAGACAATGACAATTTAAAAACAAAATAAGAACTTGAACAATACGATTTTTAAAACACTCTCTAACTGTAGTACAGTAATTGGAAACACATGTATGCATCGAAACAATTTTGGTAGAAAGCGAGCACACCAGAAAAACCAAAACAATTCTGTTAAACTTAGCATCTCGAAAAAAGCTCACCCTCTTTTCAAAAACAAAAAAATTCTCCCTTAAAAATATTTTTGACAACGACATGATCTGCATATTGAAACGTCTAGTATAATAAAAATAAGTTCACTTATTTTAGCTGAATATTTTTGACTAAAACTTGTTAAAAATTCCCCCCAAAATAATTTCATTTTGTCTCTTTGATTCATCCTTAATTTTACCTTCCTCTGCAAGACAAATTAAACAGAGCAATAGAGAGCATCCTTAATCAAAATGTTCTTCTACCTAATACAATTTTCCAAAACCTTTTGGTACCAAATTTTACCGACTTATGTTTCAAACTTTCATTGCCATCACTGCTGCAATCAAAAGATATGCCAGCGTCAATAAATTAAACATATAGCAATTAGCGAAATATAAATCTCAGAAGTAAACAGATTTACTTTGAAAAAAACGCATTACTGGTCATAAGATTTTGATAGTACAGTAAGACAAGCAAAAAAAACAATAACAAAATATGAAATGGGTCAGAATTATAAAAAATTACCAAGAGATAAAAAATATTTGTACCATTAACAACAACAAAAAAACGTCCAAAATGTTTTACAGCTTTTGCTACTGTAATTTGGTGTTAAATTAATTAAAACTGGTGGAACAACAGACTACACAAACAAAGACTGATAACACAAAAATTCCTCGACAAAAAAGCAGCAGAGAGCAACGTCAAGCTAGCACAAGGTAAACAAAAGCACAGCACTGCAGTACAATAATACACTAATATACCTGCTATTGCAATAAAACTATATATTGATAAAGCAAAGTTCAATTATGTATACATTTGAGTCATCCAAGTTCATAAAATTGCTTCAGTAAGAATGAATCAACTTCCACTACAGTTCATTGCATAAGCAAAAACTTATTCAATTCCCCATTTTCAACCGCCTCATCAAAAGCATTAAAATCCTTTTAAAAAAATAAAAACACTTGAAAAAAAAAAGATTTACCTACATAGCACAAAATCTCAGCTTTTAAGTAAACAATCAAATTATTGATCAGGGGTTCTCAAGCAGGGACCATTGGCCCACCTAGGGGGCCAAAAATGCAAGACATATTAAGGGTACCAGCAGGTTAACTCAGTTGTTAAGCGCACATTATCAGTGAGGTCTGAGGTTTGATTCCTGGGCCAGTCAAATTGGCACAGTGTTGCCAATGGTTCGCCAATGTTGCGACGTTGTTTCAGAGCGGTGTTGCCCAGAAGCTAAGTGGCAAAGATGGGCCCAGCCACTCATTACATGCTTCGGTACAATACCGTGAACAAGATAAAGATTTCATTTTTTTGGATTTGATAACATAATCATTGCAAATCACTCCCAAGAGGGTTTTCTTACCTCCTTCAACGTGATCAAACTTTGCTCCAAAACTTTCAAAACCAATAGCAGTTCTTAAGTCATTGAAGGCAAAATAAACTGTTTAAAACCAGTATACCCTCCTAGAGTACTGCTAAGTTTTTTGAATTTTAACAACAAACAAGTTATGCTTACTCCACAATAGGTTATTCCATTGCAGACTTGAGGGGGCAAAGCTTTCGGATCTCCAACAATTTCTCTCATTTTATCCTTATCATTGCTTTGTAAAGCAATGTCAATTGCTTCAAATGGGATCTTTTTTGATTCCAAAATCATTCTGATTCGCTGTTGATTCTTTTTCATCTGAAAACACAAAAAGTAAATTGCTCGAAAAACACTACCACACTGCTGGAATAATGTAGGTAATTTTGATAGACAGATCTACCACCTTTGGTCCTGGTCTGATTGATATACAAAACAAGATAAGCAACATTTTTTGATTTTGATGCAGTGGAGGTTATCTGTGCCGTTTTGGGGTACATTTCACTCTGACTTTATCAGCATTATAAAATAACAATCCAGAATTATATTATATACTTATTACTTAATCAGCATGGTATCCAGGTGTCAGTAAAAGATGTAGAAACATGTCAAAATCAGACCAAAGTTATCCCGTCTTATGGCAACACTGCACTCACATACCGGCACTCATAATATACCAGTACAGTACACTAGCGCAGTGCTGCCGATACTCTCTGTTCAGTGATACTAGTAAACATTGCCAGACCTTTACGTACTGACATAGACTGCACTTATGCCACTAGTTTTAAGCAGTTAAGGACTCAATTATAAGCCTACTACTCTGTACCGTAACAGTGTAACAGCTGGCCAACTGGTCTACAGTGTTATCAAAATGTTCCAGCAAGTTACCCTAATACAGTTACAACTAGAAGGATAAATTACCTCCATATTTCCAGTTACAGAAGAAAAATAAACTTTAATGTCAGACATAATTTGAAAACCAGCAACCAGCTAGGCAATATAATAAAACAGAAAACTACCAGTTTTGGTACAGGTTATAAATTTACACCCAGTGCCTGAAAATAATGGTAATTAAGGTAAACTGGTTAATACTGCTATTGCTATATACCAGTATCTACACCAGTAACATTTAGAATAGACTACATTATAGAACAATTAAAACGTTAAAAACTAGGCAGAGGCTAAGGTTACGTTCCATGGTTCCACCGTAACATTTGTCTCTTAGGTTTATTTTTTTATCCCTTCACGCTTCCCCGATTGTACGAGAGCGTGACGAAGTAATAAAATAAACTAAAGAGGCAAATGTTACGGTCACGTAACTTTAGCCACTTCCTAAAAACAACAACGATAGACCGATAAAAGCCAAATTAAACTGAGTTTTAAATAGCTCTACAATGATCTAATTCTAAAAATAAGGAAATACAAAAAGAAACAGTATTCGAGTTGAGGGGATGCCACCCCCCCGGAAAACAGCGCCATCCCCCCATAAAACACTTTAGAATAAATCATTCCCCTATAAATAAATAATGACCTCCGACTTTTCAGAGTTGCCAGATTATTTTTACTTCAAGAAGCCCAAAAAGAGCCAATTCCATTAAAAGTAGCCCAAAATTTTTGAAGCAGACTTCATAACCACGAAGTCCCAGAAAACAGCATAATATTTAGTAACAATGTAACATTTTTGCAAATCATGCAGATAAATCGTGAAGTAAGCTTTTCAAAAGGCATAAAAATGTTCTCAGTCTTTGTTATTTGTCATGAAAACAAAAAGTCATGCTAAATCAATCAATTTCTAGTCAGCCACGTGACTACAATTTGGCTCAAAAAAACTTGAAATGTTGAATTTTTTTCTTGCACTTGCCTCACTCAGCTGCATTATGTTAAGATCATCCATCGACTCTCGTCTCGATAAAAGGCAAAAAACACCATGTTGCCATTTCTTTTAACAGATTAACACAATTTTATTTTTTTCATTTTGATTTTTTGAAGTAGCCAATTATTAAACAAAGCGCCAATCGGTTGTCGCAAGCAGTGACGTACGCAGAAATTTTCTGAGGTGGGGGCGTGCGAATCAGTGGCGCACCCAAGATTTGGCAAAGGAGGGGGCACAACCGGGAGTCTGGGGGCGAAGCCCCCGGTTGCCGGAGGCTAAGGAGATCTAAAGGCAAAGCCCCCAGCCGCCAACGAATTTTTGCGATTTTCACAAAAAAACACCCATTTTAGCACACTTTTTTATTCAAAAAGGAAATGCAGTGAGTGCAGTCACTAGTAGGCCTATAGACAATGCAAAAATATTTTCGTAGCTTATGTCTAAAAGCAGAAGCTTGGCTAAAATACTGTAAGTGAAAGGAGGCTGCAATCATTATTAGTTTGTGAAATTATAAATTGAAAGTTAGATTTTAGCACCTTATTTCAGGGTTTCAGGGCCAAAGGGGGGAACATGGCACCGTCTCCTCCCCCCCCCCCCCGTGTGACATTAAGGCAGTGGCGTAGCGTGACCTGAAAGATGAGGCATGCAATTGCGATGACGTCATTAGTTTTCTTATTCAATTCAACTTCAAAAATGTACTCATTAGAATTCGTTTAAGCGTATTAGGCAGGCGAAGAATTACCGCACATAACATCAGTTTTTATTTCATAAAATACACTGTATGTCAAAACATTAATTTCAATTCTTTGGTAATCCATCTATTACATTACTTTATCGCCTCATTTCAAGGAGGCTCGATGACGTCATACCATTGTTGAAACTAAACAACTGCGCTGTAAGGCACACAAATCGAAGATCGTAAACGATACAATAATAATAATAACGTTTATACAAAGCTTAATAGATAACTTTTTAGTGTCTGACGCTGTTTATACCGGTACCCTAATCTTTTGATATCCAAGAGTACGTGCGTCAAATGTCCCACAGTGTAGTATTAAGACAATTTTTGTTAATGATATGGCGTTTGCATTTCTCATGCCCGTGATGGCCTGAATTTTCAGGTTAATGGCTGGTTTCAAAAAGTTCAAGTTTGTTTATTCGTCACCAACCACTACGGATAAAACAAAAACACAGGCATTAGATAAATAACATAAGGATTAGTGACAGGGTGACTTCGAAGGGACCATGAAGTCTCCGAATCAGAAGCCACCCTATTGAGTTAGAAAGGAATTCTGCGCACGTTATTCCGATCAATCTGAGAATGTTGTTGAGAATTTCTCGCTACAATGTAATTGCCAATATATATATCAACTTTCATCCCATTCATCGAATGTTTACCAGCAGTTGTGAATCACACCAAATGCCTTTCCTGTGACAATCCACATTTTTTTAAACTAAGTGAGCATATTTTGTTACACAAATAGCATAGTTTTTCTTTCTTCAGATAAGTCTGGTAGTGCTGAGTCATTTGCACAACTTGGAAGTTTTTCACAGCAGTAGTATCTATTCCACTACTCCATTAACTAGGCTTTAATAAAAAATCTTATCCAGGCTGGTACCTGAAAAACATATTTATAGAATATTGGAAAAATAAAACACTGGACATCTATAAGACTCTGTGAAGTTGAAGCATACATGTGGCGATAGGCTACAATATAATTTAAAACTACAGTACTGGATAAATGATATTCTGAAGCTCTTACGCAGTGGTAACAAAACATACTATATACAACAACACCTGTAACTGAACTTACATAGGAAGTTCCAGAAAACTCGTACAACGTACAGTCACTCTATGTATGAAAAGCTATAGATAAACAATACGACGTCCTACAGTACTTCATCCAGGGTTAAATTTTGACAAGTCAATCATTCAATTCACTGCTGACAATAACCACTAACCAACACCAATTGACCAATGATCATGGGGAATTAGTGGTTAAAAGTTTAAATTAAAAAGCAGAAGATAATTTTCTATTAACTGGTGTAAAACCACAAAGAAGCACTATTAACATGAGCAATCTAATTTCTGCAGTTTTGACGATAAACCAAGATGTTAAACCTGTGTTATGATTCCCAAGGGTAACAGTTGCTGAAGCATAACGAAGCTGATCATTCAAAAATGATATGAAGGTTTTAATATCTGCATTGCAACTTCAATTACATCAAATCTTTTAACCAACCTAATGAAATAAGCATGGAAACAAAGCTAATCAAAATAATGTCACAGTATTTCCATACTGCTCCATAAAGCAGTAGCAACAAATTATCATAACTAAAGAAATCAGAATTTCAACCAGTCACAAGCACAGCGTGACCAGCAAATGAAAACACACAGGGCAAACTTATGTTTAAATTGTAAGCAACCAACTTAGGGGTCAAAACCTAATTTGTAACATCATACAAAGCAAATAAGTTAGACAGGAATAAAAACACAGCAAGCCATATAGTGTTGTCTTTAAAAAATAATAAGCAAAGCCAGCAGTACAATTTGTTTGACGTTGGGCTTGCGCAGACCCAATATTTATAAACGCTACAATAAATTCTTGAATTAAAATTTCTTAAGCTAGTTTTGGTTTGTTTACCGATACTTATGTTGGGTCTCGTCTAGAGTAAGCCGACCGTGTCTGTTATTGCCTTACATGGACAAGTTATTCTAGACACGGACGGCTTACTCTAGATGAGACCCACTTGTGTTCATCTGTGGGGTAGTTCTGCCAGAATTAAGCTTGAAATGTTAGAGCTGTAAAACTTTTTTGTTTCAACTTCTCAACAATATTACTGGTCGACAAACTAGAAGCTGTGACTCGGGCTTGGCTCATTGTCTCAGTTTAAAGATTGGCAGTGTCTATTTTGCCGTAAGCTAACCACAGGTCATACGAAGCCGAGCCGAACTCGATTATTTACCCCAGGTCAGACGAAGTTAACCGTGGGATTACATCTTATTCTATTCTTCTGTCTTCACGAACCCGATTGTTAACCCCAGGTCACACAAATATGAAACGAACCGAAGTGATCTGAACCCAAGCCACTGAAGCGAAACGAATCGAAGCCGCGACGAGAATCGAACCCAAAACTAGAGCAGCGCTTCCCTTCTATCGCGGCGCTCTATCAACTGAGCTATCGAGAAGTTGTGGCAATTGAGCACAAAACGGCACTTAAAAACCCACAACGTCACTTACGGCAAAATAGACATAGAAGCTATTTTGCCGTCAACAGCAAAATAGACACTACCTTTAAGATTGATGAAAATTAATTTTACTAAAGTACTATAAACTGTAACACTGCACCTACCGGCACCAATATTCTATCCAGTATCTGTACAATGAATCTCAATTTCATTAAGATGTTCTTTTATACAGTATGCATTACCGGTACCGGTATTACTGATATCTCAGACCCCTGGTTTGGTAAGTCTACCTACTTCACACAGGTCATGTCCAGCAGACTAACAGCCCCCACGCTTTTTCTGTCTGCCAACCTTAACCTAACCAAATCTAGCCTTAACCGAACCTGGGGGTTGATACTAGACCTAACCCCTTTGAACCAGCTAAGATATCCTACATGCAATTATGCAATACCGGTACCCTTAACTAGACCTATTACAACTAAACTCCTGCTTACTTATATTTTGCAGCTTGATCTAAGTCTCACAGCCTATCATTTCTAAACTAGTCTAGCTTATTTACCAGTAGTCTACCATACACAGCAGATCTGTAGCAGACTAGTATCTACCATCCTTTACCGTGTTGAATACCGTATATAATTACTCAGCGCTCACCAGTTACTGCGTCGTCTTACCGCGTAGACCGCATAGGCATGCAATTTGACGATTGCATGCCTTCTTACGTAGTTAGTCGCGTATTTAGCGCCAATCTGCCAATACAACTAGATGCAGAACAAAAAAGCAACTTCGAAAATTGCATGCCTATGCGGTCGTCCGCGGTGATTTGCGATTACTTTAAAGTGTTGCCATTTAATAATATTCAAAATGGTCTCCAAAGTTAATGCTTTTCTGAGACAGTGAAAGTTCTCAGATTAAAATCGAGAAAATTTTTTAGATATTTTTTCAAAAATATTATTATTAATTTTCTTTGATTAAATGACAATTGGCAAGGCATGCAATGCATGCCTTGCATGCATGGAGAATACGCCCCTGCATTAAGGTACAATTTTTCTAGCAGTATCTGAGCGACACATGCTTTTAACATGTATCGAAGAAGGCCTGAGGGGGGGCGCACACATAGGAGCTACCCCCTGCGTACGCTACTGGTCGCAAGTAGCCCAAAAAAGCGCAAGTTGCCAATCTTGAAATTTTGTTGCCAATCATGGTCAATATAGTAGCCTAATAGGCGATAAGTAGCTCAATCTGGCAACTCTGCATCCTTTACGCCTGCATGAAAAACTTGCGCTATCCCCCCCCCATAGGAGCATTTACAACTTGAGCACTGAAAAGAACTGCTGAATCACATTCCCAACTGTCCTTGAGTAGTGTACAAACTTGATAAAGGACTTAATTGCTGATGAAGAAAAAAGAAGTTAACGAAAAGTTTAGTCTAAAATCAGTTTATTTCAATCAGTTTTGATTACTACAACTTCAACATTTATTCGCATACATGCACAGCACATACACAGGAGAAAGTGAAAGAGCCTTTGCTCGTCAAGTCACTATAACACCCACGCAATGAAATGCAATTAAAAATTATCAAATGAAGTAGTCAAGTTAGCAGGGGTGCCGGAACGTCGTAAAGGCAAGGGGGGGGGGGGGGGCAGCTTTTCCGAAGGGTACTTTTAATATCAATGCAGTGGCGTAGCTAAAAATTTTAAAAGGGGAGGAGGCGTAATTAAGCTGATTGAGAAACCAGAAACAATCTTGGGGGTACGGGGGCATGCTCCCCCGGAAAATTTTGAAAATTTGCATGCTGCAATGGCTATTTTAAATTAATGCTTTTTGAATAAATTTCAGGCAAATTTCGTTTAAATTTTTTGTTTAAACAGGCAAATTTTGTTTGAATTTTTTTGTCGGCAACGTGGCCGAGTGGTTCCTAGCGTCGTTATTACGACGGCCACGATCGCAAGGTTGGTGGTTCAACTCCCACCCAAGCCTCGTTCTTGCGTCCTTGGATAAGATGCTTCACGACAGTTACCTCTGCTTGGTGGAATCTAGCAAGCAGCAAATTGAAAAAGTCGGAAGCAAAATTCAAGCGGAAAATTCAGTAAAAAGGGCAACTCCTAAGCGAGTCTGGATTTGTCCTATGCATAGCACCTCCGTCGCTTTCTCGTAGCAGGAGGATAAAAAAATGAAAAAATCACTTTAATTCTGAGTGCTTCGCCGAATATGATGCATTTTATTCGCACATCTTCGTAAGGCTTATATTGCTATCGAAGAGGTTCGAAACTGTGGAAAAATTGTAGCCTACACATCAAAAACATTTTAAAAAATGGCTGGTGAGAGGATGCATAAGCTACCTTTCATTCTAGTCCCCTGGATCCGCCCCAAGCCAGAAGCTTCAAAAACCGTCAAAAGAGACTGGCATATTTCAGTCGCTTGTCACCATTAGTTTTGTCTTTGCTAAAAGGCAGAGTCAAAAAGAGGGGCCATGGCACAATGCCCCCCCCCTAAATACGCTCCTGCAAACCGATTAAGATGTGCATTGTCTCGTGTCTTTTTTTGTCGTACCGATACGATTAACGGACGATTTATATCAGACGAGAATGTGGATTCTTTGATTTCACCGTTCTTTATCTTTACACTTACTCTTACACCATGGTAACACTGACACCTTCACAGGTGCTGCTCGCCTGCTGGAAACAGAGGGTGAGAAGCGATGGGTGAGAAGCGATGAAAATAACGTAATAAAAACTTAGTAGGCTATCGCTAAAAGCACGAAAAGTTGCGTTTCTATGCTACTTCCTACCTATACTGAATTTGTCATACCGGTACATCGAAAAACTAAAATCCTCACCATCAGGTCTACTCGCATTATTTTTTTCACAACTCAAAGTCCAAGTCAGTAAAAAAATGACGTGAGTCCAAGTAGTAGCTTATTTAAGGGGGCGGGGGGGAGGGGGCATTGAGCCATGCCCCCCTCTTTTGACTATGCCTTTTAGCGAAAAGATCAAAATTAATGGTATCGATAGTGACTGAAATATGCCAGACTCTTTTCATGGTATCTCTAGCTTATGGCCGGGGGCGGATACAGGGAGGTACGTTGAGGGGTATGCATCCTCCCACCAGCCATTTTCAAAAATGTTTTTGATGTACACAATTTTTCCATGATTTTGAACTTCTTTGATAGTAATAAGCCTTACACCTTAAGCATGCATAATCGAAAATGTGCGAACGAAATGCATCATATTTGGCGAAGCACTCAGAATTAAAGTCAAAATTTGCATCAAATATATTCAAAAAGCACTAAAATAGCCATTACAGCATGTAAATTTTCAAGAGCATGCCCCCCGACCCTCTTGAGTTTTTCTTGTTTCTCAATCAGCTTCAAATTTATTCTGCCGAAAAAGAATACGCCTAAAAATAATGTGAAAATTATGGCTCCCCCCTTTCAAAATTTCTTGCTACGCCACTGAGTCCAAGTCCTAGGTAAACATTACGAGTTCTCAAAAACTGGAATCGAATCCTATTGAAGCTGGAATAACTGCAGAAAATGGAAGCGAAACTGAAATCATCGATACCTTCGCTCTGCTACAGAGCAGACGTTTTACTTCGTTAACATCCCAATGAAATTGTAAGGGCTGTACTGCCCCCCTTGCCCCCCTAGTAAAAGGGCAGGGGAGGCAGCTGCCCCCCCTGCTCCCCCCGTTCCGGCACCTCTACCTAGGCTATTTGATCACACTGATTGGAAGAGCAAAAAAAGGTCTTCACGTCCTTAGATGTTCTGTTTTCACTGAAAATATCGATATAGGGAAGAGCAAAAAAAAAAAGATATACACGTCCTCAGATGTTCTGTTTTCCAATGAAAGTATCGGTGAAGAGAAAAAAAGGTCTTTATTGTTCGTAACAAAGCCCCCCATTTTCTCCGAGGTCCTAGGTTTTAGCCTGCTTCGCCTATATGCAAATCCGGCCCTATGCCTACAATCTATACTTAGCCTGTGCACATGAGACATGTCCTATTTTTGTGGGCTTCAGACTCACGGTTCTTGCTTCTAGTTTCTATTCCCCCACCTCACAAACAAAATTTTAAAGAAGACATCTCTGGATTTAAGCTCTTTCTTGGGTTTTAATTTTGATGATAGGCCTATTAAGACATTAAGTTTCAAATACATTCATGCAGAGGCAATATTGTAGAAATAAAAGCGCAAATTAAGGACCCTCTGAAAAAAAGTGGAGGGGGGCAGGCCCTCCGGTTCTGCCACCTATGCCCTTGCCCCCCCAGCGGACGCCCGTGATCTCGGTAGTATACCACGTGCGGTAGGATGTGCAGTACCGTACCGTCGATAAAACAACCTTGTGATGTGACGATGTAAAACAGCTATTACTGTGTAATTAAATACTGATTACCTGTGCACGTCACGTTTTGTTTAACGGTGCAATTAACAGAACAGCACAGTATTTTCTAATAATAATTCTAAATTTTGCCTACAAAGCACGAGACCGCAGGAAGAACATGCGCCAGCAAAAGAAACTTGAGAAAATATAAGACGTGTACGACATGTATACGTATCGTTTATCCTTTCGTTCGTAGCGTTTATCGTTTCATTAATGCAGTACAGCACATTAAGTACAGTATACGGCAGCCATTTTGCAAACTTTGTTACTATGCCTTTTCGATAATATGCCTCTTTATCTCAGTCCTGACGGGTGGTATAGTAACGAGATTTGACTCTATTTCAGAGCATAAATATAGCGTAGATTTGCAAAAAGTTGACATTTGATTCAAAATAAATAGGTTCAATCACAAAAATTTAAACTTCAATATGAAATTAGCCGAGCTATTGGTCGTGGTTTTCCAAGCCCAGTAAATTTTTCGCTAGAAAATGATTGTGTAAATTGTTTTGAACCTCATGTAATAGTAGGCTACACTGCATAGAACTACATTTTTACAACCATTAGGCTATTATTCGTTTAACACATCGTCCAAGGGTGAGGCATGACAGAAGTTAACAACCTCACTACCAATCTACCAGTTTTAAAAATCTGGTTCTTTACAATGAAACATACTTTTACAAGAGGTAACAATTTACTCTATTATTTTTTTGCGTATCGATTCCGATATTTTGCGAAAAAAGTAACGTCTATAGGCCTATGGATAACTGTGCACTTTTTAAAATGTAACGACGGTAACAATACTCGGTACCATCAGAAAAATATTTCGGGGGGGAGGGATGATATGAATATTCGCTACCAGTACTCGAGTTAAGGGGAACTCCATCCCCTATAAACAATGACTATCCCTCCTTTACGTCCGTGAAAAGCTGGCACCTTCCCCTCGAGCACTGTTCACTACCGGTGTAGCAAAACTTTTAAAATAAATTTTTACAAAGTTGTGTACGCTATATGAATGCTTTCTGGCATAAACATTACAGAGCTAGTTAATTTTTTCTTTGTCACTGCTACCGCTGTTAATAGTGGCGCACCAAGGATTTGGCAAAGTGGCGCAAAACCAGGGGTGTGGGGGTGGAGCCCCCAGCCGTCAACAGATTTTCACGGTTTTCGCGCAAAAAACACTCATTTAAGCACACTTTTTATCGAAAAAGGACGTACCGTACCAGCTGCAGTTAGTGCAGTCTCTAATAGACGATACAAAAATATTTTAGTAGGCCTACTTAAAATTCTTGGAGTATGCCTAAAAGCAGAAGCTTAGCTAAAATAAATGAAAGAAAAATGCAACCTTATTAGCGTTGGTACATTTGATTAAATGACGTAGTGTGCTATATAATCTACAACAACGACATTGCCAGCGGGGGCCATGGCAGCGTGGCTCTCCCTGAATGCAGTTGTGCCGCTGGTCCAGGCGCTAGGCTTCAACTTACGTGGTCTAGTGTGCAAGACCCTAAATAAAAACCAATTTAAAGCACCCACAGTCAGGGGTGCAAATCTATGTTGAGCATTGGGGGGGATGATTCTGAAAAATTGACCATTTTTCGCCATTTTTCTAGATTGCGGGGGATGATTTAGCAAACTTGATACCCCCGCGCGGTTGCCCAAATATTTGCCCACCACAATGAAGTGAAGAGCAAAAAAAAGGTCATCATTCCCAGATGACCAATTTCTTGCCCAAAATGTAGCTAAGACCAAAAAAAGAAGAAAAGGTCATCTCGACTCGCTGATATGGGGCATGAAAATATTGGGAAGGATGCAGCCGAATTATTGGGGAGGATACATCCCCCATCCCCCCTAGATTTGCACCCATGCCCACAGTATTTTTCATCAAAGGCGTGAGAAATGCATGACCTACGTTGCTCGCTGTAAAGATCTGGTTTGCAGTGAGGGTACCTTAATTCACTATGCACTACACTCACTGCTGTACTTGTGTGCATGGTTGTTACTTGTAATTGCATTAGGGTTGTAAACTCAAGCAAAATCTTCGCCCGGATCCGAAACCAAAATTTTGCGATTTTCCGAACCTTAAGGCATAAATTTTGCCAAAATTACGTATATTTCTCGTAAAACTATAAGTTCTTGTGACCAAAACTTCTCGAGTACAATGAAAATACTGCTGCATACAGTGCCTTGAGGACTGGATGTTTACAGAGACGAATGTATGTATAGCTTCTGTACAGAGCATAATTAGAAGTAGGCTTACTGCGAAGGAAGTGGCAGACATTTACTAAGCTGACGATTAATTTTTCATACACCGGTAGACCAAAATCAAATTGGAACAGACCCTCAGCCTGTTACATTCATGCAGGCTGCAGGGCAGGAACCCTTGGTTGAAGATCTCCTTATTTGTATGTAAACTAATTCTCACTGCAAAGCATTCGCATTCGCTGCAGCTGTGAGCACAAAATGAGAAAAAATTAACAAGTTTTTCGAAAAAGAGTAAGGGGGGATTACATCACTATCTTATTTGCATTCATGTAAACTCATATTCTGTTCTGTGAGCAAGCGTTGATTTTATGTAATATGATAATTTCCTTAGAAAATAAAAAAGCAAATTATTTGTAGCGTTTGCATTTTTAATTCGCGTCTATTTGCACTAGCCCACTACTGTAAAACAGTTGTAAATATCAAGCTTTGTTCAGTATAATTATGCAAAATGTGACTTCTTTTTCAAGCAAGTAGCATCATCCGGCGCGTAACCAAAGCTATCTATTAGTTGGACATGACGTTATTGTAAAATTTGCAGCAAACTGGTAGTGCACATATACGGCAACAGTTTTAGCGCAAGCTAGGCGCCTGCTCTTTTTACGCCAGCAACGGGCGACCAGTAATAATAACAATCAATTCAACATACAAACAAATTATGATAAAGCATGAGCACTTATTTAAAAATGAACTGTTGTTTGAGTAGTACACGAAGGCTTTAGTTTTTTTACGGGTTCGTGTCTTATATGCTCCAATACGTTTATGGCTGGATTGATTATATGGCAAATATACAAAATGTTGTGGCACCCAGTGCCTGGAGCGCTAAGCACTATTATAAGGAAACGCACTACCGCAAGGATGACTCGAGGGACTAAATGTTACCTTCTACCACTAGCGTAGCCAGGATTTTGCAATGGCAGGGGTTGAGAATGACGTCACATTTTATAATAGGCCTACGTTGTGTAATATTAAAAAATGGTATCAAGTTTAAGAGAGCAGAGGCATCGTGTATCCCAAAAATTTAGAGGGGCCCGAGTAACAACTTAAACAGATACTGATCACAAGGATTCATAACCTTTATAAAAGCCGTATTTAGCATTGAGAAACATTACGAAAAAAGCAAGTTAGGACAAGATACCCAAATATGTGGTGATACCCCAATTTTTGAATAATAAATCAAAATTTATTGTGATACCTCAAACCGCTTCTTAATTACGGACATATATGCGCAATCAGTTTGGCCCCACGATTTAACAAAGGGGGAGGACATTGCTTAATTGGGGGTTGTGGGCGAAGCCCCAGCCGCCGAAAGCAAGCCGCCAACGGATTTTTACGGTTTTCACATAAAAAGGACATACCGGTTTTTACATAAAAAGGACATTTCAGCACACATTCTTATCGAAAAAGGACATACCGGTACCTGCAGAGAGTGCAGTCACTATTATAGTGTCAGACCATACAAAAATATTTTAGTAGTCCATGTCTAAAAGCAGAAGCTGGGCTAAAATAAATGAAAGGATCGAGGCTACAATCATTATTAGTTTTGACGCATTCGATGGGATGACGTGTTAGGTTTGTTCTACCTGTAGCTGGGCTATCATCTTTAACAGCGCATGGAAAATATTATCTAAATTATAACTACAGATCAAGAAACTAACTTTACTCCTGAGTCGAAACGATTGATCGAAGCAAAAATTAAAAAAACAAAATAATGGACGAAGTTATGGTAGAGAGAGGGGGGTATGAGATTAGTTTGAAGAATTAAAACGAAATGGCACTGGCTAAATCAGGGGTGGGAAACCTGCGGCCCGCGTCAAAACTTTGTTAAGTGTACAACAAAACTAGTTGAATAGAAAACATGAAAATTCTTTAAAAATTGTTTCACATTCAACTACATCCTGTTTCATGACACAAAAAACGCGCAAAAATCTCTAATTTTTGTGCAAAACGTAACTCAGCATGAATGTTTTATAAATTTGCGACGAAATATTGCGTATTGTTAGGACAAAACTTACAAATTAAGAGTAAATGTGGCCCGCTGAAAATATCATGCAATTAATGCGGCCCGCCGTGCTTTGTCGGTTCCCCACCTCTGGGCTAAATTTTATATTTTTTAATTTTCAATTTTTTTGAATTACAAAAAGTAACACATCTCGGAAAAAGTTTTGGAGGGTTGGCCCCCCGGGCCCCAATGGCACGACCCCACTGTAAGAGAGATGTTTTAAACTAAAAATACCGAAGGCAGTTAAGGCACAACTGTTGTAAGGAATCAAAGGAGTGCTTTCTGGTGAAACTGGTAAAACGATATTAAATGTTAGCGATTTAGTTCTTTTTTGAGCTACGTAAATCATTTTTGCTTCAAATCGTTCAGCCTTTTTTCTACGGAAGGTCTGAGGAGCCGAGGGCAGTTGGGTGTACAGGAGCGGCATTGCCCTGCTAATAAAATTGTGTCATTGCTTTATAAGCATAACGGCAAAGAAGGAAAAAACGCTACGTAATTCTTGTTATTATGAAAATCACAAAACCAGACTACCAATGAGTATTAGCACTTCGAAATCAATATCACAATAAGAAGTAATTATGACGTCACTTGAGGCTTAATTGGGGTTGTAATCCCCACCCCCCGGGGCTACGCACTGCATTCTACTACGGCACAATATACTTGCATACTACATTTTTGATGAATACTGGACTTACAGTGTCTTAGTTAAAATTTACGGAAATATTTTGGGAGGTTTATTCCCCCTCATATCTTCCCCTAAATACGGCCTTGATTAACCACATGGCAGATGTACCAACAGTGTTACGGCACCCCGCGCCTAGAACGCTGACCTTTATGATTTATCAAGAAACGCATATCGCAACAATGACCTGCAGGTCAAAATGTTGCATCGTACACTGTGGCGTACTATATGCTATGTTTTGACAGTTGCGAGGCTTGGGCTGTCTTCGTTCAAATTAATAAAAGTATTTCGGGTGGGGGGGGGGGGGGGGAGAGTTTGAACTCCTCTCATCCACCTAAATTTGGCCTTGCTCGGTACCGACTTTTGATAGCCTACTCTTCAACGAAAAATTTTTCTTTTTTTCAGCAAAAATTGCGCTCAAGATAAACGCGTACCGCGATACTGGTGGTGAATACGTTCGCTCTGAATGTACTGTGCTGTTAAATTGATTTTTTATGAAACGTGTAGCGAGAATGTTGTGTTGATCTGTTCTAGATGCTCATTTCTTATGATGAAAATTTTATTAGAAATTCTAATGATTTCGATGCAGATCTACTCTACTGTCGTAGCTGCAGAGCCAGAGTTGGTGTAATAAAATTATTCAACCTTTGCTGGGCGTTAAATGCTTTAGCAAATTTTTAACACTTTGCTTGCAAAGAGGCGCGTAACCAGAATTTTTTTCAAAGAAGGGGTCTGACTCCACGAAAAAGAAAAAAAAGACCAATTTTTTAGAACCTACTGATATTTTTTCATCAATCTGCTACAATCATACAGCACGGCGTTTCCAGCGGCCACGGTTCAGCGATTAGGGTATCTTTACGAAGGCAAGTTTGGGCAAGTAAAAATTGTGTTTATCTATGGCAGGGATGGAGAACTTTTTTAAGTGGTGGGTCAAATTTAAGGTTGTGGACCGAAAAAAGAAAAATCGTAGGTTACGCTTAACGATGATGTTCAGTTTTTCTTCCCAAAATCAGGTGAAGAGCAAAAAAAGGACATCACGTCCGAAGCTGTCCAATTTTCCGCCAAAAATCGGAATGAAGAGTATAAAAAAAAAGTCATCACGTCGCAGATGTCCAATTTTGAGCTAAAATTATTTTTTTAACTTCAAGTGGACCCCTGAAATTTGCTAGTGGGTCAATCGGTGACCTGTGGGTCAATGGTTCGCTATCCCTGATCTATGGGTTGCCATTTGTAAAATACATATTGCATGCACTTTACGGACAAATTTGCGCCTTTTGCAATTGTAAGACGAAATGGTGAAGTAAAAAATTAGACCGCATTCTGCGGACTGTAAGATAACAAAGAAAAAGGATTTTTTTGAAGGCTTTGAAGTGCCATTAGTAAAATTGATATTGCATGAACTCTACGGACAAATCAACGCTTTTGCCCAACCAGGGTTGGGAAAAATCGATTGTAATCAATATTCGATTGCGATATTCTTTACTTTTTGTTCATCGATTGCACTGGAGCCTTTACTTTTTTGAAAGAGTATCGAATAAGGCCTTGTCTTTACTTTTTTTTCGGCGCAATTCAATATTCGATTCTTTTTGTCCAGGTCACTTTATCTCACTTTAGTAAATTTAAAATAATCGTTGGGACGTCATTACCTTGTTTTCGCTGATAAATTTTTTTTGTGCCAAAAAAAAACAAAAAAAAAGTTTTTTAACAGCAAAGTTGCTTCTCAAATACTATGTCCGTCGTTTGTCTGTAAGTTACGGCATGAATGTGAGGACATCACAAAAAATGCTTGGCGTACATCTCTAAATGCTCAGTATAATATTGAATATCGATTACATTATTCTTTACTCTTTACTTTTTTAAACCACCATCGAAATCGATTATTTCTTTACTTTTTTGGGTATCGATTCCCAACCCTGCCTCCAATCTAGGACAAAATAATAACGAAAAAAGTTACGCATCAAATCTCACTTTGCTGACTGTAAAATAACACACTTTCGTATAGTCCAGTGCAAAATCGTATGAAAAAAGTTCTGAATTAAATCAAATCACATTTTGCGGACTGTAAAATCACAACACTTTTGTTTAGGCTAGAACAAAATCGTAACGAAAAAGTTCTGATTTGCTGAGTGTAAAATAAGAAGTAGTTTAACCACACGATGAGATAGTTCTACGTTTAAGACAAGTTTTGGCGGCCAGTTAAAAAAACAGTGCAGTTTGCAAAATAGTTCTGATCGTAAACTCCATTCGGAAGCAATCGGAAACCTTACGTCAAGTAGTGATGCGCACATTCTTTGGGTCACTGGCGGGAAAGCTTTTTTTAACTTTTTTTCTGGTTACAAATTCTCCTTTTTCGTGAAACTTCCTGTAAAGAATCATAGCCATACTCAGTTTCACTGTCCCTCGTGCTTAACAGTACTGTTTGGACTAAGAACTTCAAAATTAATTCATAAAATAGGATGTATTTAAAAATTTGGCAGCAAGAATTTCCTCAAAAGAAATACATTTTCTTGAACATCATCGAATTTTCTGAAGCTGAGAGGTCTGCTCTGTAGTTAACTGTTATGCCGCTACTAATTTTCCCACCAGCGACCCAAAGAATGTGCGCATCACTACTTGACGTAAGGTTTCCGATTGCTTCCGAATGGATTTTACGATCAGCACCAGTGTGGCCACTTTTAGCGATTTTTGACGAAATTTAGTGATTTTTGAGCAAATTTTAGTGATTATTAGGGGTTTTATCTTCTTCTCAATCAAGAAAGATTTTTCGGATTACCACACGTTTTTCTGTTTTTAAACATTTTCGGTATTCAGCGCTCTTGCCGATAAGCCTACCATGATTATAATCTGAGGGCTGACGCTGTCATGCTGCATGCCCGTTTAAGTGAGACAACCTATTGTTGACCTATGTACAATTAGGTTGCAAGCTGACCTGCCGACGGTTAGCAGGTTAGCTGTTATAAATCATAGGCCTAGACCAGGGATGGCGAACCACTGACCCGCGGGTCACACTGTGACCCACTTGCAGATTCCAGTGACTCACTTGTAGTTTCAAAACTTTTGGAAAAATGTTGACAAACATTTGAGAAGTGACGAAAAGTGTAACTTTCTTTTCTCTGGCGTTCACGATTTTTTTGTTTTGCTCTTACACCCACCATTTGGGTAAACTACTGTATTGTAAAGATCAATTTTTGCTCATTCCCGGCAAGTCTCTCATTAATATCATTAAATCCGTGACCCCTTTTTTCATTTTTCAAATTAAAGTTTCGTATATGACCCAACAACTAGAAAACGTTCGCCATCATTGGCCTAGACAATTTGTAATTAATTAATTATATTAATAATTAATAATGTCACTTGGTAAATATTTTGTCTGGGTTTAGCAAGAATTGGGTAAAGTGAGCATATGGAACTGTAGCCAAGAGTACGGTATGTTTAGTTGCACAAAAATCATATGATGAAAACTAAAAATCGTCTTGTATATACTACGAAAATGTGTTCATTTGGAAGTAGCTTCAGGTGCAGCAACACCCATATCTGAATTGTTATCATTTTTGTTATTATTCGGCAGCAGAGCTAAATAATGATAAAAAAGGAAATATTGTCATTTTGCTTGAAATTGCGATTTAGTGAATTTTTTCCCAAATTTAGTGATTTTTTTTGCTCAATTTAGTGATTTTTTAATTGTTAGAGCGGCCACTCTGATCAGCACTTTTTTGCAAACTACACTGTTTTACTGGCAGCCGAAACTGGTCTTGAACGTAAGACTATCTCGTTGTGTAGTTAAACTACTTCTTATTTTACAGTCCGCAAAATGCGATTTGATTCAGAACTTTTTCGTTAGGCCTGCGGTTTTGCCCTAGCACGGTTTTGTCCTAGTCTAGACGAAAGCGTTGTGATTTTACAGTTTGCAAAATATGATTTAATTCAGAACTGTTTTGATACGAGTTTGTCCTACACTAGGCGAAAGCGTGTCAATTTACAGTCAGGAAAATGTGATTTGATGCGAAACTTTTTTCGTTACCATTTTGCTTAGATTGCACGAAAGCGTTGATTTGTCCGTAGAGTTTATGCAATATCAATTTTACAAATGGCTCTTTATTAAAAAACCTTCAACAAAATCCTTTCTCGTTGCATTGTTATTTTACAGTACGCAGAATGCAGTCTAATTTTATACTTCACCGTTTCGTCTTACCATTGCAAAAGTGCAAATTTATCCGAAAAGTGGATGCAATATGTATTTTACAAATGGCACACCATATTCACCCACAAGATATTTTGTGCTCTTACTTGCGTTCAAAATTCATTGCAACAAAAGTGACCGAAATCTCGAGTAAAACAATCAAAAAGTAACAACGGTACCAAAAGGGCAAAACCGGTACATTTTTAAAAAGCATCAACGTTACCGACAATGGCATTAAAAATGTACCGCGTTAGCGGCGTTGCACGCAGTACTGCCCAACACTGCTGATTTTGTTGATTTTTCCTAATAGACTATAAAAAACACAGCTACAACTAGAGACGTAGTCAGCAGAAAAAAATTAGTCACATTGCAATGGATGAAAAATTTCAGAATGATCGTTTAATTTGGGAGAATGTTACTGTGTGTAGATAATAGGCACGCACTACAAGTGTACCCAACTCCGCAGGTTGTAATTATTGCCAGGAGAAACAAGAAAACTAAACACTTTATACAACGTTTAGCTTTGTACAGCCTTAGATTTTTTTAAAAACTTCGTACAGACTAACCATAAGTTTATTTCCTTGTAGTGCGAATATGTTAGTCAACAGGCAATCGTGACGACACCACATGACTTAACAAGTCAGTAAAGTTATAAATATCATAGACAGTCTAAACTCTTTATTAGGTCAAGAAAAATTTTCGCTAGAAATTTAAGTTTTTACTCGTAGAATTTTTTAAAAATTTTGTTCTTATGTCATAAAAGCGTTCGATCGCTGAATGACGCCATCAAAAAATTTGTAAGCGTATAAGGCCACTGATCATGTGTGACGGGTTCCATTCAAGCAAGGAGCTAAATGCTTTTTGAGACATATCTCGCGTTGTCGATGACTCGAGAGTGCAAGTCCGCTCGGCGGTTTCCCTCTAAAAATCAAAATCAAATTTTCATTATACTCGCAGTATTACGCGTAAGCGTGTAACGAGTGGCGGGGCCCATCGCCGCAGCTTTGCACCTTGGGAACACAGCTCCGAAGAAACGTCGCAGCGGTAGCGAGCCGTTGGCGACTCTACATGTGTCCGATTTGACGCCCAGAATCGAACTCCAGATCTCCCGCACCATAGAAATGTCTTTCCACCCGAGCTAGTTACAACCAACCGTTTTTTTTTTTTTCTTCAAGTCATTAGGTCACTGTCGTTTACTAATAACCCGGCTGTTGTTTATTTGAGTATGGATATAGTGATACCTTTAAATGAAACACTTGCTTTATGCAAAAAATAAAATGTTGTTTTGTTGACCTCACTCAGCAAAGCGGCAAAACAGGCATAAAAACATCAAGGAAAACTGTAAACACAATGATAAAGCAAAAGTAATAAATATGTTTGTTGTTTGTGCAGGAAAAGCACCCGTAACGCATGAGCAATTTTGTAGCTATAAATTCCTTCATTCGTATTATTTCCATAACTAATTTTAATTTAAAAAGCACAAGTCAAAAACAGCGATGAGCACGAACTACTTTTCCTCTGTTGATCGTGTGTGACAAAAACTAACTTTGACATTCTTTAAGGAGCACACCATTAAAAATATCTCACATCTTTCAAGAACAAATTTTCAAAATGTGACCAACTTATTGCCTAATTATTAGGGCGATTCACGGTCAAATAAAGTCAATTTTTTTTGAAGTAGAAAATAACTCTAACGATGTGGAAACAAAATTTCACGGTCGTAGGATCAGTATTGATGAAGTTATAAAGTCAATAAATGTCAATTTTTGTTTTTTAGATCAATTTTTTTGTATTAGGTCAATTTTAGCTTTCTTGCTTTTTTTGCGCGATTCTACTTTATACTCAAAAAGAGATAACTCAGATAATTGAGAGATGGAAGTTCGTAACTGTTGGTGGTACCAGGGAGGTGTATGCTGTCGCCAGACTGTTATCGGTATTACAGTTTTACACATGCTTAATTTATTAATGTAATGTTTGATGTAATTTCATTGATTCGATTGTGAAGATCCGTTCAGACAGCTTTGCAAGATTGCAATTTTGGCAAAGTTCGTGTATGACAAAATAAGCTTTTCGTCGTGTTTTCATTTGTTGCATATTTTTGTCGCTATGTATCGGTAGTCAAAAACACTAGAATTGAAAATACAATGCATTAGTTATTCCAACATACTTTGATGTTAGAAAGATTGCAATACAGCGAATAGCGGAACACTTGAATACGACTCTGGATTTTGCGCAATTACACAGAGCAGTTAAACTTTGTGCCAGAAAACGTGCGGCATTATATGTGCGTACATTATAATCTAAGCACTAACTAAAGTGACTTTGGTGTTTTTTTTCTTATGGACTGGTTCTTTCATTTCAATGTTTCGTTAGGTCAATAAAAAATCAATTTTTTGATAAAATAAAGTCAATTTTTTGAGAGTTTTAGGTCAATAAAAAATCGCCCTACTAATTATGTAGCTGAACGTATTGAAATACTTCCATTGTGACGATGCAAAAACAAAGTAGAATCTTCAAGGTTGACTTTGATTAGTAACTTCACAATTGTCGTAAAAATCAACTTGCAGAACTCCATTTACTTAAATGAATGCAAGAACGAATATAAAAATTTTTGGTGAGGGTAAACGATCGAAAAAATGCTTATTTCGAGTGTCCAGAACAGTGGTTCCCAAACTTTTTTGACCCGCGGCACTCTGAAAAGATTAAGTACAATTTGCGGCACATTTTTCACAAATTGATGCTAGTTAAAAAAAAAGGGAATTTTTTAAAGAGATATGTGTGCCTGGTGTGGGGAACATTTAAAACTGTAAAACTGAGACAAGGTCGTTTGGTTGCCAAGCACTTCCGCATTTCGTTTTCCATCCAAGAAGTTTTCTGATGTTTTATCAAAGCAGAAAATCCATATTCACAAAGGTATGAGGCTGCTAGGTTGCTAGCGGCAAGGTTATACTGATGATTATTGTCACAATTATTCTTACTCCATTGCCATGGATTTTAGGTGGCACACCATTTACGGTAGTTATCAATGGACAATGCTCAATTAAGTCTCGCTGGCTCATTTATACCAATAAGTTATTCTCTGAAAATTCGAAAAAAGTACGCGGCACACCTGAAAATCTTTGGCGGCACACTTCTGTGCCGCAAAACACAGTTTGGGAAACATTGGTCTAGAACAGGGGTGGGTAAACTTTTCACACGAAGGGCCAGATTTGGAAAAACTGTTGAAGCCGCGGGCCGCGTGCTCACTGGAAAGCAAGGTGAAAACCTTTTTTTTTCTTTGAGATCACAGTCTTCGTACGAATGTGATCTCCAAAATAAAAGGTTTTCACCTTGTTTTTCTCGTTTTTTATTCCAATTTTGCACCGTTGAGGCTTATTTTTTTGAAAATCACTATCATTCATGATTTCTAAAGGAATAAAAGGTCTTCCGTTCAACTCACGGTGGGAGTTTAACTTTGTGTAAATGCCGGCGGGCCAGAATAAAAGGACCGGCGAGCCGGATTTGGCCCGCGGGCCGTAGTTTGCCCATGTCTGGTCTAGAACTATCCAAGAGTGTTGAAAATAAGAATGTAAAGAAGGAGGCTTGATCCCCCTTGCCACTTCCCTGGGTCTGCAAATTAAGTGGCGTTCTAATTTTTTTCCGTGTTGAAAAGACACGTTATTGCTTTCCGTAGAGAAAGTCAATTTTTTGTAAATCCACTTTAAATCAACCTTTAAATGTAAACCTAAAAAGGACATCACTTAGGTCAGGGCTCCGCAAGTAGTAGGTCGAGACCCAAATTTGGGTCGCGACACCTTCGACTTTGGGTCGCAAAAATTTTAAAAGTAGGTCTGCAAAATTATTTTGACATGTTGTCATTTTTTGCTTCAGGTTTTTCAGTTATTTTTTTGAACTTTTTGGTTTTGAAACTTTTTAACTTTACGGTAGGCCTATCATGCAAAGTTTTTGAATCTTTTGAGTTGTAAGTAGAAAGTGATTTCTCACGTAACAAGTGTCAATTGTTACGAATGATAATTGAGCCTCAGTTTACTTTGAACTGTCATTTTGTTGGCATCTGTCGGAGGATTTTAGCGCATTGCGGCTTCTAGGATAGTAGCCTGATGAAGCAGGAACAAATGAGCCAACTAAACAGAAAAACGCTTGGCCAAATTAAGATTGGTTCATTACAGTAGCTAGGATGTTAGGCAGATCAATTTCGCAAATTCGTTTGTAAAAAAGAAGCCGAAAATATTGTAAGTTCTTTGAGCAGAATTATCAACGATGAGGTAGCAATTGATTTTTTTTGTGTTATATTTAGTGCGTATTGACAGCAACATAGCAAGCAAAATATCAAAAAGTATTAGTACGGTAGCAACTTGCGTACTGTGCAGTGATAAGCCTTCCATAAAAATTTAGAAATATTTGGCACACCGTATAAATGCTCGTTATACCTCCCAATCTTGATTAAGTGCCCGTGTGAACAGAACATAAAAATAAATCAGGGCCCGTGATGTAAAAGCTGATTTTTCAGTGGTAGAGAACAATAGGAAATTGAAAGCGCTTTTGTCACTACGCTGTTCAATTTTAAGCGCCGGTAGATAACAAGATAAATTACAGCATTGATTACGTAACAGAAAGCAGACTTTCCTGCCAAAAGCAAAGAACTGATAGTATAAAAGGCTACCATTTGTCTACCACTGGTAGACTGGATTCTATTCTCAGTCGGGTCAAACCAAAGACTTTAAAACTGGTTTGTTTGGTGTCTCGTTTTTCTGCTGTTTATAACTTGTTTTTTTTTTTTTTTGTCTCGTGCCCACTTCGGTGGTGAAAAAAAAAAAAAGGCTTTAAAACTGGTATCTGCTGTTACGCTTGCTAAACGCTCAGCAATTAAGTGTAGCACGGAGGATAAAATGAACAGAGAATGAAAATACGTCAGTGAATTCTCGACAAAATTTAGTCCTGGCGCTAAAGGACCTTAGTAGTTATAAAGCGCCATAAAACCACACAACATTTCATTCAGAATATTGAACCCCACATGATGGCCGATGACAGAAGAATTTTTGTGTATAATTTTACTTAGAAAATAACAAGCGCCCGTGCTTGAATAAGGGCCCGGTAGTGAGTTAGGTTGAAAAAAAATATGGGCCCGGGGTACGAAACGAGCAAATGCGGTACGTAGCATTTCGTCGATTTCGGACTTGAACTCGACCTATATTTCTTGGACTTGAACATAAAACTTTATTTTAATCAATTTTATTTACCGGTATTTGGGTCGTCACAAACAATTGTTGAGAAACTGCTTTATAACAAATGCTTCAAAAAAGACGGACAGCGGCTTAAACCGCTTTACAGACGAAAGAACAGCGAAGATTGTATGACTGACTGTAACAGGAAAATTTGGAATGGATTTTGCACAGTTTACGGTACGTGTTTTGACCAGGGCTACGAACTCGATCGAATTTTATTCGAGTTCAAGTTTGAGTTCGAGTTCAACTTTTTTAGCAAGTCCGAGTTCAAATTCGAGTTTTCTAATTTAATTATTTACGAGTTCAAGTTCGAGTTCGACAAAAATAAGGTTTTTCGAGTTCGAGTTCAGACAGATGAATATCCCAAATCGAGACAACTTTTTCACCGCCGGTGCTCATGCAATTAAAAAGATAAAAATATTTCGCTCGTGCAGTAGGTTCGAGACTATACCTCAGCCAAGGGCGTAGTCAAAGGGGCCATGGACCCCCCCAATCCCTCTGGACAAAAACAAGGATCTTGGTAATTATAATATACACTTGCTATTGCGTGATTGTTTTCTTGCTGGGCTTTTAATAAGTGGGCTTACAAAGGAGAAATACCATACAACTTTGCGTTTTGCGTAGCCAGAGTTATGGCAGCGCAGCCGCAATGACCAGCGAACGGTCAGGCGTCACTTCAATTTCAAAACGAATCTCCGTTGGCATATTATTTTCACTGTGCTGTGCATTGCTTAAATTTGAGCGCTTCTGCAGCTGTCAAAGTTTCAGCAATACAAAATGCTGAAAACGTTGCACGAAAAGTGGTTAAAATCTTTAAGACCATTGCGAAGAAAACAGCGTTGTAGAAGTCCTTCATCAAAAATTTTACATTGCGTCATAATGTTTAATTGGGCGTCAATAAACAAAGTTTTAAGTTTCAAGTTTAAGTCTAGTCAAGGAGAAAGAAAACGTTATCTTGTCGGCTTATGTGAAACCCGGTTTGTAGAACGCCATGCTTCGATACCGGTGAAGCACTCAAAATAAGGGGCAAAAAATTTCGACAAAGTTTGCCCAAAAACTGTTTAAAATGCACTAAAATGGCCCTTACAGTACGTGAGTTTTCAAAAAATTTTCCGGGGTAGCATACGCCCGGACCCTCTTGAGCCTTTTTTTTGTTCCTCAACTTGCTTCAAATTGATTCTGTCGGGAAAAACTACGCTTGAAAAAATGTCGAAATTTGGTGCCCTTTTTTTAAAAAAATTTCTGATTACGCCTCAGGCATGAAAAATTTCCAAAGGGCTTATTTACTTCCTTTTCCTCGTCTACAGTAGACATCCACGGTTTTTGTATTTACAGTAGTAAACGTTTAACCTAATTCAAAATTGCATCCCCCCACCAAAATTTTCTGAATTCACTTCCGGCCTGAAATAAGCTCGCATAAATCGAAAATGTACTAACAAAATGCGTCATATTCGGTGAAAGACTCCGAATGAGGGGCTAGGCTTTTCATAAATAATGTGCATTGATCAAAATTTGTTCAAAAAGCACTAAGAAGGCAATTACATCATATAAAATTTCAAAAATTTTTCTGGAGAGCATGCCCCCGGACCCCCTAGAGCAGTTTTTCCTCAATTTGTTTCAAATTTACTCTTCCGGAAAAACATACGCTTATAAAAGATTTCACAATTTGGTGCCCTCCCAAAATAACTTTGAACACGCCTCTGACATCAAGCATTGACTCCCTATTCCGAGTCTAAACGTCTGACGTCTTTGTATTTACTGTGGTTAACACTCGACCTAAATCAAATCTGCATTCCCCCCACGAAAATTTTCTGGATCCGTTCCTGCAGTTGGGTAAGAGTTTTTAAACTTTAGCCCCCCTCCTCCCAATTGAAAATCCTGACTACGCCTATGACCTCAGCTGTTTAGTACCATCGAAATTGTCAGTGTTGTGGTCACAATTGAACAACAAGCTATATTTCGTAGTGATCTTTTGTGTCTTTTCAACAATTAAAATATCTTTCTAATGAACTCGAACAGTTTTATTCGAGTTTAAGTTCGAGTTCAAAAAAATATTTTTTCGAGTTCAAGTTCGAGTTCGGCAAAATGATCGAGTTCTCTCGAGTTCAAGTTCGAGTTCGCAGCACTGGTTTTGACTTGCCAATTGGGAGCCCTTCACTCTATTTTGGATCATCTCCGGCATCAAACCGGGAATTTGCATATAGTGTTCAAAGCGCAAATCTCATACTTCTCACTGGAAGAATAAATGCAATGATTCATTCTTTCCGACTGTGCTAACTTTATCGTGTTTGTAAAAATTGTTGCGTTTGAAAGTATCCTTAAAATTGGTAATTAATATAAATAATGCTCAACAAAATAGAAGCTTCCAAATTTTTTGGGTCGCGTGGATTTAGAACAATTTTTTTGGGGTCGTGCAAAAAAGTATTTGCGGACCCTTGGCCAGGTTTGGGATAAATCGATTGTAATCGATATTCGATTGCAATTGTCTTTACTTTTTGTTTATCGAATCCACTGGAGCCTTTACTTTTTTGAATGAGTATCGAATATGGCCTTGTCTTTACTTCTTTTCGGCGCAATTCGATATTCCATATTCGATTCTTTTTGTACTGGTTACTTTTATCTTATTTTAGTAAACTTAAAATTATCGTCGGTGTGTCATTACTAGGGCGATTCACGGTCAATAAAGTCAACTTTTTTTTTGGATGTAGAAAATAACTCTAACAATGTGGAAACAAAATTTCACCGTCGTAGGATCAGTGTTTATGAAGTTATAAAGTCAATAAATGTCAATTTTTTGTTTTTTTGGTCAATATTTTTTTATTTGGTCAATTTTTGCTTTTTTGCTTTTTTTGCGCGTTTCTACTTTACAGCCTACTTAAAAAGAGATGACTTGAATAATTTAGAGATGGAAGTTCGTAACTGTTGGTGGTACCAGGGAGGTGCATGCTGTCGCCTGACTGTTGCGGGTATTACAGTTTTACACATGCTTAATTTATTCATGTAATGCTTGATGTGATTTGATTGATTTCGCTTGTAAAGATCTATTCAGACAGCTTTGCAAGATTGCAATCTTAGCAAAATTGGATTATAATGAAATGAGCTTTTCGATGTGTTTTCATTTGTTACATATTTTTGTCGCTACGTGCCGGTAGTCAAAAACACTAGAATTGAAAAGACAATGCATTAGTTATTATTCGAACATACTTTGATGTTACACAGATTGCAATACAGCGAATAGCAAAACACTTGAATTATATATGCGTACATTATAATCTAAGCACTAACTAACGTGACTTTGGTGTTTTTTTTCTTATGGACTGGTTCTTTCATTTCATTGTTTCGTTAAGTCAATAAAGTCAATTTTTTGATAAAATAAGGTCAATTTTTTGAGAGTTTTAGGTCAATAAAATATCGCCCTAGTCATTACCTTGTTTTTGCTGATAAATGGTTTTTGTGCCAAAAAAAAAAAAAAGATTTTTAATAACTAAGTTGCTTCGCATATGCTTTTTCCGTCGTTTGTCTGTAAGTTACCGCATGAATGTGAGGACATCACAAAAAATGCTTGGCGTTCACTGCTAAATGCTCAGTGTAATATTGAATATCGATTACAATATTCTTTACTCTTTACTTTTTAAACTACCATCGAAATCGATTATTTCTTTACTTTTTGGTGAACTATCGAATGTCGATTATTTCTTTACTTTATTGGGTATTGATTCCCAACCCTGCCCTTGGCTTAGGTTGTTTTAAGCAATTTTTATTATTGCATCTGTTCACTGTTAATATTTCATAGGACCTGCTAAAAATCATAAAAATTTGTCATGTAATTTCTAGTTTTGGAGCCAAAAGTACAAAATGCTGTTTATACCTTAAAAGCTACAAATGTGTCAGTGAGCAAACTGCGACTTGAAAAGTCGAAAAATAATGCGCACTAGTATAATCTGTGGATAAGTGCATGCATGTAAAACAGAGTTATTTTTTAAATTGAAACAGGTTATTAACTTATTATGTTTCTTTTTTTTTTTTTTTTTTTTTTTTTTTGATCTTAGCTTTTGAGAGCCGAGAGCAGATGTTTCTTTTGTTTCTTTTAAGGTTTATTTGTGCTTTCAGTATATAAGATGTTTACGAGGTACACGAAAAATTATTTGAAGCACTAGGAGATGGTGAATATGACCATGCGGTCTTCGAAGTCAATCAAAACCTGTGAGCAAGCATAGTATTGTTGGAATATAAACAGCTTACATGTTGGTGTATAAAAAACACCCAACAGAGTAAAGAAACTAACAAAACTATAAATCAAATTTGCTCAATGGTTTCTTCAGGCGATATGAGCAAATCTTAGCCTGAAAAAGCAATCAAGACATCAAAAAAAAAATAATAATAATAATAATAATAATAATGATAATAAATGAATAAATAAATTACTGAAAATAAAAGTTCAGCTAACTCTACATTTTCTAGATTCTCCAGCAAGCTACCAAATGCAGAGATTCAAACCTATATTTTTCGGCAGGAGAATATTTAACAATAAAATGCATTTTTATTTTTTTTTTAGATTGGTTAAATGAGGATACTTTGATTTCATCCGGTACAATTAGCCATACTTTTGGTACTATGTAAGAAAATAATTTTTTAACCATACTCTGTTCGTTTTCTGAGAATGAAGTAGTTAGATTTTGATGATAGTCTTGTCATGTGAGTGTGTGTCTGTGCATTCAAGTGAAATATGTGATTGTGGTTTGAAGATGATTTATTTTTCAACTGAAACATGCTTTTAGCAATTTCCATCGAGCATATTATGTCTTTTATTTTTAAAAAATTTAGTTTAAAAAAATGGGGGAAGTGTGTTCAAGATAGGAGTTTTGAGTGATATTTCGAATGATGCGTTTATGTAGTTTTTCAAGTGGATCAAAGGCATTGGCACAAGCCAGTCCCCAAGTGGAGATGCAGTAATGTAAGTGTGGATATATCAGGCAAAAACAGTTTTTAAAATCTGAAGGCCCACGTAATTTCTTAGTTTTAGTAAAGCCCACGAACCAGCCGTAAGTTTTGAACATAGCCTATCCTGCTGAGTATTGGGTGTCCATGTGAGTTTATTGTCAAATACAATTCCTAAATATTTAATTTGATTCGCCTGTTCAAATTCGTGCTTTCCTATGGTTATTTTTCATGTAGTATCAAAATCAAATCAAATCTTCATTATACTTGCGGTATTACGCCGAAGCGTGTAACGAGTGGCGGGGTCCATCTCCGCAGCTTAGCGCCTGAGCTACATAGCTCCAAAGAAACGTCGCAGCGGTGGCGAGCCGTTGGCGACACAGTGCTGATTTGATCGACCCGGGATTTGAACCCCAGATCTCCCGCACCGATAGCGTGTGCGCTGAGCAACTGCGCTAACGGCCGGTTTACATGTAGTATGAGCTTTTGAAATAGAATTTCGTACCGTAATTCTATTTCAGAAGCTCATACTACATGTAAACCGAAAAGTAGAATTTCGAGTTATTAACATGTATTTGCATTTGTTATAGTTCAATGACAATTTGTTTGACCGCATCCAATCATCAATTTTTATTAATTCATCATTCACTTGTTTTTGCAACGTACTTAAGGAGTAGTTTGGCAATGTTAAGACAGTGTCATCTGCAAATAGTTTGGTATTGAAATTTGATACATATGGTAAATCATTTACGTATATCAAAAACAATAGTGGACCCAGTGTAGAGCCTTGTGAAACACCACATTTGACTTGGCACAAATTAGACCTGATGCCATTTATTAGCGTGTACTGATATCGGTCAGTGAGATAACTTTGGAGTAGTTGTAAGGGAAGTCCTCGAATGCCATACTTTTCTAATTTTTTTAGTAGTATTGTGTGGTCAACGGTATCGAATGCTTTGCTTAGATCTATAAAGACTGAACAACTTATTTTCTTCTTGTCTAGATATTCTACAAAGTCGTCGTAAAATTGTCGGATCGCGTGAGTAGTTGAGCAATTTTGCCTAAAACCAGGAGTGTGAACAGTTTTTTACTTTTCAACGCTTTCCAATATCCTTATAAAATGTTCAGGAAAAATAAACACGCGGAAGAAAGAGTGACTTTTACAAGCGTGTAATTTTCCAACAGCGGGTTTCGACATTGTTGAACATATTAAGGTCTATTTGGAAGAAGTTCCTACAAAGGCTTGCAATACTTAGGCAAATATTATAAAACGTGTTGACTATCTATTAAAATCGAAGCAGTTGGATGGAGCTGAAAAATTTAAAAACCTTCCGCAACGGTCTGACGGTCTTGGATTGCTTGTTTTGAGGCAGCGTGACGCAATAATTAAAGTAAACATTATAAGCTTTGATTTGAGCGCATTCGGCGTTTCTCCAAAGATCAAGCATTGTTTGGCACTTCCGAACATTTGCTAAAGGAATAGCCTAACCGTAAAACGAACAGGTTGCGCAGAGCACATCTTTGGCGGCTGCTGACTACTGATTAGTTGTAGTAGTAGCAGGATTTTTTAATTTTTAACCATAAAATAACGCCATCATCAACACAAAAAACAGCTAGGTTAGACATAAGGAAACAGGGACAAAACGATATACGTTGAACATGCTCAAGATGAAAATACAGAACAAAAGCATTCAAAAAAAAAAAAAAATTAGCTCGGTCGCTGATCGAAAGAGCGCAGGCTCACTTCGCAGTTTTCCTCAATTGCAGCCTGTTAAATTTTCAGTTCATTTAAATCAGTGGTTTTTAACCTTTTCTATTCAGCGACCCGCTTTGCAATCCGACATAACCAAACGACCCCTTCCAAAATTATGACTCATTAAACACGTGTAAATGCAGTTGCGCACGCATAGCAGCAATAAAATCACTAACGTAAGTATTGTGCTATCACCCTGATAAATGAAAGGCTCAATAAATTTATACACATCATGGCAGCTGCACTAATGAGATGGCTAGTGTTGCATTTTGGAGACGAGCTTGTCAATGCGTGGCTCGGTAGTGGATAGAGCACATCTCTGATCTAGCTCTACTATTAGTTTATTCCTGGCCTTGTTCTTCATTCCCAGTATTGCTGAGAAGCATGCCTCACTCAGCCAGGTTGATGAAAAAGGCATCAAAAGTTGAATTGCTGTGCTTGCCACTCTCGAATACGATGCTATACATGGCTGACCAATAGGCTTATGTAGGCAAAGACATCTCTTTGAAGGCTTCCTCCGCAATCGAGGCATATTTCAGGGCTATATTCCTCTTGAGTTGCATCATTTCCGCTGAACACCTTAAGAACGTCTAAGTCTGCGACAAATGGGTTTCTAACAAATACTAAATATCTCTTGCGACCCCTATAAAAATGCCTGATGACCCCCATGGGGGTCGCGACTCCCAGGTTGAAAATCAGTGATTTGTAACAACCTCAGTTACTCAAACTGGAGTCAAAAACAAGACCATTAAAAAAAATACCCAAACGTTTAAAAAGTTTTGACGTAACTTTTAAATCAGGGGGGAATTATTTGCTGCCACAATATCTTTTTTGAGAGAGTTAATTATGATGAAATAGAATTAGACTATTTTAAATGTACGATGATGAGAGTACTTCGTATCAATGTTATTATGATGAAAAGTATTTTTCGTCTATTTATAGAAAGAGAACTGTGACTCAGAACATTTCACACAGAAATATTATGAATTACTGCCATTTTGCTGGTAGTCAGTGTTGTTGTGGACAAAAGAAGTTTATTTGTTTAAACGTCTGACGTAAAAAGTGACGTTCTTTTTCCCGGTTTGAAGGGCGACGGTCGCGAATTTACCGGAAAGCTTACTCAGATTTCATTTAGTTCAAATAGCTCCAACGTACAGTAGCTGAAGAAACTCAAACTATGAGCAATTAAGCGGGCGAGCAACATTAAACCCAAAAACAATTGATGTAGAAACTAAATGCGGAAATGCGAGGTGTCAAACTTTGCAGTTTGAAATTAAAAAGATAGGTGACAAGCGGAAGTAGTCACGTGTTTATGACGTCATGACCTGCTGTCGGTAGCACCACATTTTTTTGAACGTGATCTTCGTCAGCTTGTCACACGCGTTTAAAAGAAGCAAGCCGAAACTGTGAGTTGGTCTTCGAATTTCTCAAAAGTGTACTCTGAACTGTAAACTTAAGGAAAAAAAAAAAACAACTTACGAAGCGCACGAAAAGAGAAAACGAAAGTTAAAAATAGTATTTAAATCGGGTATTTCACAATTTCGTCACTTTAACTGCATGTAAAACGGCGAAACAGCTCATATTTGTTGAATGTTTCTGGCAATTTAACATTGCATTACGAAAATCGAATTACTTAAAAATGCCGAGAGTAATTGAGGCAATTTTCTAAGGTTTTTGATATTGAAGTTTTGAATAATCATTTTTCTGTGTTAACATTTTTGATGTGTGTGGGCTAATGTATAATAAAAGCAATGAAGTTAATTTAGCGTTTGTAAGAATTACATTAACCGGCCGGATGTTGGCTTAAAGAAGCGAAAACAATGAAAAGAGTACCCCTATAGCAAAAATGCATTAAGTGCAATATCTATGAAATTGAATTTTTGCAGAGTTCAAAAAATGTTACTTAAACGCAAGAGGTAGAACAGAACAGAATTAATCATTGTTTTTCATAGATCTGTAACAAATTTAGTTCTGTTCAGCAATACTAGTTTTGTGTAATGTCAGGTTACGCGATGGTTACCACAGCAACAGAAGTTATGGAGAATCTCACGTAAGTTTCCTCAGTAGTTAACGTGATTTGCAGAGGTGGGCACAAATCGCTAATCCGCTTTTCCGCTAATTAGCGAAGCTAATTTTTTTACTAGCGGATTAGCTGTTTAGCTAACATTCCCCATTATTACGGCCAAACGTATCTAATCTAACCCAGCAAAAATCACTTTTTGCCGATGGTTTTTGACGCAATATTCAAGGTCGCAGTATAGAAAAGGTACGCTAACCCCTCTCAGCTGCCGGTCTATCAAGCTCCTTGCATTTCGCAAAGGCGCGATAATCAGACATGGCCAGATTGGTCAGACCGACGCATTTCAGTATAGGCCTACTGTGCTTATTTCCCTGCTCTACTTATTTCGGCAGTGTTCTTATTTCAGTACTGTGCTAATTTCACTGCCGAGTTTATTTCAATGCTGTAAGTTCTTTCAGCGTGCACCCGAAACCTTGACAATAGGCCTATATTGTGCTATTAAATAAACTTTTGGAAATTGCGTTGATACGATATTGTTTACACTTGGCTGATCAACTGAAAAACGCGATATTAATATGATTGCTACAAGTTGCAAAGTTGATTTTTCGTTGTTTCTGTCGTAAATTAAAATCTTATGATTAATTAGCGGACTAGCGTTAGCTTTTGCTAACGAAAAATTCGTGTTATCGGATTAGCGTTAGCGAACCTAATCTTTCTGGTTATCGGATTAACTGATAGCGGAGCTAATTTTTGCGTTAGCTGTGCCCACCTATGGTGATTTGGCATAAAGTTGGGCGAGTGGTTGGCGCATTAGGCTCCAAAGCTAGCTTCGCGAGTTTGATGCTCAACAGGTTGGCTTTCCTAACGCATGTCTTCACTACTGTAATATTAAAGCAACTATCGCACGTAACCTAAAAAGATTTATTAGCCCTTTAGATTAATAATAATAACACGCATATCATAATACGCAAAAGTGTGAGTACGTAATTAGCTTTTTCTCAGTATATGGTAACATACGTGAAACTCTAGTAACACTTCCTGGCAGGGAAATAATACCAATGACTTCCAATTAATCACCAATTTCACGATGGTGGAGATTATTGGCAGTTTGGGCGCTGGAAATCGAAACCACGAAGCTGCTTCTTCCGGGTTTCATTCCCAATTAGACATTGCATCACTAAAAAAGAGACACAACGTTTATTTTAACCTACCTGTAGCTCTTAAACTATATTTGTCTGTGATTTCATAAGACTAAATGAACAAAACTCCTCAAAAGTTTATGAGTCTGAAAGTTTGAACCCAATTTAATACAAATTTTAGATGATCACTCCAATCAGCCCCATACTCTAAAAAAAGCGATTGTTTTTTTAGCATAAACCCGAATATTCAAAAAAATACGGGAATAGCCTAATCCCGAGTCTGACCGTATAATCATTTCCCTTGCAAAAAGCTTGGTTTGGGTTTATGTAAATACGTAATATTGTAGATAAACAATTGTAATGGCGTTCTCAAGCAAAGCAAATAAACAAACAAGGTGCGTTATCAAGCCATCACATTTGCACAAAAACAGCAAAAAACAGGTTTTGCAAATATCAAGAGTTTTGAATCAACAATTATTACGTAAATGCATTGGAGCGTAGAGATATTGACAACAGTTGAAACCGGGACAAAGAATTGTTGTTGCAGTTTTCATTTAAACTTTATAAGATTTTGACAAAGAATCTTGTATTAAAAACAACCTCATTAACTTTAAGGCTAGACATGCGGAAAAAACACATAAAATTGAAAACAATGCTATTTCATGACCTCAAAACTGCTTTGGTAATCAGTTCCATGGCAATTCTCCTTGTTACGCAATTTCCGTTAATTTTTAGAACAACAGTCGCCGGAAGTTACGTTCTTCCTTATACTGACGAGTGGGTAATCGCCTCCACAACAATTCTCATTTTTTTTCTGATCTTTGGAGTGACAGCGAATTCCATTACAATCGCTGCAATTCATTCTTCACCAAGATTGAAGTGAGTGAATAACGAATACCATTCGGAACACAGTAAATATGATGGTCAAGAATACAAACAAGATTAAAGCAATGTTATAAATTGCTTGTTTTCGAAACGTCTAACTAGGGTGAACCCGTGTTGGGTTAAAGTTTCCCTCGGACTGTGCAGTACTAAATGGATGTACAACCATATCACACTTTTTTGTCTAAACAATTTATTGCATTTGAACTTTTTGATGAATCAACGCAGGAGATTTTGTAATGTATATTTCATGCTGTACATTTTTTCCATTAAGAGCATGCAATTTTAATGAGTTGACTGAAGAGCTCTGTTGTTTTTGCTTTTATTTTTTTGGGTAATTTGACCTTTATCATGTGACATCATTATTTTTTTTTACCAGGAATCGCTACTACACCATGTTGTCGAGCTTGTGTGTTTCCGACATCTTATCTGCTTTCATCAGTATCCTTTTCCTATACAGACGGATTTGGGGATTCCTTTACTTCGCCTGGCCGGAGTTTTTTTGCAGAGTGAGTCAGAAGTAAAATTCCGACTGTAAAATACGCTTTAATTACCGATGTAGATAGAAGCTACGTCAAAACAGCAAGCCAGCTGCAACTGGATGCGTTGGGATCTCCTACAAGGCTGTTGTGAAATAGCCACGACTTACTTAGTGTGATCTTCATTAAGCAAATATACACCATCTGAAAATTTATTTCCTTCGCTTCAACCGTATTTAAAACAAGAACTCTTGAACTACAGTACAATGATGTAACAACGGCACATCAAGAATTTTTTAGAGAAAGACCAGTTTGCAGTTTTGTTGGTTAGATTTTAGAAGTATCGAAATGCCAATGTAGTAATTTTTATACGCATGACAAAAATTTCATTGAGAACTTAATCAGCAAGATCTATTTCAGTCAATCGTAAGCGCGCACTAACAAAAAATAATAAATAAAATAAAATTCATTCATCATTGGAGGGGAGACTGCGAACAAACCGTATGGTGGCCGAGTCAAGCAGCCACTTAAAATTCCCAAAGTACTGTAGAAATTTGAGCCTTTTACCATCCGTTTTCAATCCGCCAAATTGTTGGCTATGTTTCATTTTGTCACTTTGAGGCTACAATTATCTTATGAACTTGCATTTTTATTGTCATTTTTATTTCAGTTGTACTGGGGAGTCGATTTATGGACTTCTTTTTCTACTGCCATGCATATTTTGTCGTTCGCAGTTCTTCGGTTGATCGGAGTCCGTTGGCCTACAAGGTTTCAGCAAATCACATCAGGGTATATGAAGGTTAGTAACACATTATTTTTAATTCACAGCAACGTTTGCTACTGTAACTTAAACACTGTGAAATACAGACGTTTCGGGGAAAAATGCAGTTACAATCATCGGAATAATAACTTGCCAATTGGAAGCCCAAGTCATTTGCAAAATACGCATAGCTTTCATTGTTCATAATGACTCCTGGAGTTTGGTATGTCAAAACCCTCGTTGTTTTGAAGAATATTATTTTCCTTGATGGTGTATGTTTAATTTATGTGTTTTTTTAATCACTATCCGCAAACCTTTAAGTTTTCGAAAAAAATGGGTATATTATGCTGCAAGAACTATTTTGACGTAATTGAAGCTAATGGCGATGACAATTTGCCTTAGGATTTGCTTAGCGCCAAATTATCCACAGTATTTGCGACAACATCAAATTTGACAGGCATGTCGGCAACAACTCTGTTTTCAAACTAAAAACGTATTTTTAAACACACATTGGGCACGTCATGTGACGTTTTATTTCTATACACACTTTTTAAAGGAAAACATCAAGTTCCAAAATCAATCTGCATCGACCCCAAAGGGACCTGGGCACTGGGCAGGCCCAAAACAAAAATCCATAATTTTTCGTTATTCATGGGACCCAAACGACATTGGCAATGTATTTAATTAAACCTGCCGACTGTTTTCAGATTTGGATTATCAGCATATGGCTGGTCACATTCGTGTGTGGTTTCATCCCTCATTTCATTTTCAACACTGCGAGAGTTATTGACAGGGAAAATGATCCTCAAAACTCCCGTTGGGCATCATGCAGCTTGTCTCCTTATTGGATTCCCACTTGGCAAGTCTACGTGCAGATCGTGTATGCGGTTTTCTTATTAGCTCCTGCTCTTGCAATTATTGGAATATCCATAGCTATTGCCGTACTGTTGCGGAAGAGAACTATTCCTCCCGGAGATACAAATGCTCCTTCGTTTGTCAGCATTTCTAAAGGACTTGATGACAAGGTTCGCAGCAAGCGAAACATTCTTTCTTCAAGCTATGATCTGAGCCCCCAATTAAGCGGTGTTTCAACCCCAAATTCTTGTGGTACCCCAAAACACAAAGACATGGGACGAAAAATGCTCTCCAGAGAAGCAGCTTTGCAGAGAAGAAGAGAAAAAGACAAACGAGCAGTCGTGCAGCTCTTCCTCATTGTTGGATCTTTTCTTTTTGGTTATATTCCACTCACAGGTGAATATTTACTTTTTGAGTTTATTTAAAGAATATTTGATCATAAAATTCTAGCTTACGATAGTCTTAATATCTGCATCCTATACAGCTATTTTACTTAACAAATCAAAATAAATTGTTTCAGGCAAAATAACCCTACAGACTGTTTTGCGCGGTTGCACTTTTCTGGGGTTCTTATTCAAATGTGTTGACGGTACGGAAATAAAAGACACTAACTAACTAAATAGGAACTTTATTCAAATGAAGCTACCTTACCTATATTCAGTAGAAGTTATGATGGCATCAGAAATTTTCTTCATGCTGTGCTATGGTGTTAAAAAAATGCGGGCTAAAACTGATGCTTCCACGGATCTACGCTAACCTTGTTTCACAATTTCCGCTGAAGCATTCAGTTTACACGATTATGACGCGTTACGGTTGTTTGGTGTCTTCCCAATAACAGTTTATAATTTTTACGGAAACAATTTATGTCAGAGTTGCAGCATGCAACTCTTGGCAACCATGCAATTCTTACTTGCATGATCCAGATAGGCTATTTCAATGGCCGACAAAAAAGCTTTGGAAGTTTCAGCTGTACCAGTAGCAAGGCATTAAAAAAAAATCGAATCTTCATTTTACTCGCGGTATTAGGCCGAAGCGTGTAACGAATGGCGGGCCCCATCTCCGCGACTTAGCGTCTGGGCAACGCAGCTCCGAAGAAACGTCGCAATGGTGGCAAGCCGTTGCCCGTTGGCGACGCTGCGTTTGACTTGACCGGCCCGGTAATCAAATCTAAAACCTTCCGCACCGATAGCGTTGCGCTTAATTTGGCACTAACTAGATGCTAAACACTTCAATATTTTTTACAGCATTCCATTTTTACACCGGTTTCACTCTTAATTCCAGCAGTCCTGCAATTAATAAGTTTGATTGGGAATTCGCGATGGTGCAATATATTTTACTACGATTTTCAGAATGTCTCAATCCTGTTTTCTACAATTTAGCTTCAAAGTAAGTTTTTAAGAAAGAATTGTTACTTTAGGCTTGAAATTTTCTGGTATGACTGGAATTATCAAATATCTTGAGCCGAATTTTAAAATATTGCGGTCAACCGGTTAGTTCGTAGTTTGGACTGCAAGCAAGGTGAACTACAGGACCTAAACAGTAATAAAAATTTACAACTTTTCAGCCGTTTCGAGTAAATTAGTCATATCCAACCTTTATGATCATTGATTACTTTGCAGACGCTCGCACATGGCTTTAAGTAAATACAAATTTATCAAATCGATATCTTGGGTTGATATTAAAGATAAGAATTATGAAGAACAATCAAGCAAATTATCAATTTTGAATAGTCCACAAGCTCTAGTGTGAGCGTCTTTTCGGCCCAATATTTGCTTTTTATATCAACTCAAGACGTCATCATAATATGACATTTAGTTAACCAAAAAGGGGTGCAGCGCACAAAGTTGTCGATTATTATTACTATTTTCAATCATTCATTTTCGAAACAAGGTTAAAGCTACTAATATCACAATAAACATTGTATAACGTTCAAAAACTGCAGGCTGAAAAAGCAGTGCAAAGTCTAGTCAAAAACGGATTTCAACTAGAACTGAAAGAATGATTTTCAATAATTTTCATGTGACCCATTGATTATTGAAACCAAATGATAGACGAAGACAAAAATGCTTTTTTACTTGATAGCTGGTCATGATAGTTTTTAGGCCTCAGTGATGGCCTTAATGCTCAAGAGAGGGGGAGGGACTGTGCAACGCAAATTAAGAATATATTGTTTCTGAAATTTCGAGTATTCGAAATATCTTATTTCTAAATTTTGTGCGTTCATACAGATTGCACAATGGCAATCTCCGAAGACCATCAATGTTAGTTAAGGTAGCTTGTATTTGTTGTTTACAATTTCCAACGTTTAGTAAGATTTTGATTAAAACATAATTTTTGCTTTGCAGGAAAATGCGCGACGAAACAAAAAACATGCTGAAAAAAGTCTTGCGAATTTCAAAAGATCCTCTCCGGAGTAACACTCATCAGCGACACACTAAAACCTCAAGCGAAATATGAAATAATTATGAAAAACAAGAACTTTGAAAACTTTTTTTAATATTGTGCAATAAGATACCGGTAATGCTTTTGATTGCATCACTGTTTGAATTGAAGGATTCGAGGGCTAAGGTGACCCAAGTTTTTAGCGATTAACACATTAATATTTTGACACTTTCTCATGCATAAAGTTGAAAGATGATCGGTTGTCCACTTCTTAGTCCTCTCTAGGGATGTCCATTTTAAAATGATTAAGTATTCTAGAATAATTCCGAATCTTTTTTTTCGAATCCAGAATTTCGAATCCTTAACCGAATCCTAAATCTATAAAATGGCCGTTAGTGCTATTTTGACATCAGTTCAGCGTGCAACCGCTCGGCTACTGCAAAACAAAAAAAATCAACCATTTGTTTCATTTTTAAAGAATTTATAGTCAGCACAAGGATTATAACACTATAAATTCGAAGCATACGTTTATGGAGCTAACCGCGGGCATGCCCCTCTTAAATTTTAGAAACACATGAAAAAATACGGCTCCAGTACAAGTGCAGCATACTACACTCATGCCCTCCCACAAGCGTTTTACGGCCTCCGACAAACACCGAATGATCACGCACATGATGCCCAGCGCGCACTTGCGTTTATGCACAACGTCTGAAAAGATTTATCACGCGCAATTTTTCTTCACAATTAAACTGAACCCTAAAACCGAAACCGGTTCAAAATAGGAACCGGTTCCTAGGATTCGATATTCTGAAATAGAAATCTCTAGTCCTCCCCCACATGAAAAACCTCGAGTCTCACCCTGGTTTAGAAGTTTCTTTAAAAGCTCAAAATGTCTCTTCAACGCATGGCTTGAAACGTGTATGGGGTAGGCCTAATTGTTTTTGTGAAAGTTGTTTGCATTTTTATGTTTTCTTTGGGTATTGTTACTATTGACTGATCTTTTTGTATTTATTTACTTGTCAGTGGAAAGTGACAAACTTGCTTCATATTGGTTCGCTTTATCAGACTTGTTTCCTGCTTTTTTTTCGCGTGTTTTTCATTGTCTTTTTTTAATTTTACTTGTTTGGAACTCTCTCACTCAAGGAGCAGCCAAACAACTTGGGTGTGGAGTGAACCACAGCCTTACGATTAATGCTGTCCTAAGAACAATGTCTCTATTCAATAGTTCACCGAAAAAGCGTTAAGTTTTCAGCCAACTTGGTTTTCTTATACAGTTTCAGACAATTTAAGACGACTTTTTAGACTTTGCATTTTTCAAAACCACAATGTTTCGTTCGAATATTTTGTAACTCGTTTTTTGTTTGCACAATTTTGCTGTGAGTTTTAGATTTTGTAATGTACACCATCTCGGTTACTCGTTTATTTTTTTAGAAAATTGTCCTGCATGTTGTTGAAAAAGGAATAGTGTCTGTATACAACCGAAGCATGTCTGCGCAATGTTTTTTTTAGGGTTTGACTTGAAGAATCATTAAGCAATTTATAACGTAAAACACAGTTTTCTACACCTTTGTAGAGGCAGATTTTGAGAGACCACTGGACAATTTTGAGAGACCATTTCGGCTCCTCAAAACGCCTTAAAAAAACACTGCGTCTGCATGCAACCGTAAAACTAAGCGAATAATCTTGTTTGGTGAACCTCGTTGATTTTTATGGTAATTGCGCTGCTAATCTGTTTTTTTCGTATTGTGGAACTGATTTGTGCTTAAATTTTGTAGAAAATGAGCAGCTACAGCATTTCAAGCGTCGCAGTACTAATGAGTATTGATTCTCTTTAAAGTGAATGTGGCGTTACTATTTTACAAATAAATTCAAAAACGTTTGCTAAGAAATGGCGCTCGTCATGCAGTTTATCGTTTTGAAGCATGGAAGAATAAGTTGATAAAAGCTAGGATTTGGAATTACTTTACCAACGCAACTGCACAATCTCCTGTTAGACTCAGTGGCGCTCCGAAGATTTGGCAAAGCAGAGGGGCACAACCGCCAAAGAATTTTTGTGGTTTTCACATAAAAAACACTCATTTCAGCACACATTGGGCATGCGTTTTTATTTTTTTAGGCTTATAATTATGTGAGATGGCAAGACCTGGAGGTAGCCGGCCGATACCTAATTTAGCTTGCTTTAACATTGCTATACTTAGTATTATTTCTGCTCTGTCGGTCGGTCCTACTTTAAAGTTCTTGTCATGTTGAGAGACATCACCGTCTTCGGGAAACGGCTTAGCTCACTGGTTCTCAAACATTTTGGTTCATGGCACAGGATGTTTTTAAATCGGTGGTCGGGCTGGACAGGATTTCTTTTGGTAGGTTTCTTTACCTGTTGAGCCTTTTAGGGTTCTCTATTATCGGTAGCGCTCGGGGTAATTAAGGCGGGTCTTACGTGTTTTACTCTTGCTTCTGTTCTCCGTAAGCTTATCAGTTCTACAAGCGCTGTTACGACTTGGATTAACCTTGAAAGGCCACACACTGTCATGTTTTCCTACCATTGCACCATAGCATGGCAGTGTATAGAATCTGTGACTCTCTTTGCTGTCTTTTTTATCTGACCGTCGTCTTTTTTTTTCTTTTCTATACTGTATGTGTGTGCTCTTTTTCTTTATTTGATAAATCTCTATCGTCGGAAGCTGCAACCATGCTTCTCATGTTATTTTTCTTGATCTTCCATTCTACCCTTGCATGTTACAACGTTTATCGTTTTGTTGCTTCTTCCCTTTTCTCGTGCTGTCCAATCATACTGTATATTATTTTTGTATATTATTCTTGTGTTGACGGTACGGAAATAAAAGACACTAACTAACTAACTAACATTTTATCGAAAAAGAGCAAGCAGTGAGTGCACTCACTAAAAACAACGCAAAAATATTTTCACAGTTAATGTCTAAAAGCAAAAGCTTGGCTAAAATAAGTGAAAGGAGGCTGCAACCAATATTAGTTTGAGAAATTATAAACCGAAAGTTAGGTTATAGCACCTTATCACAGGGCCAGGGCGGGGGGGGGGGGGGGCATGGCACTGTGGTCCTCCTGCGTGCGCGTATGGTTAGACTTGTAACAATTAATCTTTTTCTGGTCGAATTTTTTAAATGAAATTCAAAAAACGTGCTAATACGAAATTTCCCGCTTATTTGTTCAAATTGAAATCATGGAATCACTGGATTTATTAGCGATTTTTTCATTTTATTCAAGTGCGTAAGCAGTTACTATGAACCAATTGAACCAAAGACCAATTCACCAAATCAATTGAATCACTCATTGTCTAGTAGCAACAGGACCTTTGTGACTAATTGCTCCCAGGTTCAAGCTATTCTGTTTTGGTGCGATTCGTGACTTCATTGACCCGTGATATATTGCATATAGACAATATCGCATTCGACTTCCTCAAACGCAAGATTACTGGTGTTCTTTTTTCAGTTTTAACTGCGTCATCATTTAGACCGAAAAATTTTTGTCAGTCATTTGTATAAATTTAGACCCCGCTGCGTCGTTATTTTTAACGGAATTTGAACTTAGCAATCAATTTCAGACAAGCGCAACTGTGGTCGCGAGATCATTGCTCGATTTCATTTTGCTGGGAAAGATTATGTCAATCGTAATGTCGCAACAGTTTATATCGACTAGGTTGCAGTTATAATCGCAGCCGAAGCTACATAACTACACTATGCTAAAGTCACAAAGTTTGTGAACTTCGCCGTTTTGTTATGTCTCCAGTAATCACGAAATTTAATTGTTTGACACTTTTTTAATGACTTGGAAATTTGGAAAAAAATTAAAAACCCTTTTGTGGTTGGATGCCGCAGTTTTGCCACATTAAAAAAAAACGTTCTTATTAATACCAAGACTATTTTTTCTTTCTAAAGATTCGAACCATGAATCAAGGCGCTTTGACGTTTATAAATCGTATGATAAGTGAGTAATTATGTCGCACCAAGTTGTATCGCTCTAACCTTCCATTTTCAATAATTGTTGCACTAATATCAGCAAGGTCGTCGAGAGAAAATCCGGGCCCCGGGGCAGAGACATGATGCGGGCCCCCTCGGTACCAAAGTTTGACTCTCTAAAAAAAGAAAAGGTCTTGACATCGCGCAGACGTAGGCAGTGTGCGAAGTAGAACATTTTTACTGGGGGGATGTTTTTGTCTACAATTTTGCCTGAATTCTGAATCCAAATAACAAGACTAATGTTGCGAAAATGGTATTTATTGTTCATGAGGTGACGCAGGGGCGTAGCAAGAAATCTTAAAAGGAGGGAGTAGCATAATTTCACCATTTTTTTTTAAACGTAGTTTTTTTTAGCAGAGCTAATTGAAGCAGATTAAAAAATAAAAACTTTAGGAGGTCCGGGGGTATGCTACCCCGGGAAATTTTTGAAACATTACATGCTGTAATGGCTATTTTAGTGCTTTTTTAACATTTTTCAGGCAAGCTTTTAAATTTTTTAACCCTAAATCTGAGTACTTCCCCAATTATGGTGCATTTTGTTCGCATATTTCCAATTGTGCGTGTCTAAGGCGTAAGGTTTATTGTAATCGAAGAGGTTTAAAATTATGCAAAAATTTGTATTTATCAAAAACATAGTTGAAAAAGGTTGGTGATGTGAATACATACCCCTCATCCCACCCCCCCTAGATCGGCCCCAAGTCATAAGCTACAAAAGCCATCAAAAGAGTCTGGCGTATTTCAGTCTCGTGGCACCATTTGTTCTTTTTTACTAAAAGGCAAAGTCAAAAGGAGAGGGGCCATGGCAAATGTCCCCCCCTAAATACGCTTCTGGGGCGATGTCATTGGTCAATGACCAAATTAAAACAGTGGTGGAGGGCGTAGGCCTACTGCGTGTTTGCATACTACCAGCATGATGAACAAAAATTATCAACGGTAGAATTTCGAAAACTCTATAAGCTTGGTTTTAGGCAGGTTTTTGTTTTATAAATGAAGCAAGGGGTTTAAAGGAAGAGCAGTAAGCTACCCCAGCCGGGTTCGGGGCGGAGCCTTAGAAGGTATAGGCTAGCATTTTCTTAGTTTATACTCTCAACCTCAAATATGAAATGAAAAAAGTTGGGGAACCGCTGCTTTAACATAGTCTTAGTGCTTTCACTAACGCTTATAAAAAAAACTGCTGACGTGTTGTAATGTTGATGAAAAATAAACTCTTCTGTAATAGGCGCGCTGAAAAGGTTGTTCTTGATTAGTATGCGAAGGAAACCATAATAGTTAGAAGATATGCTGGAAAGTATCGCCGCAGTCCGTACCCACAAGCAACTCGTATAAAAAACATTTAACTTCTTGCGGTATTTACCGCTGGGGGGGACGTTTTAGCATCTCCTCCCCAGGACAAGTTTTCTTTGTTTACTGAAGGGACGAATATTTTTACAGGGGGAGACATGTTCCTCCCCATCTCCCCCTACTTCGCACACTGGACGTAGGTTCTAACATAGCGAAGACGTAATTTCTCCAGCATTTCTTCCCGTGTATCCCTAAAGAAAAATTTTATAAGAGCGGGGCCTCTCGAAGGGCTCCTCAAAACATGACGGGCCCCGGTACTTTGTACCCCCCTGCCCCCTTTTCAACATGTACATGTGGTCAAAGAGAATACACTTGCAAACTCAAAAACGGGACTTTATGATAAAAAATCAGTAAAAATAACTCAATATCAATTTTTTATTAGAGCCATGATATGATGCATCTGTCATCTTGGTCCAACGGTAGAAAATAAAATAATACGTGACTTTTTTAGCCATGTCGTAACGCACGTAAACAACACTTGGCAAACAGTAGATCCTATTAAGCCAAGAAAAAAAGCGCTACTGAGTCAAAAACAACCTAACAAATGCCGCAAGCTCCTTACCATTGCATTCCAGGCTTTTAGCTAACCGTTTCGTGTTAGTATGGTTCCTTAACTATATTTATGAAAAAAAACGAACTTACTGCAAAGTTTATGATTGCGTGACGCAGCTGCTCTTTGTGGACATCGTGCGTCAAGTTTGTATTTTTTTGTATGTGTTTGCATACTTCAGATGGCCGAGTGGCAAGAGCGTCCATCTGTGGAGCCGTAGTCTCGGGTTTGATTTCGAGTCGGGTCAAACCAATGACTTTAAAATTGGTTTTCACAGTTTTCCCGCTTGACGCTCAGCATTAAGGGAAGAATGTGGAGAACAAGCCGGCAAGTTTGCTTGTTGTGCCGTAGGAAAGTCACTTTACGGGATTCCCCCATCTTGGTGTGGTAAACAGATGGCTGGCAACTCCTAAGCGAGCTCGTATAGCGCATTGATTGCTTTCTCGTGATAGGGTAATAAATGCAACAAAACACAAAATAATTATCCTCCCATAGGAGTTGCCGGCAATTTCTCTACCACACCAAGATGGGGGAATCTTGCTAATTGCCTTTCCCAACAGCACAAGCAAACTTGCTGGTTTGTTCTCCATATTGTTCCCTGTTGCTGAGCGTCCTGCCGGGAAACTGTGAAAACCAATTTTCAAGTCATTGGTTTGACCCGACTCGGAATCAAATCCAAGCTTACAGTTCCGGAGGAAGAAGCTTTTGCCTTTAGGCGGCTCTGAGCTGTCCAAGTCTTGTTCGTTCATAACGTTAAAGAAATTTAGGTCCCGATCCGTTTAACGAAACGCACCGTTTTGGGTACAAATCTATATTGTGGGTTCGCTGTTGAATTTTAGGAAGCGCAGTTGCAGCGATCTTAGATCTCACAGTTTCCACAGAACGAGTTGAACTTAAACTCGAGCTTGACCTTGAAGCTGAACTAGTGCATACATTTATTAACAACCCACGAAAAAAACACAGGTTTGGCTATTGCAACGCTAAATTGTGGAAGTTTCAGCAGCATATAGCTTGATTTGGTTCTCAAGTGAATATTACTGGGATTACGAGTAACGACTAATGCAAGATTTCTGGTGAGCGGAGGAGAACAACAGTTAGCGAATGCGAATATCATGAATAAGCAAAGAATTGCAATGTTAAAATAGTTGAGAAGCACAATGAAATAGTGAGGACGAAAATTAAGATTAGCGTACACACAATAATAGGCTACAGAAACATAAATTATAAAATGCAAAGCGTTGAGCAAGTACTAGAGGCCTATTGAAGATTTGTTAGCTATAAAATGAGTGGAAAAAATACTGAAGTTTATTATGTGATCACCACAACCTAAACATTGCTACTTTGAAACCGACAAGGTCAGTGTGAATGTGTGATGTTAAAGCCAAAATCCGTACAACTTCGTATAAGTTGAGCGGATCATTGGTTACATTGTTAAGCGACGATGGAGATTAAACTGGTTTCAAAATGACAAATGATGCCTATCTTTCACTGCATAGTGTAAAACTCTTGAAAGTGTTACAAGAAAGGTCATATATATAAAACTACGCGTAAAATTTTTTTAGCTACTCAAAAATACAAAAAATGTAAGTTTTTTAAAATATTTTTGTAAGGGTTAGGGTTAGGAATTTTTGATGAAGACAATTTTGACAAGTTTTGACTTTATACAAAATTTTGACTTATAAAATTTACCAAAACAGACTCCTGAACGCCTGAAACGAACGTTAGTAGATGTTTGATCATGAAATAAGATCCTGAAAAAATTTTGACTTTATTGACTTTAGCGGGCCCTAGTCACAACTATAGTTATGCTTGTTGGATTTTAAAAAATTCAACTGCATCGTGAAGCTCTTGATTTTAGCTATTGTTTAAAACAACTTTCAAGAAAGTTGGTTGTGTTTGAGGCACTTTTCATGGTAAATAGTTTGGACATAGGTATTAATTTTTGAAGTGGTTTTTATACAAATAGTTTTTCATGGTAAATGGTTTGGACATAGGCATTTCATGCTATTTCAGAGCATAAAGCAGTTTTTAAGAAAAAAGCAAGAATGCCATTATACAGCGGCGCAGGAACGTTTTGGGGACAGTGGGGCTCAAAATAGCCTCTAAGATTGTGTCATTGTCTGGGGGGCTTCCTTTTCTCGAATGTACGTTTTTACGAGCAGAACACTCAGCAGACCTGGCTTGATAGACATTAATTGCATGCCCGCTCAGGTAACCGGAATTTTTTCAGAATAATTTTTTCATAGAAAACAAGATTGCTTACTACCATTAGACTTTTCTTAACTATGTACGAATTACTACTAAGCATTTTGTGAGTGCACGTATTTGTAAAATGCAAAGACCTCAATGACAAAACCGAAAAGTAGGCAAACAAAATTTCTCCGATCTAACTTATGCTTTACTTTTGCTTTACCGAGTTACATGCAACAAACAATGCCCTCTTAAGGTTTAAAAATAACAAAAAACACACGATCAAAATAAAGCACTGAAGCATTTTTTAACATAATGAAATGTTTAAATATACATGTATAGGTAGGCGTACTAGCTTAATTTTAGTAACAATCATCCGTGCCAGTTTAGTAGTGATTTGTCCGCTTCATTAGGTAGGTAGAAAAAATTCAAAACCGATAAAAAACTCAACCAGAAAAGAGAACTCGCACAAGCTTAATAAAGCTTGATTAGGGGTGCCCAACCGGTCGATCGCGATCTACCGGTCGATCTTTGAATGCTTGGCTGTCGATGGCGGGCCGATTTGGCATGTACACACATCTGGTTGGCTATCAACATTCCAGTTCATATAACGCGTCCAGGCCGTGAAGATCTTTTTTTTAGCTCTTCACTTAAATTTTGGTGGAATTCGGAACATCTGAAGGATTGAGGACCGTTTTTTGCACTTTACCGCAATTTCGTTTACGATTTGCGTAATTCCCACGATCAGTAGCGACTTTCATGAGCTTTTAGAGTACTTTGGCCTAAAATGTTTGGCAGCTACAAGAATTGGCAGCCATTAAACTTTTACTGGTCCATCGTCTATGACAGCTCTAAAGGTTTGCGAACGCTGATATAAAACACTGTTGAAAATGAACTTCAAACATTGAAAATTTTACCAGATTTTTCGTTGATCTATTAAATAATAACTGAGTGATATTTAAAAGAATAGTGATTCTTCGTTTGTTAAAAGCGTTACAAAAAAGATTTGCTTTATACGTTGCTAGCATTAATCCTGTCGCACTCAGTGCATAATTTGTTCAATTGTCAGGGGGGCCTCAAATGGTTCAGGGTAGAGGGGGGCTAAAAAGTCCAAATGGGGCTTAAGCCCCCTCTGGCACCCTACTTCCCGCGCCTATGTCATTATGTCCGCTGGCTTTATTAAGCATCAAATCGTTAACCATCGTAAGGATTTCTTGAGGAGTTGTAAGTTGCTTGTAAATAGAAGATATTATGGAGGAATCTTGAAGGTATGAAAGAAAACCATTAGAATCACAATCATCAAAACTTTCTGCTAAAAATTTTCCAACAATTGACGAACGATTGTTAAATTGTTCTGCTACAATTATTGCAATAGGATCGGTGATTGAAATGCCGTTAGTTTTTGTGGAATTACGTATCTTAGAATCAGGTTAGGAAGCAAGATCGTAACTACCGGCAGTGCAATGCACCGGGGCCCCAGCCCAAGGAGGCCCCGAGGCATTGCGTCATAAATATTTTTAAAAAATGTCAAATGTATATATTTTATTGAAAAATTTGTCAAAATTTCAAAAATATTTCCATCCAATATTTTTTCAAATGTTATTTACAAACCGGGACCACTGTTTTACGCCTGGTCGGAGACATCGGATTTATCCGCTTATTTAATGAGTTTTGCCCTGTGACGTAGTTATACGTAATGCCTTGTGATGGTTTCGACGTAGCAGCCTTTTAACTTGAAGCTTTGTGACTTAACACCTTGTCTGGCTGGTTTACATCGAGTAAATGTTGCTATTCACGCGAAGTAAAGAACAGGCCCATCCACGCGAAGTTGCTAATTTTTTCTGGCTAATTTTGTCTGCTTCATATGCATAGGTAAATATTTACTGGCCGTCGTTTAAATTTATTTCAACGTTGTGGTTTTGAGTAACCACTAACCACGGTGTAGAACTCCTGCTAGTTGACCGCACTATGAGGAGAAATCATCAAAATGGAGCGCATGGAAATTTTGTGATGACGTCTGTCTGTTGCTTCCAAGTCAGATGCTCAAATCCAATCGTGGTTTAGCGGTAATTAAACTTGCCCAATCACAATCGACCAAACAAATGGCTTTTGTTTTTGATAAAACGCGTCATTTGCTACTTATCCCGACGCGTTTGCGGCATGCATGTTGTATACAACCGTACCTGCAACAGTAGCTAGCTCCGACGGCCGAGTGGTGAGCGTCAGCCTCTGGAGCTGCAGATTCGGGTTTGATTCCGAGTCGGATCAAACCAACGACTTTAAAATTGGGCATTCACAACTTTCCTGCTTGACGCTCAGCATAAAAGGAACTGCATGTGTTGAGATCAAGCCAACAAGTTTACTTGTTGTGCCGTTGGGAATAGCACTTTGCGGTATTCCCCCATCTTGGTGTGGTAGAGAAATGGTAGGCAACTCCAAAGCAAGTTCGTTATAGCGCTTTGATTGCTTTATCGTGGTAAAAGGATAAATATGCAAATAAATGCAATACAAAGACGGCCGAGAGGTCTTTTTTCAAACTCAAATCAATCACGAGCTTCTTTAGAACCTCAATGTCTCAAGAGAGTCTTAGCGGTTTCGCTCCGCCGTCGATAGAGAATAAACGAGCTCAAAATTTAGATTTTAGGAAAGTGATACAACAGTTTGCTTGCGCAGAGGCAACACCAAAAATTTTCATTTAATTGAGGTTTCGTGACTGGCAGGGGTGTCGGATCAGACAGATTTGCTTTTTTGAGTAGTAATTGTTAGGAAATAATTATTTGATTATTTCTTTAGTTCTATGATCTGCAGCACCTCTATTGGCCTATTTTACGAGTTTTATCAAAATTTCAAAAATTTTTGTCAGAATCAGTCAAAATGTATTAGGAATGTAGAAACCTAGCATACAGGTTTTTATGTGAACAAATATTGACAGTTTAGCAGTTCAATTATGCAACACCATAATAATAGTCTGCTATTTATATAGGGGAAGGTGGGGTTATTTCGAACAAAATTTACTTTTGTGACGTTAGAGCATAGGTTCTTAACCTGGGCACTCTTAACTTTTAGAGGGGCGGAAATACTCAGGGGGCGCTAAGAGAGCGTTTAATTCAGAAGGTGTAAAGACTAGTCCAAGGCTGGAAAAGAAAAGTAGGGACTTTTGCGGACGCGATAGCCTTTTTTTTTACTCCTCACTGATTTTTTGTTGGAAATACGACATCTTCAGATGCGATGACCTTTTTTTTGCTTTTTACTGATTTTTAGTGGAATATAGGACTTGTGGGCGGCAAACTAAGGAAATCTTTGAAAAGGGGCGCTGGGGGAAAAAAGTTAAGAACACCGCTTTAGAGCAAGATTAAGAATGTGACATTACCAAGTCTTTGTACAAAATTGTAGATAGCCTTTTGTCTTAACATGAAATTGTTCGTGATTGTAATAGCTTTATGCATTAGGCCATTATTACAAAAATGCAAGGTGGTCTAGTACGTCCGAACTTGCCCCAATAGTGGGGTAGGTCCGGAAAAGCAGAGGAATAGTCTCGGACAATAAAAAGAAGGCGAATTTATTGCCATGAAAAAACTCTCTGCATCAATTTCTAGTGATAGAAAAAAACAGCTCGTTTCAGTTAAATTCACATACACAGTTTCAAAAGTTTACAACAAAGAATTTAAACGAAATAAGTCGAATGAAAGGAAGAGACTAGGCATGATCTCAATAGTTTGGTAAAACTAAATGTTCTATTGTTCAAAATTGAAGTTAAAGCCGAAAAACGGACGTCGAGAAGACCCAGTATTTTGTGGCACTAGCAATTTGAAAACAACATCTTCACGTGCTAAAATTATTTTCATATTCGATTTAAAATCATTTTCAAATTTAAAAACATTATCTCTTCACGTGCCATTTCGAACAGTTTGTTATTTATGTTCGAATTAACCCCACACCCAGCAAGACTAGCACAAAATTTTACAATTTCATCTCGTCTGATTTTCTTTTTTGATAAAAATCGTGAATATGAAGTTCAACAAAAAACTATATACTTGATTTTGCAACCTAACCAATATGGCGATTGAAAGAGAAGAGTGCGGTGACTGCTACAGGTCACACGATGCTGCAAAAGTAAAATCAGAAGTGGTTGGTCCGAATTAGCCCCATGTCCGAAATAATCCCATCTTTCACTACTTCACCACTAAAGTGCCCTTTTCAGACACTGTTACCCCTTTCCCTTTCGACACCCCTGACGATTGGCATCAACAAATTGTGTTTTATTAGTTGCCTCGTTTATGATGATGTAAGGGTAGGTTGTTGCACGTTCATTTTTTTTGTGTTGAACAATTTATCCGCATCGCATGGCACATCTCCGTTTTACTAAAATATCGCAAATATTGCTCTCAAAGCATGCTCAAAGCGTCCTTGCCTCAAATGTTTAAGATTTTAGTTTACGACGTATATTTTATCAGACTTATTACGCAATAAAAGAAAATGTTGTTAAAACTGGGGGCCCCATAATAGATGTTTGCATCGGGGCCCCACCTGACGTAGTTACGGCCCTGCTTGGAAGGCAATAGTGTGCGCAAGATGTCCCACGTTTATTCAGGATAGTCATGATATTCACCTATTTTACGATAATATAATTCAGCTTTTTCGCAGTAGTAAAATATGAAATCAAACGTAGCAAATTGATAATGCTAAATTAGTCGAGCTTTAATGCGCTCTGTATGTATACTTAGCTTATCACGGTTTCTTTTTGTTCAAAAACAGTCTTGTATTTTGCCGATTCGTTTCCGGTTCATACCGGATTATTCTTAAGCACATTTGGTCATTTTGTAAAATGGTAATTGCACGATTTCGTTTTACGCCGTATGCATGGGCACATCACGACTTTAACATCCGGAATGAAGTGCCGGTCTACCATGAGACTGCAATATTTATTGTTAAGGTACAATATAGTCTTCATAGGGTAGTTTCGGGAGGGATGACCGCTAAGGTGAGATAGCCAATTGCCACCATTTCTTCTGTATCGACGTCACAGTTAAGAGGCTTTCTTTGGTGAAAGATGGCGGCAGCACTACAAACGTAGCCAATGTCAGCTGAGCGGAAAAGCTTTCAAAGTTTCAAAAGATTTTAACATTATTTTATTTTGACTATGCTGATAATTTTTTCACTAAAATACAAGTTAAGTTATAAACTCGATTTTAAAGCAAATTTGAGCAAAATTCCTTTGTAGTTAAGTCGTTAACTTCAGCTTAGACGAGACCTGAGAGTCGCAGTGTTTTTAGAACTGGTAATTTTTGTGCAGCAAAGCATGGCTACCTCTCCGCTAACGATAGGAACAGATCACAGATGGCCACTGGCATACGAATTAGAGATGATCAGTTATTCGTAAGGCCATCTAGTCCGTATCAGTGACTGACCATCTTACTTCACCTCAACGTTTATTTGCTCGTAAATCGTAACTAAGAGATAGTTTAACGAGCTTAAACTTAAAGCAGTATATTTTAAGTTTAAGCTCGTTAAACTTAAACTTAAAGCACTTTATTAATATGCTAACTAAATACCAGAAAAAATTTAATTATTGTAGCCTAGGATTATGAAAAGAAGAACAATGCTAAAAGCCTTGAAAGCTGTTGATAATCTCAAAAGCTTCTACAGAGCGTCTAAATCTAGTGACGTACCTTAAAAAAGAACCCTTGACTTTCAGTTTGACTACCCTCGGGGTGTGCTTTACACTTTTAGCCATAGGCGTAGATTCCTGGGGGAGACGGGGGGGTCAGGAACCCCAATAATTTTGCTCGGGGGGGATCAAAGAATAAGTGTCTCCCTCAATATTTAGCCTACGCAATAGTTCGATTGTGCGTAAACAAGCATATTTCTTTAAGAAATTTGTGTAGTTCAAATCAGAGTTGGACGCGGGCGGGTTTTCTCGGCCCGAACCCGACACCCACTGTCCGAAACCCGACAAAAAAATCAAAAGCCCGATTTCGGCCCGAAACAATGTAATGTGCAAATATAGGCCTGCTGGTTATTCTATGCTGCTCCGTAAAAGTAAACGTAAGTTGAAGGCAAACAATTGAAAACTTATTTATTTCATGCGGAAAAAGCGGAATGAATAATTTCTAATGCCTCAACAGTGTGAGGCGACCACAGATTCAGATAAAAGATACAGCAAAAATATTAAAAAAAAACAAAAAAAAATTTTGTGTTAACATGCTGAATATCAGCCCGAAATAAGCCGAAAGAATTTAAAAATCGCGGCCCGAACCTGGCTCGAACCCGAGCCCGACCCGGAAAGCCCGGCCCGAGTCCAACTCTCGTTCAAACACATTACACAGATATTGTGATTAATTAACTTTTCTAGACCCGCGAATTGTTGAGGGATCGCGGGGGCAGCTGCTGGAGTTCTCGATCCTCCGCGACGAAAAGTAGGTGTTCTGATGGGGTGCCAAGGCGAGACCAACTAAGATTTTCAACGTAATCTTGCCATCGCATTCTGGGACGGCCTCCATAGGCCTTCGACCAATCGGTTTTGAATAGAACAGTTTTTTTGACTGTTCTTTCCTGGGACATTCGTGTCACATGTCCATAGGCTACCAGCGCACTTGCGACCTTTCTTGTCGGAGAAGTAGCAATTCGATGTTTAGAGATTCACGAATATCTGCACTTTTCAACTTGTCCCTCAAAGTCAAACCCCTAAGTCTTCGCAAGAATCTCATTTCGGCTGTTTGAACTAGAGATCTCACTTTCTCATTCATGATCCAACACTTATGGCCATATGTCAGAATTAGAACATAGACTAATCTGAAGATGGATAGCTTTGCCTTGGTGCAAGGCCCACGTTTTAGTACCGCAGATCGGTGGAGCTGGCGCATTATTGCACTTGCTCATACTCAATTCGCTGTTTTTTCTGCCATCACTTGTGAATAAGATGCCGAGATACTTAAATTTCTCCGACTGTTTTAATGATAGACCGCTCCACCAACTTCGAGAGAGAACACTGCTTTAGTTACTTGGACAGGCACATGGTTTCTGTTTTCATTGTACCGGTACTGATTTTCATTCCGGCAAGAAAGCAGGCATCCAAAAATCTGATAAGAGCTTTCCGGAGACTATATTGGGTAGACGCGAGTGGCGCAAAATCATCTGCAAATAACAGACGTTGTAGCCTACAGCGCAATCGCCGTTTTTTACTCCGCCACAAGACTTACTTTTCTTAACTATTTCATCCATATAAGTATGGAACCGATTAGGAGAAAGAGAGCAGCCTTGCCGTAGTCCCACACATAATCAAGGTCTGTGTTCGTTACGCTTTTGACACGAACACAGACCTCGGGATGCAGGTACATTTGTGCATCGACTTAATATTAGTTACCTAGTAACTGGCCATTTTTGCCATACTGTAAGAACACCGCTCAAAGCTTGTCTCTCTAGGAATGCGATCATATGCTTTTTCCAGATTAACAAACAACGCATTGTCTTCTTTCGCATATTCCCAAGACTTCTCAAAGATTTGCTGCAAGGCAAATATATTCGGTCCATTGTGCTTCGGCCAGGACAAAAGTCACACTAAGCAATGAGCATGCGTTATTTTAGATTGTTCAGTGAAACAGCTTAGCAACACCGCTTAACTAGCAAGAAAGCAAAAAAGGCGACCAAAGGGGGGTCTGGGGGGCGTAGTTCCCAAGACGTTGATACGGTTTGACTATTTCTCGACCCCTGTAAAAATAAGTTATTGAACTCCCCAACATTTTGCATAAATCGACGCGCCTGCTTTTAGCTCACCCGAGTCACAAATTCCATGGCCCACTAAAACAGGGGTTGGGCAACTTTTCTAACTGCCAAGATTAGGGCCGCACTGATTGGAAGAGCAAAAAAAAGGTCCCGCTGGTGGACTATGGCCTACTGGCAGGGGCGGATCCAGGGGAGAGGATGTGGAAGGTGCATTCCCCTCACCAGCCATTTTCAACAATGCTTTGGATGAATAAAATTTTTTAATAATTTCTAACCTCTTCATAGCAATATGCCGTGGTGGTTGAGCCGCTTTAAGCACGCATAATCGAAACTGTGCATTTGGTGAAGCACTCAAAATTAGGGGCCAAAAATATGAACAAACTTTGCCTGAAAACTGCTCAAAAAGCACTAAAATGGCCATTGCAGTATGCAAATTTTTAAAACTTTTGAGGGAGAGCATGCCCCCCCTCCCCGACCTCTAGAGTCGTTTTTGTTACTGAAGTTGCTTAAAATTAACTCTGCCAGAAAAAACTACGCTTGAAATAGTGACAAAATTTGGTATCCCCCGGCCCGGATTATCCATTAAGCTGAAGAAGTTGAAGCTTTCGGCCCCAGGAAAATTCGGCCCACGAAAAAAAAGAAGTTTCTCGAGATTTTTTTTTTAAATCAAAAAAGAATCTTTAACTATTTCTTAATTTATATTTTTTATTTTAATTTTTTTTAGATTTTTTTCTTTGTGGTTAATTTTTTGCCACCGCATTTCTCAATATTGTCGCCAACAGTATAATTAAACCATCTAATGGAATACAAGTTGAACAGCGTCAAACATCACATTGATCGACATTATTGTTATAATTTGTTAACCAGCAGCGATCGCCAGTCTCCGTCTCTTTATCATCATTAAGCAATAATATTGCAACTCTACTGGCATTGTTAAGTCTAGGCACAAGCAGCGGCCCGACGGGGTGAGAATTGTTCGAATAGCATGTGTACTATTGCCATCCATACTATTGTCATTGCTTCTCATCCGTCAGATTGCTACCACCTTTATGGGGTAAAAACTAAGGAGATACCTGAAACGCCTCGACGCCACATTGGAGAAGGTTCAAATATTCCTAAAAAGCATCATTATGATATTTGAAATTTCTTTCAAGTACGGTCGCGCCGCAGCACAAGCAGGCTGAATAGGACCATCTCCCTTCCTCAAGTTTCCTGGAACAACAAATAGCACTGTTGTAACTGATGTTTAGGCTACTGAATTGTAGAAGAGTTGTAGTTGTAGACGAATGTATTATTATTGTAGATGTTAAAACGTAAGGGTGGTTGGGAGAAAGCGAAAGCAGCCAAGGCAAAGCGAAAGCGAGAAGAAGTGTTAGAAAAAACGCCATCTTAATTAAATTACTGGAATAGACCAGCCAATATTACCAACAGTGCAGATATTAATTCTGGTAGTGTTGTAAAAGATAACTCTTTAGCTCAAAATCCTAGCGACAGCAACAGTGAAAATAGACCAGTTGTTTTACTAGCCGTTGCATGTAATAGCGGTAGCAGTGCAATGACTCCAACGATAATATAGATCTTACTCCTACGACCAGTCGTTTGTTGCAAGACAGTCGTAAAACTCCCTCTTTCTCTTACTGACCTAGGTGAATGGATCATAAAGTCTCCCACATTGGTAGATTACTGGATGAACAAAGGTCCGTAGGAGTGTCAAAATGCAAATTGTGATTTCGAAGAAACTCAGCGTGACTTTGGTTTTCAGCGACGCTATTAGCACAAAGTCATTGTTTTTCTATACAACAAAAGCGATGGTGAAGTTGGCAATCGTGATCGGTTAATTTATTCACCAAAGTGTCGGAAAGTTTCATGCTTTTACTGCCGACTGTTGGATGATTCAATTACTCGACCTGCATTAGCTGATGGATTTGATGATTAGCGAAACCCAAGTAGGATCGAAAGACATACCTCTAAGTGGCCAGCACCTTACGTGAGTTGGAAATTACCTAAAAAGAAAAAATCCAGAAGGTCGAGTTGGCAGTGACAGGGAAAAAGAAATTTTCAAACTTCGTGATCATTGGAAGAAAATCCTTGAGCGGGTGGTTTACATGGTGACAGTTGTTTATCGCTGAAAAAGGACTTGCCTTTCGCGGTTCGAATGAAAAGTTTGGTTCAAAACGTAATGGAAATTTTATGGGAATACTCGAATTGATCAGTAAATTTGACCAAACTTTGAATGAACAAATCGAAAAATGTGGAAACCCGGGCAGTGGGAATGCATCTTATTTGTCCAAAACAACTTGTGAAGAGTTTATAAAAAAAACTCTTGCCCAAGTTATCCATGAGATTAATAATGCAGGTAATTTTTCCGTCAGTGTCGATTCAACCCCGGACATGTCACACGTTGACCAATTCGCTGTCATAGTCACATATGTTTTGGATGGTAAACCTACAGAGCTATTTTTAACCTTCATTGACATTCATACACCGGTGCCAACCTTGCTGCAACTGTACTTCGCTTTTTTTCGGAAAATGGCATCGATATTTGGAAATGTTGAGGGCAGACGAATGACAACGCCAGCAATATGAGGGGGCAGTACCAAAGAATGCAAGCCAAAATAAAAGAAGCCTGTCCTTGTGCAGAGTTTGTTCCTTGCGCAGCCCACTCATTGAATTTGGTCGGTCAGTCTGCCGTAAATTTTTGCACTGATGTAGTTTCATTTTTTGGGATAGTTCTAGAAGTATTCAATTTTTTTTCCGCGTCATGTTTACGTTGGAACCGCCTCAAAGTTTGTTTCGAAACAAAACATATCAGCGTCCCCAAATCTACTTCGGCAACCCGATGGAGTGCCAATGCCCTAGCTGTTTTCGCCCTGAATGCAGGGTATAATGATATCCTTGCCACATTACGCGAGTTTGCATGTTATTCTTTGCACAAGAACACCACGCAATCTGAAGCGAAGAACCTCATCACTGCTATGACTAAACTAGAAAATAGTTAAACCAGCGCCATGGCCTAGTGGTTAGAGCGTTCGCTTTGGAAGCTGGTAGACTGGGTTCTATTCTCAGTCGGGTCAAACCAAAGACTTTAAAACTGGTATCTGCTTCTACACTGGCTAAACGCTCAGGAATTAAGTGTAGCGCGGAGGATGAAATGAACAGAGGATAAAAATACGTCAGTGAATTCTTGACAAAACTTAGTCCTGGCGCTAAAGGACCTTAGTAGTCATAAAGCGCAATAAAACCACACATTTCATTTTGCGTGCAACATGGAACGAAATTTTGCAAAAATTCGACAAGTGTAGTACTGCATTGCAATCACCTCGAATGTATTTAACCTCTGCCGTTGCTTTACTGAAAAGCTTAAAATCAATTCTTCAACAAATCAGAAACAGTTTCGCGCAGTATGAATCAATTGAAAAAGCATTATTGGGTGCATCACTTTATACGTCGAAAAACGCAATAAGCGAGATCAAGTTAGCGATTGGATTGATTCCAGAAGGCTAGAACCAACGTTCCCTCTCAGAGCTTGCTTAGTGTACGCGGAATGGAAGGTCGTGTGAGCTCCAAAAAAAAGGTCTGCTCAGAAAATTTAAAAAAATAGAAAAGAACACAACATTTTGAACGAATACAGGCTTAGTGGTAACTGTTTAGATGCGTAGCTATGACTGCCGAGGTCACAGTTTCATCAACCTCTTACCTTCCATTTCTTCATTCTCTCCTTGAGAAACCAGAAAGACTCTAGAGGGGTCCGGGAGCATGCTCCTTCGGAAAATTTTTCAAAATTTACATGCTGTAATGACTATTTTAGTGCTTTTTGAATAATTTTTAAGCAAATTTTGGTTCATTTTTTTGACCCCAATTTCGAGTGCTTCGCCAAATATGATGCATTTCGTTCGCACATTTTCGATTATGCGTGCTTATAGCGTAAAGCTTATTGCTATCAAAAAAGTTCGAAATTATGGAAAAACTGTACGCATAAAAAACATTTTTCAAAACAGCTGGTGGGAGGATGCACGCCCCTCATCCTACCCCCTGGATACGCCTTCGCCACAACTATAGAAACCATCAAGAGAGTCTGGCATATTTCAGACACTAGGCGCCATTAATTTTGCTCTTTTTTACCTAAAAGCAGAGTCAAAAGGGGAAAGGGGCATGGCACAATGCCTCCCCCTAAATACGCTTCTGCACACAACTAACTACCGCATGCCTTGTGCTGATTAGCTGAACCAGAAACAGAAAATCAGTCGCGGAAACGGAAGCGAAACGGCTGAAAACGGAATATCAGTTGCGGAAAGCTAAATTTGCTTTATACGCAATTACTTGAGCTGTTCATACGTAAACGCAATGCGATCTGATAGTTTTCGTATAAACCATCAGTGCTATACTACTAAATTGTAGCAATATCGCCGAAATTAGCAGAAAATCGGACACACCATTATGATCCCTACCAGAGCCAAAACATTAGGTAGAGGCTTCCCAGCTAACATGCATAAAGAGGTCCTACACCAACCCCACGTGGGCTACTAGCTGAGACCCAAATGATTTTTTGCATGGGTCCTGGGTCGTTTTGACGCTCGGCTTAAGTGGGCCTTGCTCTCGATGGTTTGCCCATGTAAAACGATGTGAAGCTTACATGGGTCTGTTATGCTTAACTGTACCCCACAAGGGCTAACTTAGTGGTGCTGAGGCCTATTATGTCCAACTTACTCCGTACATGGCAGAGATGGGCGGAGTCACAAAAAACTGACTCCGGATCCGCTCCAGCTCCAAAGACTTGGACTCCAAATCCGCTCCAGAATCCTGTTTGTCGACAAATTTTAGAATCCGAATGCGCTCCGGATCCAGATTTTAGCCTGAACCTGCAACCAAAATCTTATGTTTTTCAATTATGCCAAGTAATAGAGAAACGTAATATTTTGGTTTCAGATTCAGGCTAAAATCCACATCCGCCTAAGAATCCAAAAAATGCAGCTGGATTCCGGCTCCGCTCCGGATCCATGTCCATCTCTGGTACATGGGCAATATTAGTTAAGCCTGTATGGGTCCTAAGCGTGAATGACCATTCAGCATGTGGGTAGATTTTACTCGACTTTCTGATCTGCATGCAAATAAACTTGACAAGACGGGTTATCGTGAACTGGATAATACAAAACGTGCCAAAAATCTCAAAAAAAATTGCATTTCTACATTTTATTTTAACCACACAAAAAATAACACAATAACATTACTGAAAAGGCAAAGCAACATTTCAGGTTTGTGATTAAGCCTAAGTGTTCTTTTCGGGTTGGCTGCTATTCGCATTTTTTCGATTGTCCTCCCAGTTTTTTTGCTTCAACAAGCTATTTATTCATTCCAAACTATCATTAGTTTTAAAGAGTGGTGGAGTGTTTTTGCGATCAGCATCTAAACAAAAGCGTTACATGAGCTTAATGAACGATTACTTACCATACTTTGCACGCCAAATAGTCATAAACATATTGACCAACATCATAACTCTGCAACAACTTAAAAAAACTTATATTGTTCAACATCTATCAATAAAAAATTTTGCAATTTTGGTGCTTTTTGAAAACTTTTTAGGGTAATTTTTGTTTACTTTTTGCCTTCAATTCGGCATCTTCACCAAATATAAAACTTTTTCGTAGGCACATTTGCGATAACGGTACTTAAGGCGTACACAGGCCTATCTGACGGAGTTCCAAATCAAAAACAAATGAATCGAAAATTATTGCGTTGTGGCACAACTTTCAAAATATTACCGCAATGCCGGTCTGAAATGTAAAATTGCCTAATCTGCCTTTCTTGATGTTAAAAGTAACACAGTAAAAGCTGGGGAACGCGAAGGAATGGGGCTGCCCCCTCCCCCCTAATCAAAAGACTTGCTGTTTTGAAGACAACGGCTCTTGAGCATAGTTTTAAACTTTCTACCGTATGTTTTGTCAAAACAGCTTCGGCTGAACTTTGCACATCGTTTGCAATAAAAATTGTTAAATATGAAAATTACGTTTGTTAGCTACAAGCAACGAAGCGTCAACACTTGCACAGCTAGGCCTATCTCATGTGCGACCGCATCCTAGAGTTCAGATCAATGTCAGCTCGCTGTAAAGTTATCATTGATGAAGTAGACTGTAGCACAAGACGTTTTTGCAATTTACAAATTGATCCAGTATTTGTTTCCCTCAGTCGGCTGCTCTCCCAAGTCGGCTGTTCTGGCGCCTGCTCTGAATAAAAACATCTAAATTATCTTAAATTGTTTAATAGCAAGTATGTTATAGCTAGTAATATTATAGCAAGTATATTATAGCAAGCAAGTATGTTATAGCAAGTAATTGTTTTTATAGTAAGTATTTTATAGCAAGTAACACATTAAGAAAGGATTGGCAGAAGTGCTAGTGCAAGCATTGATGTGTTTATATGTGGGTTCAAGGACAAGAGTCAGAGTTGGATCAGGGATATCAGACGAATTTGGGGTACGGGTTGGTGAGCATCAAGGTCTGTGCTAATGGTGTTATCATCACTGATAATTGCTATAGAGGTTGATGTTGTGACAGACCATGAAAGAGAAGGATTATTGAACGAAATTTTATACGCGGATGATCTGGCGTTGATGAGTGACAGTTTGGAAAATTGGAGGGAGAGGTTTCATAGATGGAGAAGTGCATCGGAAGGCAAGGGATTGAAAGTGAAAACTAAGATGATGGTGAGCGGAACGGAGAGAGAAATTGCATTAAACAAAATAGATCCTTGTGGTATATGTGGGAAAAGGGTTGGGTCTAACGCTGCGTGTTGCACGCAGTGTACGAAGTGGATACATGGGAGATGCACGAATATGAAAAGAGTGACCTGCAGTTCTGCAAAACATTTTGTAGAAGAAGATGCACAGGTGTTAAAGATGTCACGGAAGAATCAGTAGAGGTATTATGCAATGAAGTGAAGACTGCGAAGGAATTTTGTTATTTAGGAGACAGGCTGAATGCTAGTGGTGGGTGTGAGACTGTCGTGACCTCAAGAGTAAGGATTGGATGGATGAAATTTAAAGAATGCGGAGAGTTGTTACGTGGAAGAAGGTTTTCTTTGAGAATGAAAGGGATGGTATATCGTACTTGCTTAAGATCAGCAATGTTATATGGAAAAGAGACATGGTGTTCAAGGAAGAGTGTATTGGGAATTTTTAGAAGAACTGAAAGAGCTATGGTGAGGTCAATGTGTGGAGTGAAATTAATAGATAGAAAGAATATGGAGGAGCTGATGGAAATGTTGGGTTTGAAGGAAACGTTGGATAGAATGGCAAAGGCGAATGGAGTAAGATGGCATGGACATGTGATTACCGGTAGAAGAGATGATAATAATATACTGAAGAATGCAATGATGCTGGAAGTGAATGAGAAGCGAAAGCGAGGACGACCAAAAATGACATGAAGGAGGCAGGTGGAAGAGAATGTGGAGAAAGTCGGGTTGAAGATCAAGGAAGCTGCAAATTGAACGAGATGGAGGGAAGGTGTGAGAGCGATTGCGGAAGGGATGAGGTGTATCCGGCCACCTTCGGTGACGAGGAAAGAACCGGATTGAATAAGAAAGAACCGGATTGTTTAAGAACATTGAAGGTCTGCTCCAAAAGCAAACTGAAGGAAGAAATCAACCGGATCAAGGAAATCTTACTGAACAATGGATACCCTGAGGATTTTGTTCTTAAACAAATATCCAAGAAGATCACGCAGTTTTCACGCCCCCAGCGGTTTGGCCCTGATAAGTGTCCTGTCTACCTCCGAGTCACCTAAACTGGCAAGGCGGCACTGACACTAGAAAGGAACCTCCGAATCGCTGTTGAAAACTGTTATGGATCCGTAGCTTTACGATCTGTATTTGTCTCCAGACAAATGCTGCCTGCTAGTCGGAAGGATGTTCTACCTGCCATTCAAAAGAGTTCCGTCATCTACGAGTATAAGTGCCACTGTGACAGTTTAGGTGACTCGGAGGTAGACAGGACACTGTGACAGTCGGTACGTAGGTAGAACAGCTCAACGACTTCAAGACCGCATCAAGCAGCATGTTCCGAAATGGCTACGACAGCACACAGCCTCCCTGCGAGTGCAACCCAACCGAGCGTGCAAGCGAAAACAACCCACTCCAGAATGTGACTCGGCAATTGGACAACACTTATTAGAAAACGAATAATGTGCTGCCAATTACAACGATGATCAGTTCTCTAATCTGGACACTGCGCGCAACCCTTTCCATCTTAGTCTGCTCGAAGCAAGCTATATCAAAGTACGGCGACCTAATGTATGCAAACAGAAAGAGTTTGTCTATACTCTTAAACTGTTCAAGTAGAATTTAGGTTCGCACGACTTGTCCAATCAGAAGTGCCCGCGCTCGATTGGATTCGTTGATGTAACTACCGCTTCGCTGCCGTCCGAAACTGATATTTATGAATCGCCAGACCTTGCTTTCTCGTTTCCACTTTGACGCGATTACCCACTGAAGAGTGCGTCACGGAAAGCTTCTGGGACAACAGCTTTTTTCAAAGCTCTCAAAGAGTTATGACAGAGGGTTTCTTGAAACCTAACGCGAAAACAGCTTTTTTCAAAGCTATTCTAAAGTTGTAAGTGTCGATTAAGTGCAGAGCAAAATTTATAGTTTGATTTACCAGCTTTATAATATAATGATTTATGAACAAGCTGTTTCGAAGCTATCGCGAAAGACACCGTTTCAGTAGAGAAGCGATGTTAACGTATCAGCTATGATCAATCTGCAGTCGAGTGCTGAAGAATTCTTAACTTCTACATACTTTAAGAATCCTAACCAAAACGACCGCTTTCCACAAAAATTTTGATGTTTACGTTGGTTGATGCATCAATACTATAGAGTTCCTTCTGCGATTATGATGTTAAAAAAAAGTTTTTATACAGCTTGCCTCTAGCAGATCTAATCTTGAAACTTTAATTTTACTGTTGCTAAAAATGTCTCCGGTTTCATCATTTCCTCCAGGACCAAAAGGCTTACCCATAATAGGGTCCCTCAAAGCCAGTCAGCCTTTTCCACAAGTTGCTTTTAAAAAATGGAGTTTGGAAGAATATGGCCCCATCATGTCCGTGAAATTGGGATCACGAAAGATGGTCATTTTGACCACTGCTGATACAATAAAAGAGGTGAATTGATGTTTTGTTATGGAATTTCAGTTTTTCTATGTTTTATTTAACCTATTTTTTACTAAGCCACGCACATGCATGAGCAGCTAGGGTTTTACCGTAGAACAAAACATTTTAATTTTATCCGTTGCTCTACAGCTAATAAACGTATATTTAAACGTTGAGTTTTTTTGCTTTTTGGGCTTCGGCCTCTTAATTGTGCACCTAATAAGTTGGAAAAGCGAAAAAAAAAAAAAAAGATAACCGGTTGCCTTTTTTTGTGTACTCATCGGTAGTGTACACTGGAACCGATTTCGCTTGTGCTTTTCTGTCGCGTTATTCGTTAAGTTTTTTATTCAAAAACTGTTCTTTTCTGCAACCATTACGCTGTTGCAGCGAATCGGCGACTCGCCACCGCAGCAGTATTCTGCACAATTGTAGCTGTGTCGTTGCGGTCAGTGCTACTCAAATTGTGGTATACGCGTGGCCATACTGGCTCGCAAGCACATCACTACGGTAGGAGAACATACAGTAGCTTACTAAACAAGTTTTTGCTCATGTTATTTTTCGTTCCATGAGCCACTTTTCGCTCTAGAATGATTAAGGACCTTTTTGGGGGGATCACCATAATTGAGGACCGTTTTTTTTTTTTTTTGTTCAGAGAATCCCTTGTTACAGGTACGTCTGAATGACGGGAACCTGTTTCCGATGCATTGTATTAAAAAGTTTGATAGCACTGATCTAGAAGCTACATCGTGAAGAAGAACACCGCTAGCTCACAAAGCGATTTGGTGTATCTCGTCAACGTGATGAAAAAGAAAGAAATTGTCTTACTGAAAACGAATCATTCTCGAAATAAATACTGGTAGAAAGGTCACTGTGTTTCGCGAGAGACGGGTCATAACCTTGTTTTAAATGCTTTCTCGATAATAACGGTATGCAGATCACGTCTTTTCTTTTACCATTTTAAAAACGTGTTTTCTGACGGATTTGAATCGCTGAATGAATCACACACACACAGCCGGTATATCCATAGCTGCTACCTTTACTTTTAACTCAGCGGTATCGTGTAATGACAAAAAGAAAAACAAAACGCCGCTGAATTATACAATTCTTTTTCCGTTGAGTCATCGGCGTTTAGCTTATGCTTTGCTGTTTTATAGGCCTTTATTGAAAAGAAATCGCTCACTTCCAGTCGGCCAGTGTCTTACATCTTTGAACAAGAAGATGGACTTTCATTTTTGCCGGAAACAAAAAAATTTACATGCCAAAAAAGTTGGGGCTTGGATATTTTTCACAAGTGCGATATAAGACTGATTTTTATAAAGCTTCATTTTATGTTGAAAGGAACGGCGATTGGCGTAGTTGCACCAATATCGGTACGGGAGGTCTGGGGTTTGATTTCCGAGCCGGTCAAATCAAACAAAGTCTCGCCAAGGTTTGACAGCGCTGCGACGTTTCTTCGGAGTTCGATGCTATATTGCTGTGTTGTCAAGCCGTTAAGCCCGGAGATGGGCTCCGTCCGTCGTTACTCGCTTCGGCGCAATACGACGATTATAATGAAGATCTGATTTTTCCGTTCATTTTGAAATAACTGCATAATTATACAGCATGTGTGGCTAATCATATCGGTAGAGCATATTTGCTGTTAAACAATTTTAAACTTAGTATATTTGGTAGTTTAAACATTAGATAGGAATTAGTTTTTGCGGTTTAATTCCCAGTCGAGTGGAATTTTAAAACAGCCTTCGCAACAATTAGCTTTTGAGTTCAATTCTTGATGAAGTTCGATAAGCTCAAAGCAAAAATGGCCCTTCAACTAATTTTTTGTCTTAAAACACAGTTAATTCTTTTCACATTTCTTTGGAGTTTACTTGACTTCATTTGCAACAGGTTCGCAACCACAGGAAAATTGGAGGAAGTTGTGCTTAAAGAAGCAAATGTTTTGCTGAAAAAACTGGAAACAGTCGTGGAAAATCCAGTTGACGTAGCGGTAAGTATATACTGTAGTGCAGAGCAATGCGAACACATTATGTAAAAACAGCTCCGAAAACGCGTTGGCGACGTCAAGCTGTTGATACAGGCGGGGTCGGGAATCTAATGGCTTTAAAGCGATATTTTGAATACTTGCGCTTTTCTCTGGAAAAAAACACTACGCCGGGGCGTATAATCAGTATTTAGTCCAAAAATATCGGATTTAAAAAAAGCAATTAAAAATCGAAGCAGCAAGGCCATGAAGCTCTGCAGCAGTTTTCGATTTTTATCGATCGCAACCAACAAATCACAATCACAACGATCAGAGTCGGGTAGACTATACTTCAAAAATTATAATCCCAAATATGTTTTAGCTTCAAGTTTTAGCATAACAACACTGCACACTGTTTTATCGTAATCAACAACTTAACGAACTATTCGTTCTTATTCAAATAGAATCAGCTTTAATGAACAATCACAATAATATTGATAATAATACTTACTGCGTCTGCAATTTCTTAATATTTAAATAAATAAGTCTACACTCTTTCTTAATTATATAAATTACATCATAAAACTTTGAAATTGTAGCGCAACAATACAGTCTATTGCTACTGGCCGCCGTTTGTTAACTCAAGTTTGTGAAACGATTTTCTGTTTGTTTAAATAAATTGTCGTTTTATTGGTTTTAAACAGATGTTCAAAGATAAATAAACAAAAATAAATATGCAAAAAAAAAAAAAACTACACAAACTTTTTGATTCCTTTAATAAATCGTCATCTTAAGGAAATGCTTAAAAATAAATATGCAAAAATGAATATACAAAAACAAATATGCAAAAAATTTCAATCAATCAATTTCTGGACCCGATTATCCTTGGGGGGTCGCGGGGGCAGCAGCTCGAGTTGGAGCCTCCAAGCATCTCGATCCTCTGCAACAAAGAATAGATGCTCTGCTGGGATGCCAAGGCGAGACCGACCAAGATCTTCTATGTAATCTTGCCATCGAGTTCTGGGACGGCCTCTAGGCCTTCGACCAATCGGTGTTGAACAGAGCAGTTTTTTGGCTGTTCTTTCCTGGGACATTCGTGTCACATGTCCATACCAACGCAATTGCGATCTTTCTAGTCGGAGAAGCAGCAATTCGATGTTCAGAGATTCACGAATATCTGCACTTTTAACTTTGTCCAACAAGGTCAAACCCCTAAGTCTTCGCAAGAATCCCATTTCCGCTGTTTGAACTCGAAACCTCACTTTCTCATTCATGATCCAACACTCATGGCCATAAGTCAGAATAGGAATATAGACCGATCTGAAAATGAATAGCTTTGCCTTGGTGCAAAGCTCCCGTTTCAGTACCACAGATCGGTGGAGCTGGCGCATTACTGCACTTGCTTTTCCGATGCGGATATCCAATTCGCTATTTTGTCTGCCGTCACTTGTGAATGAGACGCCGAGGTACTTGAATTTCTTGGAATGTTTTAGTGGTACCCCATCAATTTGGAGAGAGCACTGCTTTGGTTGTCTGGACAGGCACATGGTTTCTGTTTTTGTTGTACTGATTTTCATTCCGGCAACAGAGCATGCATCCGAAAACCTGTCAAGAGCTTGCTGGAGAACATTTTGGATAGAGTCAAGTAGCACAAGATCATCTGCAAATAACAGACGTTGTACAGTGCATTCACCGATCTTTACTCCGCCACAAGACTCACTTTTCTTAACTATTCTATCCATATAAATAAGGAAGAGAATAGGTGAAAGAGAGCAGCTTTGCCGTAGTCCCACACTTACTCTGAAAGGTTTCGCCGTTGCACTGTTAACACGAACACAGACCTCGGAATGCATGTACAGCGACTTAATGGCATTTAGTAACTGGCCATCAATGCCATACTGCAACAGCACCGCCCAAAGCTTGTCTCTAGGAATGTGATCATATACTTTTTCAAGATCAACAAAACATGCATTGACCTCTTTTGCATATTCCCACGACTTCTCAAAAATTTGCTGCAAGGCAAAGATCTGATCCATTGTGCTTCGGCCAGGACGAAAGCCACACTGAGCATCCGTTAGTTTAGGCTCGACTATATCACGGCATTCCTTTTCAAGGCATTTGGCATAGACCTTACCCGGGGCACTGATGAGAGATATGCCCCTAAAATTGGTGCATTTTCGCTTGTCTCCTTTCTTGTGGATAGGTATTATCACACTACTTGTGCCATTGCTTTGGTGCTTGCCCAGTACTACATGCCACCTTACAAACACGAGTCAGCCAACGAAAACCATATAGGCCTATGTTCATCGCTTTTAACATTTCAGGTCTGATATTATCCTCACCAGGTGCTATTCCAGTTTTCAATGATTTGATTACTGCATTCACATCTGCTGCGGTTATCTGAATATCTTCCCCAACCTGTTCCTCGTGAATTTGCATCGGTGTAGCATCAACTGGGTTTAAAAGATCACTAAAGTAGTCTCTCCACCGATTCAAAATAGCATCTTGATCTTTCAGAGTCACACCATTTGAATCTTCGATAAAGAGAGCGGCTCGAGATCTTTTTCCACGCAAACGGCGAATGGTCTGCCAGAACACTTTGTTTGCCGTTTTGAAATCATCGTCTAACCTTTCTCCAAATTCGTTCCAGGCCCTTTCCTTAGACAGTTTAACTTTTGTGGCTGCCGCCTTACGTGCTTCAGAGTACAGCAAACGAAGTTCAAGTGATGACTTATTTGCAAGCCAGACCTTATAGGCCACTTTTTTCGCACGAATAGCTTCTTTAACTTCTTGGTTCCACCAGTGGCGTACGGTGAGCATTTTTTAGAGGTGTGCTCCTCTACAATATTTGCTGCCGCATGCAGCCATTTATTAAACAAATGTGTGAAAGTGCTCGAAAGTTTAAAGCAAATACGCGAACCAACATCAAGCACCTTTTCAAGCAGCCTAATTTGCTACTTAATATATTTAATTTTGGTGTCGGCTTTTCAGTTTTTGCTATTTCCAATTTTTCGTCGTAATTTCTGCTACAAAACGGCTTTTCAATCATACGGTCAACACTTACTTCCATTCCACTAATTTAACCTACAACTTGAATTTGACCAACAACCGTAAAATGTATATATTAACCGCCACACTTTCAAAAATCACAAGCAATTACTCTCAACCGCATCCTAATACGATGCAGAATACAACGGAAAAGGTCTGGCTTGCTTGTGTTGAACGATACCTGTTGAACCTGCTTAAACATTCTTCTGCGATGAAAAAAGCAATTTGCTGTGGCGTGATTGAGCATGTATTGTGACGTTGCGTCTGGGTTCAACTTTCAAATATGGCATTTTTTGCATTTATATCGTGTGGAAAGAGAAAAAGTCACTCTCCGCTACATAATATGATTCAGAATACAATAAAGGTCTGACTCGCTTGTGTTCAACGGTATCTGTTGAACCTACCATACAAGAGAATGTTTGCGTCATCGGTCAGCGTTGAAAAAAAAGCAATTTGTCGTTCATCAAAGCAAAAAGAACTCAGATTGCGCTGATATTACTATGATTAAAGACGAGAAAATCCAAATATTTTAGTTAAATGTAATTAACGTGTGCGCCTGAGATATCGCAGGGTGTGCGCTGAACTCCTTGAACCTCTGGAGAATACGCCCCTGGGTTCCACCAAGGAGTTCTTTTCTCGCTACTCTTCGTCCCTCCAACACGCTTACGTCCACAACAGTTAGTAGCGGACGTAATGACTGCTGTTCGAAACAAACACCACTCATTTTCAATGTCTTCAGTAGAGGTCGGAAGTTCTTTTCTTAGATGCAATGTTGTCTGCAAATGCAGTTCGCACCTCTTTGTCAGCCAATGATTCCCATTTGATTCGATAAGTTTCTCGTGGTTGAAAAATCTTTTGTTTTTTCAAGGGTTTCAAAGCTTTTAAAGTGCAGACAACTAGGTGGTGATCAGTTGACAACTCAGCCCCTCTTTTAACACGAACATCAGACTCGGTTGAAAACAAGTCCGCCGAAACAATACAAAAATCCATCAGGGAGCGTTGTCCCAGAGAGTCTCTGTTCCAGGTGTACTTATGAATTCTTTTGTGCTGAAAAAATGTGTTCATTATGCACAGCCCATTGGTGGCACAGAACTGCAATAAACACCTTCCATTCTTGTTAATGTCAGGGTCACCATTTTGCCCAATAACACCTTTCCAGGTTGCATTGTCGATGCCCACATGTGCATTGAAATCGCCCAAAAGGACAAGGGATTCAGATGAAGTTGCTTTTCCCAATGCAACCTCAACTTCCTCCAGAAAGGCTTCGTACTGTGATTCTATGTTAGGTGCGTACACCTGCAAGATACACAGAGATCGCTCCTGCAGCCTTAGCTTTAGAAGACAAACCCTTCCTCCCAGTGGTACCCAGTCAACGACACACTCAGCTATGCTGGGGTCACAAGTAAGCCAACACCAGCTCGAGCAGACATTGCTGCATCAACACCGCAGTAGAAAATTTTCCACCCACCGTTCAACTCGACAGTTCCAGAACCCCGGCGCTTTGTTGATGAAATTCCCACAACATCAAGGCGATACTGTTGGGCTTCGCAAACAAGCTTCTGCTCTTTTCCTGTCAGTGACGAAACGTTCCAGTTCCCGATAGCTAGATACCGACAGTTTGGTCCAACTCGAGTACATTTTCTGTGCGCTGCCCCCATTTGCCTCCCCAAACGCTTAGCGACTGCGTTGGTGGATTTCCGGTGACGGTCAGCTTGTGGGGGAGATTGTAGCTTATTTTCGAACGAGTCCCTCTGCCTAAAACTCGAACGCGGACCTTTTTATCCTGCGCGCCGTCCGATGCAGCATGAATATTGTTATTACAACTTTCCATTTAGCTACAGCATTGGATTGCTACTTGGTCTGTTTCTCTCCTTCGACCTTACCGCCATGGGTGACCCTGATAGAAGTGATTAAGCACTACCGACGGCATTGCTCTAAGGATCATTGAAAACTCAAACCTCCCCACCACGTCTATGATCTACATGTTGCTTATTTAATAAATACTCACTTTAAAATAACCACTCAAAAATAAATGCACAAAAAATTTTAACTATTTCACGCTCATGAAATCAAACATGGCGATTGCTGATTGGAGAAAATGACTATGGGCAATTCTTTTTGCGAATCAACATTTACCATAATTGATTTTAGGAACGTGAAATAAATAGGCAAAAATAAGTAGTCAAAGTTTTTTGTGTATTTATTTTTAACTATTTATTTTTGAGTGTTTATTTTAAACTTTTTAAAGTGAGTATTCATTAAATGTGCAAGATGTAGATCATTGTATAGAGTATAGACTATTTATTGAATAAACAAAATTTTTCACATATTTGTTTTTGTATATTTATTTCTGAACATTTGTTTAAGATGACTATTAAATAATGGAACAAAAAAATTTGTATATTTGGTTTGGTATATTTATTTTGGTTTATTTATCTTTAAACACCTGTTTAAAATGACTATTTCTTTAAATAAACAAACAACCGTTTCACAAATTTGAGTTCAGACAAAGAAAGCTTATCGTATGTCTACGAATAATAGAAAGCGAAGAGAAAAAACAGCAGCCAACTCCCCAAAGCTGATGGTTTACAGCGAAAATAGCGCATTGATTCCGAGAAAAAATTTTTGGCATCTTAGTCATTTCGACAATCACACAGCACAGGCAGTGCTCGAGTTCTAAAATCACTTACGGGGGGATGGTCCAACTTTTTATGCAGACGTTAGGAGGGATGGTCAATATACTTGTAAGGGAATGGTTTACGCTGAAATGTTTTATGGAGTATGGTGTTGTTTTCCGGGGGATGGCATCCCCCGCATCCCCCCTCAACTCGAGTACTGAGCACAGAGCATAAGCGTACGCAAGAAGCATTTGACACAAAATGCAAATTTTACACATTATTGAAAAACCGGAAGCATTTTTATGTAATGTACCCTACGCCTGCAGAACCTTGCTTTTTCTGACAAAACGTGGGTTTATAAAGGCCATTATTTGCGGGATTGCTGTGACTTTTCTATAGCACGGTGACTTAAAGCGCAGCGTACGTGCGAAAGTGCGGCACTAGTTTTGGGTTTTATTCTCGTCGCGGCTTCGCTTGTGACATGTAGTTAACAATCGGGTTTGTGAAGATAGACAAATAGAATAGGAATGTAAGGTTCTGCTGGTGTTGGGTACGGTACATTACATGAATATGCATCCCGGTCTAGCTAGGCGCTCGGCACAAGCGGGAAGTGCGAAAGTTTAAGAGTATTGCGTGTCTTGTTTGTCTTTTATCAACGTTTAATCATTCGTGATTAATATTTGTAATGGGCCGTCATTGAGAGTAACCTACACAATGCGTGCTTAGTACCTGCAGCAGGCTTCCCGTACCTTTATCCTTTTAGTACATACGGACCCTCCACTCATGGTTACGTCTTTACGAACCAGAGCTACCGAATTTTGTCTTTTTTTTTTATAAAACATCTAGTTAATCTTAAAAACAAACTACATGCAAGCAAGACTTATATTCTGGTAGAAAGAAAAGTTCACGAACACCCTATAAATAGGTTGCACTAGCTTCAGAAAAAGTTACGAGCTTAGAAAGCACCTAACCTCTTCAAACAAAAATATGAAGCTTTTTAATTTTTCTTTTTGAAAAGCCAATCAGGTAAGCACGTAAATTTCAAGTAGTGACAAAACGCTTGACTTGTTGGTTGCTAAACAGTGAACAATACGAAGATGGCATTGCCTAGAAACAGCATTTAATTCTCAAAATGAGCAATTTGATTTCAGAACTTCTGTGTGATTTTAACCTCTGCTTATCTTATTTTATGTCGTAAATATGAGCCTCATATTACAAGGCAATTAAGCTAAAGTTTTGTAGTTTGGGTTTTGAGCTGCATTTTGGCAAAAAAACTACAGCTAAGTTAAGTTTTGTAGTTTGGGTTTTGAGCTGCATTTTGGCAAAAAAACTACAGCAAATCAAGGCTGAAAATTGGACCAATCGTGATGGATTACGCTCTGGTTCGCGTTTTTATGTAATGTACCCAACACCAGCAGTGCCTTGCTTTTTTTTTTGACAAAGCGTGGATATATAAACGCCATTATTTGCGAGATTACTGCGACTTTTCCGTAGCTCGATGACCTAGAGCGCAGCGTGTTTCGGGAAGCGCTGCACTAACATAAATATGCGAACCGGAAGCATAATGTACCCAACACAGCAGAACCTTACTTTCCTATTCTATTTGCCTGTCTTCACGAACCCGAATGCTAACCGCATGTCACAATCAAAGCCGCGACGAGAATCGAACCCAAAACTGGTGTACCGGTAGCACCTTGCAGTAATCGACTTCTCCGTAGCTCGATGACTTAGAGCGCAGCGTGTATAGGGAAGCGCTGCACTAACATAAATATGCGAACCGGAAGCATAATGTACCCATCACAGCAGAACCTTACTTTCCTATTCTATTTGCCTGTCTTCACGAACCCGAATGCTAACCGCATGTTACAATCAAAGCCGCGACGAGAATCGAACCCAAAACTAGTGTACCGGTAGCACCTCCCTTTCCACTCTGCACTCTAAGTCATCGAGCTACGGAGAAGTCGCAGTATACTCGCAAATAATGGCGTTTATAAACCCACGCTTTGTCAGAAAAAAGCAAGGTACTGCTGGTGTTAGGTACATTACATAAAAATGCGACCGGGAATAAAACCCCAGTCTCCCGGCTAACAAGCGGACGCTTTTAACCAATACACCAAGCTCCGGTAGCGTGATAGTCTGACATTACACTCATGGCCTAGATTCGCGTCGAAAGATCTTTTTAAACTCATAAAAGAAGCAAACAGTAGGCATTATTGATCCTGTTATTTTTTAGCCTTATATCTACTGGATGTCTGGTAATACCTTGTCCACATTACTATTTGGAAAAACCTATTCCTTCGAAGACAAAGAAGCAATGATCTGGGCAGATATGTAAGGAGCGGCTAGATATGCGACAGTCTGTTTTGAACAAAACCGCTTCAGCGATTTTGTGCTGACTGCAGCGTTTTTGTGCTTACTGGTGGCAGTTTTTGTGCTTATTGGTAGGCTAAGAGAAAACTTCTTGTTTATTCTCATATCCCCACTCTTACCCAACCCGAATAAAAAAAAAGGTTTACTGTTAGCCCACAGAAAATGAACCACAACGCTGAGGAAGAAATTGCAATCTAGAGAAGCATCGAACCCAGCAACTGTGAGAGGCATTCCACCAGACTAAGCGCTGAACCACGCCGCTGTTGCCATAAAGCAGTGTACTGTACAATGTTCTACTTATAGTCAGCTTGTTATCATACGTAGTTTTCTTACGCATCACGTGACTTTCAAAAACGCTGTAGCCGTTTCGTTCAAAACGAACTGTCGCATATCTAGCTACTCGTAGATATGTAAGTAAGAATATACCAAAAATAATCTTGAAAAAAACTTCCATGAGGCTGCAACAAAAATCTCTAATGCTTTTTAGTTTTTATCTTGTAGTTTAACCTTTATTATTTAAAACTAAGAATGTTGCATTTCACTAAAAGCTGCTTATCAATCATAAGCAGAGTGAATGATGAAAAATTAAATACCTTAGCCTACCAACATTTTCTAGAAAGCAAGCTTATTTCTAGCTCTTGTGTATGTTAATCGCTAGGGATGTGCCGAGTCGAGTCCGAGTACTCGGCCGAGTATTAAACCATTATCATTTTGAACTTTTTTTGCTTTTTATCCGAATTTGGGTCGAAATTAGAACTTCTGCGGACGTGATGACCTTTTTTTTTTTGCTCTTCACCTAATTTTGAGTTCATATTTTGACGTCGTAGATACTCGGATTCGGACTCGACCGAGTAATGTCGTGAATACTCGTTACTCGGCGAGTCCGAGTAATTTTCCTCGAGGCACATCCCTATTAATCGCTTTATTGTTAAAAGTCGTTTAAAATGCAATCAGCACATAAATCTTTAATGATAGCCTACTACCAAAAGTTTAATACAGGTTTGGTGCCGACTTTAAAAAAATTACAAGCATGGAATTTCTGCCTTGGACGCGGCATCTGCCTTCGCACTCCGGATTATATCGCAGATACTGGGAAAAAAGAAAAGCGTGGCAAGGTCAGTGACTGCTTTGCAACCTAGATGGGCTAACATTTTTTCTGCAGTCGCCAGCGTTGGAACCTGTTGAATTAGAAGGGATTTAAGTTGTTATTTTATACTCAGACGATGTTGGACGCATAGTGGCGGAACATAAAGAATCTTTCGATGAAAAGAATCTAAATGACTTCATTGATTTTTATATTAGAGAAGAGAAAAAGCCAGGAGCAGCTGAAGAAGGTTTCACGGTAGGTTACCTTATTTTTCTACAAAATATTTACTGTACGTTATGAAGTAGCAAAAAGAAGTAAGTCAAAACAGTATTATCTGCAGTGGTTTAAGTGGGGTAGGTATCGGGGTGGAGGGTGGGTTAAAAATGCGCCTTTGTTATTTTAGCCTGTTGCATTAACATAGGCCGCATAAAATTGCTTCGGTAATTTCTGAAAAATTAAGCTTTTACTTCTGATACGGGGCAAAGTTTAGTCATCCTATACACCGGTTAAATTATTAACTTGAGAAGTCGGAGGATAAAAGAACGACATTGTGATCCTGCACAGACGAGTCGTTTTGTAGACCTTGAAAAAGCATATATGATCGCATTTCCAAAGACAAGCTTTGTGACGTGTTACTTCTTTATGGCATAGATCAGTGTGGTTTTCAAACGTTTTTTAGTCGCGGACCTCTAAGTTAAGCAATTTGTTGTTGCAGACCTCACACAAATCAGCATAAACAGACACGATTTCAGAATTATTATTGAAAGTATTTTGAGTAAAAATCAAAGGCTACTTTCACCAGAAATGCCTTTTTGTTTCCGCTTGCCAAAAGCTAACCATTTGAAAATATGATGGGCCGCACTTATTTTTTCAAGTAAAAATCTCTAACTGCACTAAACACGACTCGCTGCTTACGCAAAAACAGCTCAACTTTTGGCATTGGCTTTGATAACTAGTTGTACTTTGAAAAAGGACCAATGTTCAATGTTGTTTATTTACTCATAACTACTAGCATCTCGGAAATTCCATTAACATTGGTAGCCCGCAAATACCGGTAATTACGTCGCTGAGCTTCTTCATCTGCAGACTATTGGACTGGTGTCTAGCTATTCTAGAATAGAGCTTGGTGCTGAGACGCTGTAGATGCGCGTATTAACCTTTTTGATGCAAAAGTGTGACGTGAGTTCGGTACCCACATAACTGCGCATGGAGACAGAAGACGTACTAGCTGGATGTTTTGTAGAAAGTCTTGCCAAAAAAACAATCCAGCTCCTCTGCAGTACCCACCCGATGACACGAGTGGCTAGATATGAGAAAGTTTGCTTTGAACAAAACCGCTTCAGCGTTTTTGAAAGTCACGTGATGCATAAGAAAGGTATAGGTAATCTAGGTATGATAAACGACGCGTGACCTTCTATAACGCTGTAGCGGTTTTGTTTGTCGCATATCTAGCCACTTGACCCGATTACGTATGGATCATCGCCTGCAGTACTAGTATTTCATGCGTAACCGGGGTGTTTTTTTTAAATCAAATATTTTTGCATTACGGGCGGGGCTTTCTACAAAAGATCCCATTCAATCATTCACTACTTAACCTTCTCAAGTCACGTTTAGATCGTTTCATGTCACTGCTGGTCTATTTCACACACCTTATTATCAGCACCAGAAATTTGTAAACGAATTTGAAAAAGCGGAGTACAGCATTGCTAAGTCTGTGTAACGCCAGTAACGGATTTTGTTGTGTTGCAATGCGGAAAAAAGTAAATATTGGAACTTACAAACACTTCAAACGTTTTTGCGGGCGATTTAAAACAAAAATTTTGTAGAGGCCACGGGCCGAAAAATCAAAAATGTTGCCTGGCTAATTGGATTCGGGCCGTAGGTTGCCGACGCCAAACTAATAAGCTCTGCAAATTTTTGCACGATGATTTCATATCTGGATGAAAATTTTTGAATGCAAAGCGCAAATGATTATGAAGTAACGAACGATTTTTTGCTTTCGTTTTAATGTGTGTTGAAGCCCTGAAAGCATTTTCATCTAAGTATGTCTTTGCGAAAAGCAAAATTGCACCATTGCCGGAAAAAGTTCCAAGTGTGGGAGCAATTATAATGTCGTTTCTCTATCCAAAATTTGACATGCCAATAGCCTAACCATTCCTAAGTAAGAAAGTTTCATCCTTAACTGTTGGTAGCAGATTAAGCAGTGCCTCCTTACGTGTGAGTTTGCAGAGTTTCAATGCTCGATCAGTCTTACCAAAAAAAAAGTCGGAAGAACTTGCTTGGGCCCTAGAACTACACTGCAAACCAAAATGGGTAGTGAAAACCCAAAAAACTTGGGTAATAAATTGGGTAGACTCGTTGAGACACCCAACTTATTTAATTGGGTATATCTTACCCAATTCATGTACCCAAAACTGCCAGCAACAACCCAAAAACTCAATAGTGGGTTAACTCCTTATTATTAAGACCCAATTCGCATTTCCTGGATTCCCATTTCCTGGATTCGACTGTCCTGGATTGTTCCCTATTCGCATTTCCTACCTCAGCTGATTCATATGTGAAACTTCTTGATTCATATATAAAACAACAAATGATGAATAATTTTTCTTTAGTGGCATTTACGCAAATACATCATTTTGGGAGCTTAATACCCAATGTTTTTTCAATTTATATATTTGTTTTTCTTCGTACAAATGCTTATATGTAACAACGCGATAGTAAACCACGTGGCAAATCAAACTTCTATTTGAGATTTTTGGTAAAGATGGCAAGCATTTAACTTTGGAAAACATCGTAACCAGCCACCTAAAAATTGTTTTGTTCACTCATCAACCGTTTTAGGAGAGTTTATATGTAAACAAGAATTATGCATAACTGTAGAAATCCAATGGGCGTGTGGCTCGCAACAATTGGGCATCTGGACGGGATAATTTTGAATGATATTTGCACTGCTAGGAGTAGAGTAGAATGCTGCTTCGTATCTCAATATTGATACTCCTAATTGCGCTATTAGTTAAAACAGAACCAGCCGAAAGTTAAACTTTTGCAATTATAGAACCGGCTGACAGAAAATTTGAATCCCTCCACTGCTTACAGCATCTCCATTTTAGGTTCTTACCCAAGAATGAATTTAAATTTTTAACTTGTTGGATAATAATTAGCTAAACTCAATAATCTCCGGCGATGTACTAATTTACTTGGGTACATAGAATGAAGAGTTGGGCAAAAATCAAAACAACCCAATTACGTTTTCGAAGGTTTTTGGGTTTGGATAATTTTCACCCAAATATGTTTACGCTTACCCGAAGTAAATTTTTTGGGTTTAGCTTTTGAATCAATATTTTTTTCGCGCTCTTGGGCAGTGGCGCGGGAACGTTTTTTGGACAGGGGGGGCTCAAAATAGTAAGATCGTGTCAACGTCTGGAAGGCAAAGCCCCCCAGACCCCCCGTTTCTCGAACGCACGTTTTTAAATGCGGGACACTCAACAGACCTACTTTGATAGACATCAATTGCATGCCCGCTCAAGTGACCGGAATTTTTTCAGGATAATTTATTATCATGGAAAACAAGATTGCTTACTACCATTAGGCTTTTCTAACTATGCACGAATTATTACTCATGTATTTGTAAAATGCAAATACCTCAATGACAAAACCGAAAAGCAGGCAAACAAAATTTGTCCGATCTAACTTTTGCTTTGCTGATCAGAGTTACATGCAACAAACAATGCCCCACTAAGGTTTAAAAATAACAAAAAAACATGATCAAAATAAAGCACTGAACCATTTTTTAACATAATGAAATGTGTAGATTTTGGTATTTAGGTAGGCGTACTAGCTCAATTTTAGTGATAATCATCGGCAGTGCTCGAGTTGTGAAAACACTTATGGGGGGTGGTAGGCTACAACTTTTCACGTTGACGTAAAAAGAGATGGTCATTATAGTTGTAAGGGAATGGTTTACGCTAAAAAGTTTTATGGGGGAATGGTGTTGTTCTCAGGGGGGATGGCATCCTGCTCAAATCGAGTAGCCTACTGATCATCGGTGCCAGTTTAGTAGTGATTTAGCCGCTTCATTGGGTTGGTAGAAAAAATTCAAAACCATTAAAAAACTCAACCAGATGAGAACTTGCACCAGCTCATATAAGCTTGATTAGGGGTGCCCAACCAGTCGATCGCGATGTACCGGTCGATCTTTGGATGCTTGGCTGTCGATCCCGGGTCAATTTGGCATGTACACAAATTAGGTTGGCCACCAACATTTCCAGTTCATGTAACGCGTCCGGGCCGTGAAGACCTTTTTTTAGCTCTTCACAAAAATTTTAGTGGAATTCAGAACATCTGAAGGATTGAGAACCGTTTTTTTGCACTTCACCGCATTTTTGTTTACGATTTGCGTAATTCTCATGATCAGTGGCGACTTTCATGAGCAGTCAGAGTAGTTTGGCCTAAAGTGTTTGGCAGCTACAAGAATTGGCAGCCATTATACTTCTACTGGTCCATCGTCCATGATTGCTGTAAAGGTTTGCAAACGCTGATATAAAACACTGTTAAAAATGAACTTCAAACATTGAAAATTTTACTAAATTTTACGTTGACCTAGTGAATAATAACCGAGTGATTTTTAAAAGAATAGTGATTCTTCGTTGGTTAAAAGCACTGTAAAAATATTTGCTTCATTACGTATGCACGTTGCGAGCATTAATCTCGTCGCACTCAGTGCATAATTTTTTCAATTGTCAGGGGGGGCTCAAATGGTTCAGGGAGGGCTAAAAAAGTTCAGGGGGGCTTGAGCCCCCCCTGGCACCCTACTTCCCGCGCCCATGCTCTTGGGTAAAAACGTTTTTGCCCAATATTTTTGGGTACTGCATCATAAACAATTGGGTGTTGGGCACTTTTACCCACTTTTACGGACTTTTACTTCTCAAAAAGATTTGCAGTGTACCGGTACCTATTCCATATTCTTTAATCGTTCAGAAAAACATTATATTTTAAAATACATTACTAATTTACTAATAAACACCGGTACTTCAACAAACTGCTCTGTTTTTCATAAAACTTTCAATACTTTAGTGGACCTTTTAGCCCATGCGGTCCCCGTAAAGTCATTCGCGGACCACTTGGGGGTCTGCGGACCCTAGGTTGAAAACCACTGGCATAGATGGTCAGTTAGTAACTGCTGCCAAAGTGGTAATAAGTCGTTGCAAATGCAGTATAAAGTCTGCTGGCGAGTAAGCAGCATACAAAAACAAAACCTTTCTAGGTAACTGCGAGACTTACGGCTGCTTACTTTTGCTAGAGTAAAAAGTGAGGTAGCGCTGCTGTACAAGTATGCAGCATACCAAGACTTAACCTTTCTGGGTAACTGCGAGACTTACGGCTGCTTACTTTCGTTGGAGTAAAAAGTGAGGTAGCGCTGCTATACAACGTTTACTTAGGTCTATTATTTTGCGAATGATTTAATTTTAATCGCACTGCTCGACCCTATCGGAAATGGTGCCCAGCAGCTGGACAGGTTTTCAAGTGCATGCAAATCAGTACAACGAAGACATAAATCTTGTGTCTGTCTCAACAATCAGAGCAGCGTTCTCTCAGAGCTGATGAAAAACTGCTAATAACATTCGGAGAATTTCAATACTTCGTGGTGAATCAACACCAATTGGTCGAAAACTTAAAAAACGACTCAGAAGCCTGTGTGACGAACTTGTATGGCTTTGTCGTGAAATTTCATCAAGAAGTCTCTCTCTCGTTGCAAAGGATGATAGAGCTGCACAGAGCTGTATTGCAACTTAAGCAGTTTCTTTTGCGACCCCGCAAGAATATGTGGGTCGCAGAAAATTCAATAATAGAACAGCTACAGAAAATGAATAGCAATTTCATGTACCGGTATGCGTATTTCGACTTGACCAATGGGATAGAGAGCAAATTTAGCAAGTGTCACATAACTTCTCGTAAATGGAGTCTTTCATCAACTCCAGCAACCAGTCGAAAGTCGGGCCTAACTTACATACAAAAATGCTTGCTAGTGCTCAATGTTTTTGCTATCATATCTGTGTTGATGTTCAAGCAAGTAATTGCTTTCATCACTGAAACGAAAAATCTACTTTGCAGGATGATCAACTGGCAGCATACATCGTTGCTCTTCTAGGCGCCGGCATCCCAAATAAAGCAATTACAGTGGTGTGGATGATTCTGTGTTCACTGCATTTTCCCGAAGCGTACAAGCTCGTCGTAAACGAAGTGGATAATGTATTGGGTAAGCTATACCAAAAATAGTAGCATTACGTACTTTCTACGAAAGTAAGCTTATGAAATACACGCAGAATAAGTTTAATGAGTATATTCGCCTGCATATGTATTATCTTCGCATTTTTGCTGGACAGGTTTTTTCTCAATGAAGAAAACAATCAAGTTTACGACGTTCATATTCGGATTTTGACCTGTAAGGTTTCGCTTACTATTTTCATTGCAACTTAGTCCAAATTGTTTTTGATCCAGCTCAACTTTCTTACAAGCAAGCTCTGCAGCAGCTGTTACAAGAAGTAATTGGCTCGGTTTTTAAATTTTCGAAGAAGTGTGGTTTGTTATAAATCCTATTATTCAAGCACAAATAAGTCTGATAAAACAACTAAATGTCATATAGCATATAAAATACAAACATTTTCGTTGTTGAGTGGACAAGCCGTTAACGATAAAAAGGTCTGTCTGACAATATTTGCAAGTATAGTACAATGTTTGTGGCTTACCTGCCTTAAAATTACAATTCCATGCAAAATAACAAAATATGAATTCTTATATATAGGCCTATGCTGATTAATTTATAACGAGTAACTACTGTCTAGCTTTGAAAAGGCGAAAGTATGATACGGATTTAGCTTATTTTGAAATCATCAGCGTTTTCTGTCCTGCTTGTTCGTTTTTTAAAGTCCTAATTAAAAGCATTTCTTTTAGGATATTATAAAAAAAAAAAAATATTGGTAGAAAATAAACAAATAACTGAGATCCTTTCCAAGTTATTGACCTGAAAATTCCGCTGTAATTGAGAAAGACTGCAATGGAAGCTTGTGCTTTTCGAATCAGCGGTCAACAGGCGTATACTGTATATGTCAAATGCGGTCGGCACCGAGTGTGGATCGAACCCGTTGCGTAGGATCTGTCGCTTGCGTTCGGTACCGCTACGTTATGTCGAATCATATACTTGGCGTAATACTCACGGTAAAACGTTTGTTAGTCAGGGCATTTAAAGACCCTCTTGTTACAGTGAACTATATGGGCAGTAATTGATGGAATTATCCACTAATCACAGTTTTCTCTTGAAATTACTGTTGATTTTCAAGAATTTAAGCTGATTACAGCATCTTTTTCCAATTAAAGTGACTAGATTTGTGGAGAAGAGCTAATTATCATCAAGAATCAAGATAACAACGTTTGGACAGTTGAAGGGACAGGAAAAAAAAGAAACTTAAATTTTCATTTACCATGTGTTTTTATTAGCGACGTAACTTAGGTAGGGGGGCACCGAGGTTCTCTCTGTTTTAGCGGTGTGTTATCTGTGCATGCTTAGCGCTCCGACTCAAACAGACCATTTCCTGAAGTTCTGGGCTATTGAGAATTTTCCCCTCTGCATTTTTCGCATGCTACGCGGCTACGCCCTGCTTTTCTTTTATAAGTTTAAGTACCGGTGAACTGCGTTTTTGTAGGAAAAGAAGACGAACCCACCTATGACACTAGATTGAAAATGCCAATTACATGTGCTTTCATCAATGAAGTGTATAGATTCGTGTCTCCTTTAACCAGAACTGCCATACACTACACAACTGGAGAAGTACAATTGGGAAAATTTGTTATTCCAGCTAATACAGAGGTAACGCGTTAAATTGTGTGGACGCGTTTCAAACATATTGTGACTAAAAGCAATCTTTTTCAGGTACTGGGTAGCTTGTGGGGAGCTCATCACGATCCGGTGACTTGGCCAGATCCCATGAAGTTTGATCTCAATCGACATCTGGATCAGGATGGGAATTTTGTTGATTCTGACAACATAATGATATATGGAATCGGGCCTCGGTCTTGCTTTGCAGAACACCTTTCACGAGTTGAGATTTTCATTCTGTTCACTAAATTTGTCCGAAAGTTTGAGTTTTCGTCATCCGGTGAATTACCTGGTATTGATGAAGGTGTAGAAAAATTTACTTACAATGCAAAACCGTTTGATGTCATCTTGAAGAAACGAAACTTCGATGAGAAACGGCAAATAGATAATCAAGAAGATAATCAAGACCCCGAAGAGCAGGAAGACGACCAAGTACTTTCGACCTGATTTCACTATTATTGAACTTCTGTTAAAGCAATCAAAGTATCTTTTAGCAACTGTAAATACCAAATCTGTACCGGCCGATCTGATTCTCTGACAATTTCAACTTTATGTGTTTGCAAATACCGCTACCTTGATCCATGACCATTACTTTTTTGTTTGTTCTCATGGATCTTTGAAAAAGATAGTGGATTTTCCTTACACACTCCGCTATACCGATGCAACTCATGGCTGTTGTACTTGTTTCTTATTGCAAAATATTACTTGTGAACATTGTAAGACTTTAATCGAGGACATTTGCTGACAGGGCTTCCACATTTTTTTTTTTTTTTTTCATCAATATCTTCGACGTTACAGCGTTATTTCCTCCTTTTTTTATTTCAGAAAACAATTTTTTTCCAAATTTTCTGATACAGTATTTTTATAGACATGTACAGCAAAGTCAGAAATCGGTTTGTTTTAAAAACCAAAGCACACTTAAACACGGAAAAGAAAATAAACAGTGTTTACAGTTACCCGGTCCAGATGTCCAATTTTCATCATAAGCTGATGTCATAATTACTTTTTAAGATTATGACAGTAAAAACCCAATTTCGATGCAGAAACTAGAACCAAAAACGGCGGACCTAAAGCCCGGTAAAATTGGACATGTGCCGCGTGAATACAGCAAACGCTATTGTATAAACCTAATGGCGTGAGCTGTAGGAATTATATTATATTTCATCTGATAAAGCCAGCGAGTTGCGCACATCCAGGGGCTTTAAGTCCCTCCCCCCTTAGGCCTCTTCCAAGTTCCGTTGCCGGTTAAAAGCCTGTGTCGCTCTAATTTCTTTATAAAAATGGAGGCTTAATGCGAGAAAACTCCAAACGCTATATCTTCAGAAAATTTCTGCATACCGCCCTGATGTCAGCATTGTGCTGGCAAAAGCATGTGCAACTACAACTTTGTAAGTCAGAATAGAGAGCTGTTTTGAATAGTAAAGGTTAGTATCTAATTTACATGACCGGCATTAAACATCATCACAAACAGACGAACTCAACTAACCCTTTTGTTGATTTAAATTAACCTGTAAGCTTAAACAGTGTCATTTGAAATTAATAGCAACCAACTCAGCAAAGCTCTTTTGAAGCTACCAACTGTAAATGTGATATTAAAAGCAAACTATGCATAATTATGCAAAGTATGATGACGCATTACCATAAAAGTGAAAACAACTTAGCCTAGACAAATAGAACATCCTGCATATACCGTACGCATTTACAAACCCCTTTAGCACTTAGCAGATACAAGTAACTGTACTGTTCACAAATAAAAATTTTAATACAGCGTACTTTAATACAGGGTAATTCTTTAATACAATTCTTTTAGTTTTAAAAAAGACTTCAATTTAAAATCTGAATAAATTATGAAACACCCTATAGGCCAACAAATACACTACTTTTTTGATCACCCCTTGGAATCAGTGAATGTTGTTACCGATTTCAAAGGCCAATCGGCGCACTTCTTTCATGATGATCCGAGTAAATGTTCAATATTTTTCAAATACTTTTTCTTTTTATTGCTTTTTTTTTTTCATTTCTCCTTGATTTTCTCATTTTGGTCATTTACTCAAAAATCTCCTCTTTATAGTTCTGCTTTGTGGTAGCCCTGCTTGCAGTGCATGCTTATTAAAAATTCAAGAGAAACGTCGTTGGGTTCTTTCGGCTATGGAATCATATTGCACTCTTTTCTCATTAATGACGTCATAATTGAATTTTTTTATGCGACTGTCATTGTAATATCACAATTTCAAAACAATTTGTTGATAAATGCTAATCTAATTTATTACCGGTAACCTAGCAAATTTTATTCTACGCTATGAGCATTTGGCAACACGCACGTTAATTGAGCCAGCCGAGGCAGCCATGGCCATTTTTTATACCTCACTTGGATTAGACCGAAGATCAAGGACTGATATAAATACCCGCTTATAGAGCGCGCAAAATTTAAGCTGGTAGGCTAATCGCTATGTAGTAAGTTACAGTTCTCAACTATTTCGTTTACTTTTTTCCCTCTGTTGCACGACATGAATCAAAACTTTTGCACCCTTGCCTTTCAGAAAAAATTTGATACCGGTAGGCTGTACAAACTCTCTAAGAGCAAGCTTTAATCGTCGGCGTTTGATGGAAAAAGTGCCAGCAAATTTTGAGGCCCAGGGACTATCCTATTACCACCCCAGGTTGTACAGTCTGGATCAGAGCTAGCGCCTAAGTTACAGTGATGCTGCTTGACCAACTTCTGGCGTTTACCCTGCATTCAAGGGCCTCATAAACAAACTATATTTTATTGAATTGTCAGTTACAACATTAGTAGGGTGACCATATTTTCACCTGAATTTCAGCGTCTCGACTTTTTCTCAGATGTACCGTTTTTCATCATTTTCGCACTTATCGTGAGAACATATGTGAAAACTAAAGAAAAGAATACTTTTGTCAAAAGAACAACAAACCTTAACTTTTCATTTTGGCCTAAAAAATAGCAAAAAATTCATGCTTTCTGGTGGCGTTGGATTTTAATCCTAAAACGCTCTCGTTTAAAAGTCATTGCAGATTTTGAATGGAGGTACATATTATCGAATTTTCGTTGGCAGCCCTTTTTACAGATTCGCTTTGTCCGTGTGTTAAAAAATGTGAATTAGCTGCGAAAGATCGCTTCATTGGAAAAATATAATCGGCGGAATTGATTAGCAGAGGAAACTTTTAAAAAACTTTTGGATTATTGAAAATACGAGGCAAATTGGTAAAGCGGTCCCTGTTTGTTGCTGCATCGTTGTTGATATGTCGCACTTCGTTGCTGAAAATAGTCTTTGTTGCTGCATTGTTGTTGATATGTCGCACTTCGCTGCTGAAAATAGTCTTTGTTGCTGCATTGTTGTTGATATGTCGCACTTCGCCGCTGAAAATTGTATAAATAACTCATATAACGATTAACCAATAATTTCGACTTCTGCAATTGACTGAATTTGCGTTTTCACGGGCGCATGATGTTTTTTTGTCGCAGCGAATTATGTTCTGATTCACGAGCGCTTTTTTCTTCGTCGTGTTAGCGGTTTACGTAATCTTGGATTTTGTATAATTGAGTTCTGGACCTCGAGCACTTTCTGTCTTGCCGAGTCCTTCTGATTAGCAAACTGTATATAAGCTTCGATTTCTGTTCGTTTTGTTAGAGCAAACTTTGGCTCTCGTAGTTGTGTTCCTGATGAGTCTGGAAGGACGAAAAAAGTGATAACCGGCTATCCTTTTTCGTGCACAAATCGTTAGTGTACAGTACACACGGCCCATGTCGAGCTTGCATTGCTCGTTGTCGCAAACAATAACTTATATATTAACGATTAGCTAATTAAAGAGTTAACACTGCAATATAAGCCTTTCAGACCAATTTTTGAATATATCCTTTTCACTTTTAGCCGATAGCTTTATTTAGCGATGAGCTGGGACGATGTTGTAACTTGTAGTCATACACTCTTGGCTCAACTCTTTCGGCTTTCGAATGTTTTGTACTGTAAGTGATCAATGGTTTCTTCACTTCTGGGTTTGTTTTCTCTTAAAATTTCCCGTTTTCTCTTGCAAAATGTCCCGTTTTCGTCATAATTTAATCTGGCCAGCCTAAATATAAGGCCACTCAATACCGTTCCCGACGAAGATCGTTTTTTAAAGTTTCAAGGACATTTGAAAAGATCTGAAATGGTGCAAAAATTTAAGAAGAAAGTCAAGGCCTCTAGCATTCTAATGATTGTTCTTGCTTGCCAATGACCAGCGAAGTAGCCAGAGAAATGGGGGAAGCGAATTGCAATTGGCCAAATCTTCAGAAATAAGATCTGTTTGGATCACATCGTTTCGCATATGCACCCGTAGTACTGTAGTTAAAAAGGGACGAAACGGTTCCTCGCTGCCTCTATCCTGACTACGCCACTGAAAATGACGCACGATTGATAAAATCATGATAAGTCATTATTAGGAAAATAATTATTCTTTACGCCTCAAGTGATATTACTATGCATCTGCCTAATGCTTTCATTCATTTATCATAGGTCGTGAGTGTGGGCGGTATTTTAGAATACTGTAAACTACTACAGTAAATCAGAATTATTTTTTCACAAACCTGTGCAAAGTTATGCGCTGTACATAGTATTTAGACAGCATGCTCATTCCTTTTATTACAGTATTATATGAATGATTGATCATTATAATCTGTCAAACTCGCAATTTTGATTGTTAATGAGCAGTTTTATTTTTGTGAAAAGATGGGTATTATTACAGGGGCGTGTCCAAGAATTTAAAAGGGGGTAGGGGGGGGGGGGAACGTCCAAACGACTGTGATTTCCTTGCAATCAAAAGTGCTAAACTTAGCTCCAAAATCCTGTTAAGGCAATTTCTTTTAATACCGGTTTGGAAAGTTTTCTGTTGGTAACGTAATCTGGCGTTCTAACATCTTTTATATGACGTTGAAATTGAAGGATGCGTTAACATTACTATATCATGTCAGGGGCGTAGGCTATCCAGGGGGGAAGCCGCTGGGGCCGCGCCCCACCGCTGAAATAATAGATGCTGAGAACGTGAAGACCATTTTTTTAGTCTTCAGTTGGACGTCAAAAATTGCGGACCCCCCTTTTCAAATTTCTGGGCACGCTCCTGTATGTTGTAGAGGAAAAAAAGCAATGCAGGCAAGCGTGCTGGGTGGTATATTCTGGTGAAAACGTACCGACTTAATTGGTTAATTTTATGCAGGGGTGTAGTCCTAAAAAAGTAGTGTGGGAACGCATAGGCTATGTTTTACATAATCGTTAACTGTGGAAATCTTCCCAAAATGGACGCTTTCAAAAGCAAAATTTTGACCAACAAGTTAATGTAGCGTAAATTTAGCATCTTTACAAGCCTATCGAATCATAGGACATTTTGCATACCTGTGCAAAACCAGTGTTGCAACGCCGTGTACATGCGTGCTAAATCCACTACATCTCTGGTTTTATGTCCGCTTGATAACACTGCTTAGTTTTGCTGGATAAACTTCTAAAAAACTTCCTCACATTTTGTTTTCGTTTGTTACGTAATTACATCATAGTGACACATCAAGCTAGAAAGCCATAAACCTGATTTAAACCTTCTGCTACCATTACTAACGCAAAGCTAAAGGACCTAGATTACGCACAAGAATAAATTTTTTGCCGCATATCGCGTTGAAACTTCAAGACATACGAAAAACGAAATTGACCTCCCCCCCCCCCCCAGAATTAGCTTTAACATGCTTTTAATACCGGAGTAATGCTGGCTGGACATTTAACAATTATGTATATCAGCTTTCGGGCATAAAAATTTTGTACGTTTGTCTGCGTGAGGAGGGGAGGACAGCCTCCCCACGGTACGCCCCTGAATTAGGCTTGATAGTGAAGAGAATCTGGTAGAAAAAGTTTTTGATAAAGTTTTCAAGTTTTCAGCAGGAATTAGTATCTATTGTAGTCGTAACCAGTAAGAAGACACACTCGTTCCAGTAGACAGCTCAGATGGCCGAGTGGTGAGAGCGTCCGCCTCGGGAGCTGTAGACTTCGGATGGTTTGATTCCGAGTCGAGTCAAACCAATGACCCTAAAATTGGTATTCACAGCTTCCCTGCTTGACGCTCAGCATTAAAGAGACAGTGTAGAAAACATGCCGGCAAGTTTACTTGTTTTGCCGTTGGAAAAGACACTTAGCGGTATTCCCCCATCTTGGTGTGGTAGACAAAAGGCTGGCAACTCCTAAGCGAGCTCGTGTAGCGCATTGATTGCTTTCTCGTGAAAGGAGGATAAATATGCAACAAAATACAAAAAAAATGCAAATCTGAAAATAAAGTTAGTGTATTTCTCCATAATCACCTTTGTATTAAGTTTCCAGTCATTGCAGAGCTATCTGTTATGTCATGCCATCTCGTATTTAAGTGAAATCATCGAGTCAACCAGCTGAGCCAGGGTGTGAATACTGCGGTAATATGCTAAATTGCGAAACTGCTTCTTACATTTATATCGTTGCATGACCCATTATTTTCTCATCCATAAATAACTGAATTTGAGGTCTGGTTTGACAGGATCACTTTTTTGAGATTTGAAAATCGATTTCAACAATCGAAAAAGGTGAATCACGATGTTTTTCAAATGTTTCGATGAAGGCTTATCATTCAAATCCGAGGGATTGTGCTTTCGTCCACAGTTTATTTAACGGGTGGCCATCGAACGATATAGCTTGTAGAGTAAAGGCGCGTTTACCGATACGCGACAGGCGGTAATGTGACTAGCGGCAAGCGACAAACATTTTTCTCACCTTGTTTGTTTTATTTTACTGTTCACTGATCACGCGAACTCCTGCAAAATCCTCCTACATTTACTTACATTTTAGTCGTGTGCCGCATTGCCGCCTGTCGCGTATCCGTAAAGGCGCCTTAAGACTTCAACATTTATTCACGTACATGCACAGCACATACACAGGAGCAGTACCGCGTTACAATAGTACCGCGATGCTGTAACGCGGTACTTTTTTTAGTACCATTATCGGTAATGTCGGTACTTTTAAAAAAAGTACCGTTTTTGGTATCGTCGTTACCTTTTTGATTGTTTTACTCAATATTTTGGTAATCGTTTTGGAATGGATTTTGAACACAAGAACGAAAAATTTCGTATAAATGATAACGTGAACACAATTTTTACTTGAAGGGCGATCGCTAAACCGTTGCCGTTGGACCCGCCATTGCTGCATGAATGCTACAGATTGAAAAAAAAAAGAATATAGTTGTTGGCCTACTACAGTGCCAGTGCTCTAAAACATTGATTTCTAAAAAAATGGTCTATAGGCCTACTTTCTTCGTCAGCGTTAGCCCCCCTGAAGAAAATTTTGGTTACTCGTTTCTTCGTAAAATTTTAATAAACTATTAAAAATTTGCCGAAAAATTTAACGGCCATGCAGTGAAGGCTAAGTACCGCAATACCTCCGCAGCTACTGCAGCAGAGTAGACCTTTTTGGAAATCACCAAGATTTCTGACAGACTATTTTAACTTAAGAAATGTCAATATCAGCTATAGGCCTATACTACAGAAGACAACATTTTAGCTAGGCGTTTCATAAAAAATCAATTTTAAAACATGGCGCCTTCAGATCGAACGTATTCACTAACACTACCGGTACCGTCCGTAGGCCTACGCGTGTAGCGACCAACCTCGCTTGTCACTAGTAGCAGTGATGGGCACCGGTACTCTGAAAGTAATTCGGTACCGGTACTCGGTACTCCACTTCAAAAGTAGTAGGTACCGGTACTCAGTAGCCTACTCATTTCAAAAAGTACCGAATTACTTTAGCGGTACTCGGTACTTTTTTTTGACTTTGATAAAATCGAAAATTCCAATTTTTGTGTTGGCTTGTAAAATAAAGTCGGCTATGAGTGAGCGCATATTTGTCAAAGGTCGTCACTTTCACTCGCTGTAACCATTCTTCTGGCTTCTTTACACGCTAGCTTAGGATTTGGGCAAAAGGCTATCATCACCATCTCCATCTGCACTGGTAAAGAATTATCTAGAACGCATAGAAAACGCTTTTCACGCTGATTGATGATCCTAAATCATATATTCATACTGATTCGAGAATTTTCGTTCTGCCAATTATTAATCAACTTTCTGAAAGTGAAACAAAAGTATCGATTTAGCAAAAGTAAAAGTAATTCCAAGTCGGTACCGGTACTCAAAACTAAATGTAGCGCCGGTACCGGTACTGAAAAAATAATTCGGTAGAAAAGTAATTCGGTGCTGCCCACCTCTGACTGGTAGTGCTAAGAAAACACTACACGCATTCTAATCAATGGACTATCTAGGTCATAATTTTGTTGAAAAAAAGGCAAGAAAATTTTTTCGTGTGAAAAGTATCGAAAATCGGTATCGTACCGAGTATTGACGTTGCCATTACTTTAAAAAAAATGTACCGTTTTTGATACCGTTTCTACTTTTTTTTGAAAAATATGGGTATTAATATCGTCGTTACTTTTTAAGGTAGGCCTACCGAGTGCCCAGATGTACAGAGGAGAAAGTGAAAGAGCCTACCGGTATGCTCGTCAAGTCACTTACACCAAAAAATATTCAGACTTCCGGTACTAACAGACGATTTCCGTTACACCCCCCCCCCCCTTTACAGAAAAGCGGCGTACACTGCGTGCGAGTGCGACCATAGATGCGAAACAACTTTACCCTAGCAACTCCGTTTTATTTTCAGTCAGGGTTTTGGCACGAAAAAATTATATCAGGAAAAAAGGAATAAAATACCGACAATCATTTTAAATTTACTAAAGTAAGATAAAATAATCTGGACGAAAAGAATCGATTATCGAATTAAGACGAAAAAAAGTGAAGACAAGGTCATATTCAATGCTCATTCAAAAAAATAAAGGCTCCAATGTATTCGGTAAACAAAAAGTGAAGAATATTGCAATCAAATATCGATTACAATCAATTTTTCCCAGCGTGGCCGAGTGGTTTGGAGCGTCGTTTTACGACGGCCATCATCTGATGATCGCAAGGTTGATGGTTCAACTCCCACCCAAGCCTCGTTGTTGCGTCCTTGGATAAGATGTTTTAGACTAGAGATGGCGCGAACAACACAAACTCTGTTCGCAAACCGCGCTGTGTTTACAAACCCTGTTCGCAAACTCCACCGCGCTGCAAAAGTTTAGGGAAAGCGACGCTGGCGCCCGCGCTGCACCGCAAAATATATTAAGATTTGTAATGTATCGGTAGCTAAAGACTGGAGTAAAAAGCAACTAATTTTTAAAAAATAAACCAACGTAGAAATTGAAAAAAAATTACAAGTTTCAAACTTTGCCACTACTTTCTACAGTAGGGAACGCTCTAAATTAGATAAAACACCTGTACCTGGTGCTAATTATCAAAGAAACATAATGAGAGCAGATAAGGAGCTTTCACACCTTCTGTATGCCACATTTTCGACCATTTCCTTCTACGCATTAAACTAGGCCAACTCATCACTTTTTATGCCATGAGATTCAGCAGGAAAAAAAATTAGGTCAGCAACAAAATTTGCTACCGAGTATTCTTTCCTTATTTTAGTTACCGGTACTAAAGCACTTGCAGTTTGCTACTGGGTTTTACAAAAAAAGTAAGGAGTACTAACCACAACACGTCAAATCATGTGATGAACTGGTGAATGTCTTCAAATAGAGAGAAAATCTTCTAATTTTAGGATCGCTTGTGATTTTGTGAAAGATAATTTCGTCAACTGCTTACGTCAAAAATCTGATGAAACTTCGTACGATAGCAAATCGGACTGAAATCGCATTTAGTGTAAACAGACCTTAAGAAAAATTAGCCTAATCGATCACTTACTTCAGCTTGTGCGAATTAAAGTTTAAAAATGACGAATTTGGTAAAATTTGAAAATTCGTTGCGACTAATTCGGAATTCGTCAAGACGAATTACGCAATTCGTACAAATATTGTAGTTTGCCATTTTTGTAGTTCTCAAAAGTCACAAGTTTACTCCTTTTGCAACTCCATTCCTCATTTTAATCTACTCCGTAAAAACAGCCAGAAAAAAGATGGTTTATTGCACAATAAGAATATTGAAAAACCATACTTGATCATGAAGCAATTTTTTCTTAAAATACCGGTATTTTCCTACAGCTTTTGAAATATATTTTCTTCGGTCTCAAATTGGGTTAATTGTCGAAAGAGGATTTTTAATTTCAGTCGCATGCTGTTTAAACAAAACGTTGTTGTTGGCCAGCTTGGAAAAAAATAGAAAACAGACAAAAAAAAAACTGCCCCCATTTTCTTCATCTTTCTCTTTAATTCGTCGTCTCTCTTTTTTTCCTAAACGGATGAACTATTTCCACTATTTTTGAATTCATTAATAGCAGAATGTTCCCCGCAAAAAATTAAAAAAAAAAATTATGAATCGGTTGCGCAATATTACTTGCGGATCCGAAATTCGCGCGACTAGTCTGAAAGTTTGTGGGACGAATTAGGAAGCGAGTACGAAAACGACGCGTAAGGGCATTCGAAGAGATTTTGGTTTTTGTCCATTGTACCCATTCAATTAAAATAAAATTTGCAGGGACGGTGCAGTAATGAATGCACATTGTAGTTAACTATCGTTTTGTTTAAATAAAACTTTCAAACAACCAATATTCTTTTAACAAACAGGAGTGACGAATTAGGGAGAAATTCGTTGCAGCTAGGAAAATTACTATACTTAGTAGTAAGCGCAGGCTAGCCAGTAGGTCTAGCCTATACTCTTTTGAATGTGCCCCACTTGCAAAAGCACAGTGGGAGTGGGCTAGCCAGTAGTTCTAGCCTATACTCTTTTAAATGTGCCTCAATTTGCCACAGCGCCTCCGTCGCTTTCTTAAGACAGGATGATAAAAATGAAGAAATCAAAGTGAGTTGGACAAACAATGCAGTAGTTTGCCAGTAATAATAATAGGCGACTGAAACTGAGAAGTGTTATGAATCTGATCATAAGCTTCTGATCTGTTTGCTTCCAAAGTGAAAGGTTTGGCCAGTCTTTGGTTTAGCATTACAAATTAACAGATTAGGCTATGGCAATGGCAGTTGTTTACCAGGTTACAAAGTAAAAACGGCAGTGGCTGTTTGTAGGGGCACAGGCAGTACCGGTAAGATAGCTACGATACCGGTACTGGTACTTTTACTATTCCTAGACTACTGTATCAGACTAAAGTATTGTCTTCATGCTCTCCTACAGAGGAGAACATGACAAAGTCATAAGATAAACTTACGTGGCAAATGCTACAAGCCTGTCAGAACCAACAGCAGTAGTGATGAACATGCTTCAAAATATAGGACACATGCCACAAAATGTTAATAAAAATAAAGCCCCAAAATCATGTACCGGTATCACCAACATCACAATACCATTTGTTATAGATGTGTAAGATAAAAAAATAAAATAATCAGACAAAAAAATAACGAATGAAAAGTAAGCATGAAAAGTTAAAGAAGTAAGCCATCACAAGAGCAGTGATTGTAGCAATGAAAAAGTATCAATGAGAGAAACAAAACAAATAATGAACAATAAGATAAAGGGCAAAATTATTTTTGATGAACCAGTATTGTCGTGACATGGTGATTTCCCTAATGATAATTCCCCAAATGATAAAAAAACATACTTATAAAATATTACAAACATAGTCTACATACCAAACTACCATATTAAAAATGAGTTTTGAAGTCACAAAACCAGGTTAACAGCTGAGGAAATAATATCCATTCAGTTTGTATTTCATTAAGTTCCATATCAGTGAAAGTTAACATTAGTTACTTTATTAAATCATGTTTATAAACACCAACAAAGTTATGAAAAATAAGATAAAACAATGGTTAGTGTTAAAATATGCTTATCATCTCAAACACTACCGGTATGTCTACAGGTCTGTTGGTTCATAATCTATAAGTGCAGTCATAATTATATGTAATCCATTGCTTGAAAAACAAAACATATTATATGCAGCATCGCTTGCAATCCTAAGAGTAAGCAATCACTTCTTATAATTATTATATAAGATACTGGTCCTGCTAAACATCGCAAAGGACGACAAAGGACCTCAAATTAATGTACTAAACACCCAAAGTACGACAAAGGACCCTAAAACCTAAACCCTAATCTAACTCCAACTCTAGCCCTAACCTATCTCTAATTTAAAGTTCTTAGTCGTTTTTTGTTATGGTATGATTCCAAGTCCTTTGTTGTTCTTTGCGGTGTTTAGTCGATCAATTTATGGTCCTATGTCGTACTTTGCGGTGTTTAGTACATCAATTTGATGTCCTTTGTTGTCCTTTGCGGTGTTTCAGTCCTTTGCAGTGTTTAGTAAGACCGATAAGATACTGGTATGTGCTTTTATCACATTGTATCAGTATCACATTTTAGATCAAGTTAAAGGCTATTTCTGATATGGGCAAAGTATAATTATGGTGACTTTTTGTAGGCCCTCTGTAGCCCCTGAGTGCAATTAAAGTCGCTTTTAGTGAAGCAAATCTCAGCCTCTTGCAGATAAAACACATGACATCGGCATGTGCCTCTTTGGATTTAATTGCAAGAAGTGGAGCAATTCGCTTGTTTGCTCGTTTGCACTCTGGACTCATTCCACCAGTAGTACCATCGTACCGGTAGTGAAAACCAGCAGAACAAGGTGGCTTTTTCCACTTTCATTACTCTGTTATTGTACTTCTGCTTTTTCTCTTTTTGTTCAGTTTGTATTTTACGAAGGGATTTTTTGGAGTTTGATTGAGTGTTGGGATGAGTTACTCTTATATCGAAGAAAGTTTTTCCAATTGTCTCCATAATCCTCTAGCAGATATGTCCAATCTGGCTCTTTGATCTGTAGTTCCCTCTTTTATCACTTCATTGTCAATTGGCATTAGGGGTGGCTCAATTTGCACGTCTTTGCAAACTTCCTGAAGAAGTTCTGCTTCAGCATTTCGCAAAGCATTATGTCTCATTATGACGAACCCACCTTCCTTGCAGGTGAGACAGTGATCAATATTGTTTGGTGCACCACAAGCACATACTGATGGCAAATTTTTTATTTTCCATCCATAGCGCAAGCAAATGGCATCACGAAACTCTGTTTATTCAGCACAAATCTGTGTTTTTTGCTGGGATTTGTTTGAAACCACGTAGACACCCTTTTTTCACATGCAAGCTCCAAAGCTCTTTTTGTTAAGTGTGATATTCTTTCGTCTTCATATATTTCATTAGGCTTATTTTTGTAGTGTGTTGCCTTAAATGTGGGGCACATGCCACAAAAAGTTGTGGCTTATGCCATAAAAACATCAAACACACGTCACAAATAGATGTGGCACATGTCATAAAAAGTTGTGGCACATATGCCATGAAAATATAGGGCACATGCCACAAAAAGTTGTGGCTCATGCTTCGAAAAGTTGTGGCACATGCCTCGAAAAGTTGTGGCTCATGCTCCAAAAAGTTGAGGCACATGCCTCTAAAAATTGTGGCACATGCTCCGAAAGGTTAAGGCACATGCCTCGAAAAATTGTTGGGCACATGCCCTGAAAAGCTGTGGCACATGCCACAAAAAGTTGTGGTACAGCCACAAAAGGTTGTGGCACATGCCCCAAAACATTGTGGCACATGCCACAAAAAGTTGTGGCACATGCCCCAAAAAGTTGTGGCACATGCCTCGAAAAGTTGTGGCACATGCCAAAAAAATATGGGGCACATTCCTCAAAAAGTTGTGGCACATGCCTTGAAAAAGTTGTTGGTTAGTATTATTCTGTATTATTATTATTATTAAGATAAATGTTGGAATAAGTCTCCAGCATATCTGCCAAAGGGGCACAGTAAAACCAGTCACACACTGGGTTATTTTTTTCAAAGTTTTGACTTCGGTAAATTGACCCAACACTCTACAAAAATTTCGGTCATTTCATTTTTTTTCAGTCATGTTTGAAGTAACATGACGTTGAACGAAATATACACCTACTCTTTCGTAACCGCAACACAAATATAAACTACTTCGATCAGTTTGATGTCTGTTAAATCTGACACTGTGAACGGTAGTCAGTTCGTAATTGTTGCTTGCATATTGGCATTACTTTGATCAATTGACCAAAATGGCTCTAATTTTTTCAGTTTTTGTGAATTTAATTTGTACTATGACCGAAATTTTACTGAAAAAAAAAACAGGTCCCACGTGACAGTGACTTCATATGTAAAAACCAACAAAGCAGCTGGTGCAGCGGCGTTTTGATTATGGAAACCGGCCGGTTCTGCCTGGTGGGCAGAACCTCCTTAAACTAAATCTGGCTCACCAAGGTTGTAGGTAGGAATGGTAATGTATGATGTTGTACCGAAGAATGCGGCTACACCTCTGGGAAAGCGAACTGCTGATTGAGGACAGATGTAAAAAATGCGGCTATAGGTTACCCACTAGCTTGTAAGCACAAAATCCAAAAATTGTTGAACAGTTTGTTATGCAGTAAGCAGAACAGAGTCGACCAAAGTAGTAAAGATTTCAACCATCATTAATATACGTTTCCATGCAGATATTATTTGATTTAGAAAAACTCCAAGTTTTTTTTTGCTCAACTCTGATAAGTTTGCCTGTAACTGTATTAGTGCATGCGTTTTTCTATATACAGAGAACAAGTTACCGTTAAATAACAACAAGGAACTTTATGCTTGATTCATCGGAGTTAGTTTTCGTTTTGTGGCGAGTTTCATCTGGGCAGTGATGGAGTCGAGTACTCAACTTCCGAGTACGAGTACCGCAAAAAAATTCAAGTACGAGTACTGATATTGAAAAATGTACTCGAGTACGAGTACTTTTTTCCACTGAAAATCGGTTAAGACCAAAAAAAAGGTCTTCGTTGTTCGAAAGCAAAAGCCAAATGTACTCGGCGCTTTTTTGACCGAGTGCATTGACTTACCTGGGGTTCCGAGTACGAGTACTCAAAAAATGGTACTCGAGTTGTACTCTAGTACGAGTATATATTGTACTCGAGTACTCCATCACTGCATTTGTGGCATCTTATATCAATTTATAGCCTTATACTCTGCGCCTAGTAGACTTGGCACTGGATTGTTATCAATTAAAATATTTTTGTTAACCCTGTAATTTTCGAAAACGATTGTTGTTGTAGGTCTGCAATGTTAGGCCATAAATTGTTTGCGAACCGTTATTTCATGGCTAAATGACTCACATTTTGAGATTTCATACTGAAATCGGAAAAATACCCGTTGTCCTTAATCCATGTCCTTGGCCTCTACTTGCATGTTTTTGGCCTCAAAAAAATTTTAGAGGCGTTGGCCTTGGCCTCGACCTTAAGGTCCTTGTCCTTACTACAACACTGGTAAACATGGCTTTCATTGCTGACGTCAACATACTCGGGCAGTGCTCTCGGACTGCAGCTGTCAATCGCACCCCAGGAAACGGATTCTCGCTTAGTTTTGAGTTAAGATCTAGTTAGACTGAAGCAGTTAGCATAGCAGCTGATCGCTTGCTTCATCTATGCATTAAACATTTTTTTACAAGCCAAGCAATGTCCTAGCTTATGGGGAAATATATCATCCGCAGTTCCTTATTCAAATACAACTTTTGAATAAGGACCTAAGACAAGGAGTAGGCGTTATTGAACGTTAAGTTTCTCAAGTTACAAACAATAATTCTTTCGAGAAAAAGTCTCTATTGCGTACCGCTTTCTTTTTTGGAATAGAAAAACAAATGATATGCATCCTTTTGTTTTCGGTCAACAAAAATTTTTGTTGATTGCTGGCTGTTTATTACTGCGCTAATACTAGTGTGTCCGATTTGGGTCTGTATTTCAAAACCCGGGTTTCGGGTTTATTCCGTTTTGCTCTTTTAAAACCCGGGTTTTGCTTCAAAAAATTCATGCTTTTGCTTGAATACGTCACAAAAAAATGCAACTTTTGTTGTTGCTCTGTTTGACGCATTAAGAACAATCATGAAACGTATTCAAACTATTATATACTTAGCGTAACAGGTTTTAAAAAACCTAACATTAAAAAATAATGCCACAAAATGGTTCGATATTTTTTATTGTTTATAAAATTGGCGCATTACAGCCATGGCGTTCAAAGTGTCATCATTTAGCTTGCTTCTAATCTTGGTAGCAAAAAGTCCCATAGCAGAAAAAGCCCGCTCTGCTTCTACAGAAGTTGGTTTAATTGTGGGGAGAGAACAATAAATTTTCTCTAAATTCTCCGTTCTCTTTTTCGTAGCCTCAAACGACTGCATCTTTTCGTTAATAATAATTTGTGCTCCAACACTCTGGTCTTCTTCAATTTGCTGCTCGGGCTCTTTTAGAAAGACATGAAACCATTGTTGCAACTTGGTAGCCAAATTCGTAATTTTATTTTTACGAATTTTTATACCATACTCTTTTCTTCGCTACGTAATGAAACTCGAGTTTCGCACCAAAAAATACCCGGGTTTTTGGGTTTCAAATATTACGCCAAAACCCGGGTTTTCGGGTTCGAGAAAACCCGGGACGGACACTCCAGCTAATACGTATTTTAAGCAGAAAGAATGTGACAACGATTGATCATTTGTTGCGTTAGGTTGTGTAAAGTGTTCAGGGCAGTCAGTTCAATGCAATGGCAACACAATGCGGCAGGTTGTCGTTACAGCGGCATTATTCTCATTACAACCCATTGAACAATGGTCATGTTCAAGTTAATGGTATTTTAAACGGAGATTCCGGTTTTTAATATCTTTTTTTTAAGTCTGTACTTTGAAAAGGGGGGGACTGGTCTCTCTAATCCCCCCTGCCTGCGCCGGTGGACTACCCCTCCTAAGAAAAATAGCCTACCTAAACATAGGACTACACCAAATAGAATTCTTATGACTACCCCTCCTGGTACTCCTTTTTTTAGGACGCACTTCGCTTTACTTATTTAAAATTGATTTTTGTTATGATACTTTGCGGTTTGTAACATTTCTGGTGTTTGTTGGCAATTACTCGCCTTAATGGAGTTAACAATGTTTGAAAAAGCAAACCGTTTACAGGATCCTAAAAATAGGATTACGCCTCCTGGTAGTCCTTTTTTTAGGACGCACTTCGTTTTACGTATTTAAAATTGATTGTTGATACATTGCGGTTGGAAAATTTATCATTTCTGGTATTTATTGGCTTTTACTCGTTGTAATAAAGTTAACAAAACTAAAAAATGTTCGAGAAAGCGAATCGTTTTCAGGCTCCTAAAGATAGGATTACCTCTCCTGGTAGGCTTTTTTTTAGGACGCCAAGGATATTGCGGCTGCGTCCGCAATCCTAAAAATCTTAAAAATAGGGTTATCGTTGAGGGAACACTCCCTAGTGGTCATCACTTTTATTTCTTCACATATAATGTTGGTTGTTTATATCTTTGCAAAAAGTTGTAGATTAGAATCAATGTTTAGGCCTAGATTAAATCTTGTTTATTTGTTAAACCTGGAAACTTTTGTTTCTAGGCGAAGTTTGTGTTTGTCTTCTTCAAAATGGTCGAACAAACGACGAAGACCTCAAGTTGAGCAAAAGTCAACTCGTGCTCAAAAGCTTGTTGTGATGTCACCTCCCAAACTAGTTGCTTCGGAATGCAGTTACAGAGACGATAGGCATAGTGCTTTGACTTCACCATTGGAATTTAATGGTGAAAAAGTTGAAGAAATTAAAAGCTTATTAAAGAAATGCTTGGATGATGCTGCAGTGGAACAGAATATCCATCAAAGTTTGCTCGTATCTAATGATGTAATTCACAAGTTTTGTTACATGTACTATGATTTATCTCCGGAAGTAAAGGAACAAGTCCTTTTATACATCTGCCGTTACTATGGAGTTGACCATTGCCAAATATCAAAGATATCCGCTATGATGCTCACCAATGTTGAAAACCAAGTATAATATGTAGCTAATCAACTTTCTGTTATTGATTATTTTAATCATGTTAAAATGTAGATGTGCTTTTGGACAAAGCGTTTTTGACTTCTGTACTTTCTTTTTTAAAGAGGTTGAGTGTTAGTACAATTTGTATTTCGTAACTAGCAAATGAGGTCACCAGTCTCTCTTAACAGCTGCTGTTTTGACATCATGGCATTGCAACGCCAGTGGCTGATACTAAGTATCACTAGCAGCTTTATTGTTTTGTCCCAAGAAAGCAACGGGGGCATTACGTGCTTGCTTATAGAGTTACCAACAACCAATCTATCACTAAAAAATGGGGCAATCCTGTTAAGTACCTTTTCCTTATGATGCGTATACTGTGTAACAAGCAAACTTACCAGCTTGTTCTTCACGCATTTTTTTAATGGTGAGTAGCATGCAAGCAAGCAAGGAAGGTGTAAATACAATTTTAATTCATTGGCTTAAACCAACTCGGAATTAAACTTTAGATCCACCACTCCAAATGTAGACACTTTATCCACAACTCAACTGCTCAGATGGCCGAGTGGTAAGGGCATCTGCCTCTGAAGCTGTAGACTTCGGATGGTTTGAATCCGAGTCGAGTCAAACCAATAACTTTAAAATTTGTATCATAGCTTCCCTGCTAGACGCTCAGCATTAAAAGGACAGTGTGGAGAACAAGCCAGCGAGTTTACTTCATATGCCGTTGAAAAAAAGCACGTAATGGGATTCCTCTATTTTGGTGTGGTAAACACGACGCTGGAAACTCTTCAGTCAGCTCGTTATCGAGCTTTAATCACTTTCTTGTGATAGAAGGACAAATATATATACGACTAAATACAAATACATTCGTCAATGAAGTGTGGAGTAACTTCACAAAAGCCAAAAATATAAACAGCTTTCTATGGATATGATCTGAGGTTGAATCCTAGTCATTGCTGATCTGCTAGATACGTCAGTGGCATGCAGATTAGAATGTATCGAAAAAACGTTTTTTTCTTTAAAATTTTTGCAGCACCTTAAAAAGTATGTGAATTGGTGTTAAAACACTTGGGTATGTGAATTGGTGTAAAAACACTTGGGTAAAAATCTGAGTGTTGTAGGATGACGGGAACACTTCGCGCATTGTACCCAAAGTTGGAAATTTGGGGCAAATATGCGAAATTTTCGTAATTAAATTTCGTAGTGAATTAGCGTAATATAACTTTTGTAGTCCCATGTAACCTGCAGTTTAAAATCTCAAAATATCACGTTTAGAATTTTATTGTGTTACGACAAACATAATACTTCGCGCAATACGTCCGAACTTTATGGGAATTTTGAGCGTCAATCGAGCCTAATTAGTGCTTGTTTACATGCCTTTATTCTGCTTAATCCTTTCCGCATTGCATTTTTAATGCTCGGAAAAGTAGTTTTGTCTATCGTATTTTCGCAAGTCTACAATTGTATAATTTTTAGTACAATCAAAAAAACTAAATTTGACTTATGAAAAGAAATCAATTAAAAATAAAACTAAATGAGTATCTTAAGGAGAAAAATGAAAGCCACAGTAAGACTGGACGTTTCGACAACATGGATTCAGATGCCATAATAATCAGTGTATTCAAGGCAGTACAATTTTTGTACTATTGTGTAGTTTTTAATTGAGTGCTTAGTGTCAAAGCATGGCATCGTCGCTCTTGAGGAGAGTTTATTTCGGATCAATCCTTTCCTACTGGCATGATCGCAAACTAAAGATGAGGCTTTTAACACCAATTTGACGTGGCGCTAGACGCTTTGAGTGTGAAAAGGCAAATCAGGAATTTTGAATCCAGAAAATGTTTTTGAAATGATGATTTCTTTTATTTTGTTGCTCGTCACAGAAGCGGTAAAAGATGGCTCTCAAACAATTGTACCTGTCCAGTCAATGAGATCAATGTAATTGTTTGCATCGATACTAAGATGAGGGACTCGTACTTCTCAGATTCGCCCATCAGAAGCGTTTTGCCCTCTGCTGCGAAGTAGTAGCAAGCTCGTGTTTCAGATTGGTGCTTGAAGTCATTGCTGCCAGTATTGATTCATGATGAGCACCAAACACATTGCGTTCTATTACAGGTAGACCCCTGTTACAATTTTTCTAACCTGCGGCGGTAACTTTTGACACTTTAAAAGAGTGTCAAAAACATGCCGTGGTTCCTGAGAAATGGTGTGATTGCGTTTGATTTTAAACCACGTAGGAGTGTGCACCACCACTACCTTAAAATTGCTTGATGGCTTTTGAGTTGAAACATGCGATCTCATTACTCTTGATGCGGCAGGCAACGAACGGGAGTATGCCATTTTTTCAGGTTTTGGGGATGCTAACGTTTAGCAACCAACTCTACTGTATTATGAAAAAGATCAGTTTAAAAAACTGCACTTATAAACTTATTTTGAAATTTAAAACTTAATTTCACGTTAGCCATAGCCGAACCACGAATCTCAAAAGGTTTAGCCTTATTTTCAAATTTGACACGTCTAAAACTACAAATTGAAATTTATGTCAAGTCCTTTATAGAAGGTAGCAAGAAACAAGCTCATCCTTCTCGCGAACGTTACTTAATTTCAAAGATTAAATTATTTAGTTTCCTTCGTCAATGTTTTGTTGATTGAATAAAGTTAAGTGGGTCGCCGTAAGCTGTGGTAATAAATAGTGGATACCAACTCTGAAGAGTATGGAAACTGGTTTCGCTCAAACCACCTCCGCTTTTATCAAACACGTTTTTCCGTATTTGTTAGGGGTGCCCTTAAATAATTTCCTTTCGCAGGTTGCCAAATTTAGTTTCTTTGTATATACTAAAGATCACACAAATTGTAGACTTGCGAAAATACGCAAGATGAAATTACGTTTCCGATTCATTATCGCATTAAATACACAACGCGAAAAGGATTAAGCAGAATAAAGGCATGTAAACAAGCACTAATTAGGCTCGATTGACGCTCAAAATTCCCATAAAGTTCAGACGTATTGCGCGAAGTATTATGTTTGTCGTAACACAATAAAATTCTAAACGTGATATTTTGAGATTTTAAACTGCAGGTTACATGGGACTGCAAAAATTATATTACGCTAATTCACTACGAAATTTGATTATGAAAATATGCGCATATTTGCCCCAAATTTCCAACTTTGGGTACAATGCGTGAAGTGTTCCCGTCATCCTACAACAATCAGATTTTTACCCAAGTGTTTTTACACCAATTCACATACTTTTCAAGGTGCTGCAAAAATTTTAAAGAAAAACGTTTTTTCGATACACCCTAATGCAGAATTTGCAGATACTACAAAACATGACATTTTTCCTTGCTTCGACATTATGTTTTATGGAAAATTAGATGCTGACACAGTTTTTACGGCGTTTCAACGATTATTTGGGCCCCTAAATCAGAAAAAGTTATGAAGTAAAAGAGAGTTTTTACTGTGTGCCTCTAAAAGTTTACTTTGGGCACCTAACAATTTTTTAGTAAAAGTTATTTTTTCAAACCTCCTCCCACCAGCCGTCATAACTTATGCTGTGACCTACTTTGTTTAGAGAGCTTCTGCAACATATTTACAAACAGAAGAAAGAATGAGATATCATTTGCATCCAGTCTATTATCATTTGTTTAAATTGATTGGTAGACTTCACAATGGAGTAAAATTTCTTACTGATATGAGAAAAGATGCTTTGGAATTTGCGTCCAAAACTCATGATGACAATGCTCTCTATTTGAGGTAATTTGTGAATTCATCAATTAATGTTTTTAGATTGGCAAGAGTTGGTTGTAGTCGAGATAGTTGTCGGTTTTTAATTAGCTTATGTGTTCAAGGCTGCTGGTTCTAATCAGCCATTCCGCCAATAATGGTCATGCATACAAACTCGCCAATTATATACCTTTTTTAAAGTGCGTGTGTTATTTGTCGTGCTCTGTATTAGAAAAAGTCGGTTGTTTCAAATATAACACTAAAAGTTTTACACTACCGGTACTATTAAAATTGTAAAAAAAAAATTTACGTGGACTGTTGCCTTGTCATGTTATACTATCTTTGTTGTGTGAACTGTTGCCTTGTACTATCTTTTCATTTAGCACTCCACAGTTTTCTTTTATAACAAAGGTTTTTAGACTGAGCAATAGCTGAGAACTTTTATACCCCATTACAATTATTTTAAGCGTTTTTTTATCTGTATTTACTAAGTGCATGTGTTAAAGCAAACTTTTCAATATTTCACTTTCAGAAATCGGTATCAAATTCATTTCTTTGTATTGTGGCTCGATATGTAAGCCTACATGTAGAGTGTTTGTCCAAAAACATTTTGCTATTAAACGAAGTTTGCTTGGAAAAATACTGCTTTTGTCCAAATGTTAAGTTCTGTTTTTTGGAAGAGTCTTTAACTCAGTTTTTCTTGCAGAGACTTTTCAAATCAGTTGAGAAACATACTTGCGATTTGGTTTTCAGTCGGCTTGCTAAGATTAACTCGAATCACATGGGAAACGCCAGCGGATATACTTGAAAGGGTATGGCTGTAGATTGCTTAAATGCTTCTTTGTTACTGTATGCGGTTACATGGTTATTTTGATGACTTGGATTTTCACTTGTTTTATTGGATTATGTGCTGCCATTACTTTTTGCTGCTGGAATGCATGTATCTGTGGCATGCCTCTGAAAGTTATTACGACCTGTTTCACTAAAATGTTATTTGTTTTATCTTTTCTCCTCCTACCTTGGCTTTGCTGTTTTTAGATAAGCAAGTGGTCATGCTAAGCTCGAAAATTTTTATGCTTATGAAGCGTAGAAAAACTTTTGCACCACAAAACAGTATCTTGGTCGTTTCAGATTGCTAAAAGTGAGGCGGTTCATATGGTGCGAGGTTGGACAGATTTAAAAAAGAGACTCGGTCCTGATCGAAGATGCTACGCATTCTTCCACAATAGCATGCCGCGTGTGCCATTATTGCTTCTTCATGTTGCGCTCACATCTGAAATAACAGAATCCATCACTGATATAGTAGACCGTTCTCCTCGTGACGCAAAAATAGACGTGAATCTCAGTGAAAAAACGACAGCCATGTTTTACTCCATTACATCTACCCAGGAAGGGCTGCAGGTAAGGGTTTTCATTGTAACTGTCAAGTATAATAAAATCGTCCTTATACTTAAAGTTTGCGGCGCCCGTTTTAGTTTCTTACTTGTAAATACTGAACTGTGAAAGCTGCTGTTGCCACGAAGGGTAATGTGGCACTGTGGCAGCTGGATCATCACGCAACTTAAGACATCATCGAAAAAATTTTCAGCACCCGCTTATTTTTTCGGGGTTATAACGTGCGAAACCCCGATTTTTTCTTACATGCACTGTATGTAGATTTGAAGTTTGTCGATATTTGGAGGATGGCAAGGCCCGTATATTTGATCAACCTGGTGTGGAACTAGAATCTTTTCAAAGACGCAACTTACATCCGCTTCTGCAAACAGTTGTATTAAATAGTTTTATTTTAGGGGATTGAATTCGGAGTGCATATGATCCGTGCGGTTGCTCAAGAACTCCGTCAGAGTATTCCTTCATTGGTTCAGTTTTCTAGTATATCTCCAATACCCCGCTTCTACTATTGGCTTCAAAATCAACTCTCATTAGCTTTGAAAGGTGATGCCGAGGTGTTTATCGCGAAAGAAATGGCTGATCTGAAGACGCATTTTGAAGTCATAACCGACGAAGCTGTATTAGAGCATGTCAAATCCATGTTGGAACACAAAAGGTGGAATAAAGGCAAAGACACAGTTGCAGTTCTCAAGTCTCCGCTAATGCGTTTATGCGCAGAATATCTGTACGACGTAAAAGTCCGGGGTAGTGCATATGATCCGGTCGCTAATTTTCATCTCCGTAACGGAGCAACCTTATGGAGAATTAATTACATGGCTGATCCGAGTGTAAAAGGTATAAATCAGTCCCTTGGCATAATGGTTAATTACAGGTATTTTCTCGACGAATTAGAAGAGAATAGTCGGGAATATATCCTTCATAAAACGGTGCCAGTTTCGCAAACTGTATTAGCTCAAAAATGTGGTAATATTGCAAAATCAGTGTTGTAATTCTTGTTGTTTTCATATATTGCTTAGTACGGTTGCTTGGAGATTCAATTCTGTAGGTGCAATTTTTCCGATGTTTATGGTTACTAATTAATTTATTTTAATTGTTTTGAAAGTACGAAGCATTGTCTTTTACTGTTTATGCTACTTTCAATCGAATGTTGGTGATTGTTTCAAATGTTCATGTTTTTGTGTAATGGACAGATTCATGCTTTTTATTAAAATCAAGTAAAAAATTGATTAGACTCGTCCTTGACGCGTTGCATTTAACGAGATTGTAAGTTTCAAAATCGATACGACATATCCCAGCGTTACCGCGCGCAGGTAATAAATCCTACGTAATGAGTTCGATACGCGGTTGGAGCCGATCGTGTTTGAAATATTAACTGGGTGGCTGCTGATCCAAAGAGCGCAAGCTCACTTCGCAGTCTTCCTCAGTTGCTGTTAAATTTTCTGTGCAACATACAATTAGCTTGCATTAAAACATTACTAAGCACGAATATGCCGTGTGGAAGGCCTCGTCGCGAGCATAATGAAAATTTGATTTTTTCGATTTGATGACACATTTTATACTTGCGTCTTTGTTAACATTATATGGCAACCCGAGCAACTGCTCTGCTGAGAGAAAGGTTTAAGGATTCAGATTCAATTTATTTCATCGCATTTACAATAATAAAAACTGCGTGAGGCTGAGTGGAGCGAATAGATATTGTATACAAATTGCAGAAAACTTTTCGTTAGAAGCCATGACTTCTGACTTGTTATGACATTTGGAAAAACACAAACCAATTGAAACGTGTAGCTAATTTGACATTGGAAGAGCTGGTCATGAAACATCGCCCTTTTTACCCTGCTGTTTCCCATGCTTTGCTGATTGCTCTAACTTTGCCTTTTACCACTTGTACCGTTGAGCGTTTGTTGAGCACTCTGCGGCGCGTAAAAACGTGGTTACGAGCCACCAAAGCTAGGCTTACCATATTTTTACAATTACAAACCGGGACGATTTCAAACAAACAAAGTGCTAATGATTAGCATATAGCTGTTTGCATAGGCGCACGCAGGGGGGCACGACCCCCTTAGCCTCCGGCGGCTGAGGGTTTCCTCCAGACCCCCGGTTGTGCCGCTTCTCCCCTTTGCCAAATCCTGGGTGCGCCACTGGCTGTTTGTTTATTTAATTTGAAAAAGCAGCTATATGCCAATGGTGTTTTTTTGTACTAAAAGTATGTTAACAGTTTCAACGATTTCGTTTTATTTTAGTTTCATTTTTATGGTAAAAATGCGCTTCTGAACTGCTGTTGTTTCGTGAAAATAGTAACTACCCTGATTTAAATCTCGTGTAAAATTTTGTCCGCCGTGGTACTTTTGATCGTTCATGCTTCATTACTTTTGTGAAGCTTTAGAATATGTCACAGAGCCGGCGGCAGAGCAGTCGGCTTAGGGGGGCCAAACATCATGGGGAGGGGCAAAGTTTAAACTCAAGCACAAAAGCCGCTGTCTTCAAAAGAGTAAGCTTGTTGATTAAGGGGGCCAAGCATTTCGATTGGATAGGGGCAGGCCCCCCTGGATTTCCTTGGCGGCGGCCCTGATATATCATAACCCCTGCTGTTTTGCTTTTCATTCATATTAGTATGCCCTGCGATGACTTCTCATTTTTGATCATCCTCCAATGAAGGACAATCTATTTTTCTGAAAACGTTCAGCTTATTTTGTTTTTGTATGTTATTTTGTAAATAATGTGAATATATAATGTTAAATGTTCGGCGATTATTTGCTGTTGCTACCATACGAATAATAAAGATCTCCTCTCTACCAAAGTTATAACTATCAAAAAAGCTACAAAATAAACTGATATCCACGAAGGCGATTCAGAAAGCTTAACTTTGCCGTGTTTCGTATGCTTTATTCAGCGTATTCTATGGGGCGCCGTTTGAAAAAAAAAACTATTGGTTTTGTGAACCATGTTTTTTGAGCTTATGAGCTTATTTAAACCATAGCTTGGCCAATATATATCGAAAATATCCAACTTATATATCGAAAAAATTGTATTGTAAGTCGGACCAAAAAACACACGCAAAATAAGTCGGATATTTCCGACTTATATCATGGACAAATTCGCCGTTTCGAAAAAAACTGCACTTTTTGTAAACCATGTGTTTTGGGCTTTAGACTACAAAAGCATGGTTCATAAAACGTATAGTTTTTTCAAACGGCACCGTACAGTTTTTTTTTTTTTCCAACCATATAGGCCTATATCGGACGAATTATGGTCTAGATAACCGGGACATTTTGACCGACCGGTCGGAACGCCGGGACATGGCGTTAAAACCGGGATTGTCCCGGCTAAACCGGGACGTATGGTAAGTCTAAACATATGGTACTAGCAATAGGGAGGAAGCGAACTGACCAAAAATAGTCTTCAAGTGGAAAGTATATGATAGCGTTGATCACAACAAGGAAATGAAGATTGGGCTGTATTCATCTCTTAAATACTTACGAATAAGCCGTTACTATGTGAGCCGAAAACCCTGTACAGATACTCCTGGCGCAACTAGACCCTATTTGTCATCAAGCACCATAAAACAAACTAATATTTTGTATAGCTGTAGCAGCTAGCAAGTGCTGCTGCAGGTGACCTTTCCAGCACATGGTAACAGCACTTTGTGCACTTCCATTGCTAAAGCACTTCTGCAGGCACAATTCCGCCCAAACGGAAAATAATTCTTGCGGGGGCATTAGGTTTGTCAATTCTTGTATGCTATGAATAGTCGTATCAGCGAGATTATGTCAGATAAATCAGCTACAAGGCTTACTATCAACCCAAAAACATGAGAAACTAGTTTTCCTAGCAAATGTGAAAAGGATATACTTCAGTTTATTCCATAGCTGCGAATAGCAAAATTATGACTGAATTGTTTCTGCTCAGGTGAAGCATATTCCAACAGTTTAGATTTGAAAGTTGAAAACATGCAGTTCTACTGGTTGGCAAGTTTGGCTGTTAGTTTGTTGGTGGTAACGAGCATATGCAAAAGTGAAATCGCAACAATTAGCTGTGTTTTTGAAACCCGATCTCCATCCGCTGCAAGCAACTGCGTTGTGCAAGGTAAGCCTGTCGTTAATGTAATGAATGCTGTTGAAGTAGGTCTGCAGTAGGGTGGAGTGAATTTTACTTAATCTGTTGGATTTGTGTTTAAGATGATGAAACACTTGGCTTTGGCGCTAAAAACAACCATGAAACCAAGTTTGGTCCTCCTACCCCTCAATTGAGCCTCCTACCTGAGGTCAAAGGTCACGCAGGGTCAATTTTTGTCAAAATTGCTCTAACTTCTCTCCTACTGCACGTAGAAAGCTGATTATTGGCTCAAAAGATTCAGAAGACCCATGTTTTGATCTGTTCTAACCGAACTTTTCCTTCCATAGCGAGTGGAATTTGAGTTATTTCAAAAAATCCGGATTTTAGCTAGTTCTACAGCATACGGCATTTCGTGAATTTTGACGGGTATTGGATGATCTCGCATTTTTATCGATGTCTGTTGTTGTTCTGAATTGACTAAATGATACTGAATACGAATATTAAGCAAAGAAGGTTTATTACTGTTAACTAGTTAAGCATTCTTGAGTGACTATGTTGGTGGGGTTTTTTAATCAACAACCATAATTCGAATGAAGATTGAGTGAAACTGTGAATGTGCTTCACTGCATGCATTCAAAGTTACTGCACTTCTCTTCAAAGCTTTGTAGCACTGTCCTTTATTGAATGCACACTGGTATGTTAATTTTGCTAAGCATATACGTACGTATTCACGTATTCCAAAGTTAATTAAATGTATTTAGAGCTATCTTATAATTATTTTTTTTTGGTGTTTGGCGTGTTCTCCTGTAGTTCCCGACTATAACTTCATCAATAGCTACAAGCATGCTCGCTAGAGCAACTGCAATTGCTAGGACTTTTGCGTTGGATCCCTGGTATAAATTCCAAATCACTGATCAATTCCGAAGAAGTCCTTCCAACAAAACGAGATGTTTTGCAAAGATTATTGCATGAACAAAATTGGCATGGCAAAAATGCAGTCCAAACTGTTTCAAAAGAACTTATCAAAATATGAATTCAATTGAACGTGTGTACACCCAATTTCACTGCAAGCACTTTCACAAAGAGTTTTCGATCTTGCCAATGCGTTCAAGAAAATCGAGCGCTACCCTACATCCAAAAGAGTAGCTGCATTTTGAAAAAGGGTGGAGGACTTTATCAATGATATAGACGACTTGTGCGATGCGTTTTACCAAAATGAACAACACAGGAAGAAACTGAAAAAAACACAAGCTGCAAACTGAGTATGCATGAATCCGCCTGGAACTCCCGTCATGATCAATGTGGTCCAAGAATCGAAAAACGTTATAAGAACATACTCCATCTGTTTTAATGGTAGGATGAAATGAGAAATCTCGAGCAAAAATCATCACGATCAGCCATCGACTTCCATTTCACATGCAGCAGCATACAGCGACGATGCGGTTTCAACATCTGACTCCTCTCCACCAGCCCAAGGAGTAAGCTTGCAAAGCCGGCTAGGTTTGACCTACCTTGCACTATTGTGTGAACGGTTTGATGTTTCTGATAGTGCACATGCTGCCATTGCGTCTGCAGTTTTAAATGATTTCGAAGTGATTGGTGATGACAATTCAGCAGGAGATAATTATAGACTCTATTTCGAAACAGTTTGGACAGCATTTTTGCCATGCCAATTTTGTTCATGCAATAATCTTTGCAAAACATCTCGTTTTGTTGGAAGGACTCCTTCCGGAAATTGATCAGTGCTTTAGAATTTGTACCAGGGATCCAACCAAAGCTGGGCAACCGCTACTTGAAAAGTAACGCCGCTGCCGCTACCGCTTTTTGACCAAAAAAGCAGCAGCGCTGCCGCTTACCGGTGTTTGTCTACGAAAGCAGCGCCGCGTTTGCGAAAGCAGCGCTGCCGCTGGTGAGTGCAAAACAGCGGGCGCTGCCGCTATTTTAAAGAAAAAAAAAGTCAAAAGCACAAAGGCATTTTAATATTGTAGGCCTACTGGTGAAATTGCAACTTTGTTGACAGAAGTAGCATAGCAATGCGAGTAATAAAAATTAAAACAAGTGACAAAAAAGCCGACAATCGGCTTCCATTTCATCCAATAGCATATAGGGCTTTTTGGGGAGAAGTTGATTTTGAAATCTGATTGAATGTAAATAGAAACCGATGATCACGTTTTTAGTGAATAACAAAAAACAGGTTGAAAAGAAATAATCAGAACATGTTGAAAATAAAACACAGATTGAAAATATAATAGAAACAAGTTAAAAAATAAAGGCTGGTCGCAACCGGCGTTAAAAAATTAAAACTCCATTGAATGGTTGCATGCTCTTTTTAAAAAAACTAGCATTTCAAAATTCTGGTCTGTTAAACCACTGCGCTTTGGCTTTAGCACGTCTTTTCCCACGGAAAAAAGTCGTTCAATCGCCGCGCTTGACAGAATCGCGGTATTTGAGTCAATGAACATCGAACAAGACCCTCAATATTTTGTTTTTAAAAAGTTCCGGCGAAGGTTGTTCACGATGGAATGCAGCTTCATTCAATAACTCTTTTACCACATGCCTAACTGAAGCCTGACTTTGGGGTTCGAAATTACATGTAAGCTCTTGAAAAAAATGGTCTCCGCAGTCACTAGGGACAATACAAAAATATTTTCGCAGTTTGTGTCTAAAAGTAGAAGCTTGGCTAAAATAGATGAAAGGATCGAGGCTTCACCCATCATTAGTCTGAGAAATTAGAAAATGAAAACTAGGTTTTAGCACCTTATTACAGGGCCAAAGTGGGGGGGCATGGCACCATATGCCCAGGGTTGGGAATCGATACCCGATAAAGTAAAGAAATAATCGATCTTCGATAGTTCAACAAAAAGTAAAGAAATAATCGATTTTGATGGTAGTTTAAAAAAGTAAAGAATATGGTAATCGATATTCGATATTACACTGAGCATTTAGCGGTGTACGTCAAGCATTTTTTGTAATGTCCTCACATTCATGCGGTAACTTACGCGCAAACGACGGACATAATATATGACATTATTGATGCGAAGCAACTTTGCTATTAAAAAACTTTTTTTGTGTGTTTTTTTTTGGCACAAAAAAAAATTACCAGCAAAACCAAGGTAATGACATACCGACGATTATTTTAAATTTACTAAAGTGAGATAAAGTAACCTGAAAAAGAATCGAATATGGAATATCGAATTGCGCCGAGAAAAAAGTAAAGACAAGACCATATTCGACACTCATTCAAAAAAGTAAAGGCTCCAGTGTATTCGATGAACAAAAAATAAAGATTATCGAATATCGATCACAATCGATTTTTCCCAACCCTGCATATGCCTCCCCTGCGTGCGCCTATGACTAAATGCACCATTTTTTTGTTTTTTTGTTTCGCACCAATTCAATGCCTTTATTGCCAATTCCAGCATGAACCAGAAAGGGGAGCCCAGTAAGTTTAAATGATTTAAACCTCCGTTTAATTCCTGCTACAATCGCGGAAAGCAAGGACTAAAAACAATCACCCTGAGTCTGGCCTGGTTGACTCCCATTACAAAAGCTTATCATACTGCCATGCTACACCTCAAGCTCAATCCACATGTAAAGGCCCCCAACGAAAAATTTAGAGCATCGCCTGTCATCAAAGCAAGAAAGTAGACAGCTGCAATTAGCGCCTATATCAAAGATAGGCATCAAATAACATCGCGGGCGCGGCATTCTCATCCCCAGACTGCTTTACATCACACCTTATAGGCCTATAAGCAAATAACAAAGAAAATTTGAAACTTTAAGGAAAACTATCAAGCAGCTCTCCCTTCCATCATTCTGCAGGAATTTTATTCCTAGGCTACGTCACATATCTCCCGCTGAGAAGCCAATTCTCAGAGACTGAATTTTTTTACCAAGAAGTTTGTTTTCACAATCTCAGTTTAAAAATTTAAAGTGAGATTGTGAGAAACAAAACTTTTAGTTGCTGTCTTCGAAGGAGTTTAATCAGCGCCAGCGGGAGACTATTTGCATTAAATGGGGAGCTGAAGCGCTGCCGCTACTCGCCTAAAATAACAGCGGCGCTACCGCTAGCGAAAAAGTAGCGGCGCTGCTGAGTAGCGCCGCTGTGCCCAGCTCTGGATCCAACGCAAAAGTCCTGGCAATTGCAGTTGCTCTAGTGAGCATGCTTGTTGCTATTGATGAAGCAATAGTCAGGAACTACAGGAGAACACCGCAAACACCAAATAAAATAATTATAAAATAGATCATGTTACAATATTTAACTTTGGAATATGCTTAGCAAAATTAACATACCAGTGTGCATTCAATAAAGGACAGTGCTACAAAGCTTTGAAGAGAAGTGCAGTAACTTTGAATGCATGCAGTGAAGCACATTCACAGTTTCACTCAATCTTCATTCGAATTATGGTTGTTGATTAAAAAACCCCACCAACTTAGTCACTCAAGAATGCTTAACTAGTTAACAGTAATAAACCTTCTTTGCTCAATATTCGTATTCAGTATCATTTAGTCAATTCAGAACAACCACAGACATTGATAAAAATGCGAGATCATCCAATACCCGTCAAAATTCACGAAATGCCGTATGCTGTAGAACTAGCTAAAATCCGGATTTCTTGAAATAACTCAAATTCCACTCGCTATGGAAGGAAAAGTTCGGTTAGAACAGATCAAAACATGGGTCTTCTGAATCTTTTGAGCCAATAATCAGCTTTCTACGACCAGTAGGAGAGAAGTTAGAGCAATTTTGACAAAAATTGACCCTGCGTGACCTTTGACCTCACATAGGAGGCTCAATTGAGGGGCAGGAGGACCAAACTTGGTTTCATGGTTGTTTTTAGCGCCAAAGCCAAGTGTTTCATCATCTTAAACACAAATCCAACAGATTAAGTAAAATTCACTCCACCCAAGTCTGCAGTACTGTTTTGAAAGTAACAAACCAGTATGAATTATTGTATATCATAGAGAAAAACTTTTTGTATACCAAGGCTAGTTAGAGCAATGATGCTTAATTGGCACTTCAATACCGTACTTCTCTAAACATACAAAATGGCCGTCTGCAAGATAGGCCTAAGCATTGTTAGGCTACATTTTTAGACCCTCCCCCTGCAAACAAACTTCTGGGTCCTCCCCCTAATTCATCATTACCTTCAAGTTGATCAAAAGACGACCACTATTTCAGTAATTTTCTGGCATTCCTGCGTGTATAATTTACATGATCAAGCCTGTGTTTTGGCTAGATATAACAAATTTTCCATGGCCCGACAAAACTGAAAACACATCGCCACCACCTGCTTCGTTAAAAGCCGATTGGTATCGAAGGAAACTAAACCATGATGATGATTTCGAGATAATCGACATCAAGCTGGTATGGACTCAAGAAAGTAAGAAAATTATATGTCTGCCCGATATTGGTCTGCTTTATGACGTTTGATGAAGCGATGCTTGACGTAGACGACGACCTCCCGCGTCATACGCCCCTTTGACCTCCTCCGATAGGCCTACACATTGAAAAACGTTGTCGTTTTTGACCCTACCTCATGCGTGCGCCACTGCCCTATACGCCTTTCCAAATAGTGTGCTCCTGGCTAAGCTTGCTGCTATTTTGCTTGTGTTCTCTGCGAACTAATAACAATGTTCAAAATCAAATCATCACTATACGGTATCACACAGAAGTGTGCATCAAGCGGCGGTGTCCATCCCCGCAGCTTACCGCATGAGCTACACAGCTTCAAGGAAATATCGCAGCGGCGGGGAGCCATTGACGACACTATGTCTGATTTGCCCTGCCAGGGAATCGAACCCTAAACCCTCCGCGCCTATCAGAGATGTCTTCAACTACGAGGCCAACCGGACCTCCGTGTTTTAAAATTTTGCTGTAATCGTGTAACCCAAAGCTAATTAAAATTAAACAGTTCCATTTTTTCGTTTTTTGTGACAGTGAAACACTTCAAAAACTTTGTACAAGGCTATGTATTGTCGGCAAGTATGACAGATGCGATTGGCGATGAAAAGAAGTTGATAAACTTTCGAAATAAAACTGAGTTCTTCAATCTAACTGACAGTTTTTTGGGCTTGGTAAGCTTGTATATTTACGGTAAGGTAATCCCCAGCTGTCAGAATTATTCGGCGTAAAGGGTATGAAGTAAAAACTACTTTATGATGTGCAACAGTGGAGCAGTTTATGAAGAAGCATCACTGTAATGTTTTGTTTTGTGAAGCACTTGGCATTACTATCTTTTGATTAACAAAACGATAGTTGAGACCATAAAAACACGACAAAAACAAGCGCCAACATCGCCAGAAACTGAACTCAGAATAGTTTATGCCGTAAGGCGAAGCATTTTTTGCACTACAGTTTACCTGTTTAAATTATTCGACAAATAGTCTATAGGCCTATTACCTAGAGATGGGCGAATAGTAATCATTCGTTAAAAAGTAATGGTTAACAAAAAGTAACGGATAGTAACAGATTCGTTTTGTCAAAATACCGATTCCAAATTGTATTCGTTTGCCATCCAGGGCCAAACTAGGCAATGCGTGCCCGCCCCCCTCGAAATCAGCTTCCGTGGCCCCGACATCCAATTTTCCCCCAACCATCGATTGAAGACCAAAAAAAAAAGGTTTTCACGCTTTCCGACGTCCAACGTCCAATTTTCCCAAAAAAATCAGGTATAGAGACCAAATACAACCGTTACTCAAAAGTAACGGTTAAGCACATCTCTACCCTACTTTACCCGATGTTTGGGGGAAAATTGGACTTCGGAAGGCGTGAAGACCTTTTTTTTTTCTAAAGTAATCATTTGGAACCGTTACTCAAAAGTAACGGTTAAGCACATCTCTGTTTGGAATGGCTCAACAGAGTCCAAAATCCTTTCACCCAGCTCGAAAGAAATGCTCAAAGCACCGCACTACCAAATTGATTAGGCAGTAAGACCTTTGGTTTACCACACTACCAAACTGACAAAGCAGATCTTTGGTTTACTTACAGTTCTCATTCAAGTATGAAGAATTTGGAAGAAACAGTAAATTCGGTGTGATTTCGCCGGGAAGCACTTATTACTTCAAACTTTTCAGTTTGCCAATGTATTTTGAAAGCACAATTGCTGGATTTCAGGTGGCAATACTTCAAGTTCCAAGTAAGCAGAGGCTTCAAGTTCCAAGTAGCCTAAGCGGAGGTTCAACAGCTCAGATGGCCGAGTGGTAAGAGCTTCCGCCTCGGGAGCTGTAGACTTGCGTTTGATTCCAAGTCGGGTCAAAACAAATTGGTATTCACAACTTCCCTGCTTGAGGCTCAGCATTAAAGGGACAGCGTGGAGAACATGCCGGCATGGTTTCTTGTTGTGCCGTTGGTAAAGGCACTTAGCGGGATTTCCCCATCTTGGTGGGGTAGACACATGGCTGGCAACTTCTAAGCGAGCTCGTGTAGCGCATTGATCGCTTTCTTGTGATAGGAGGATAAATACGCGACCAAATACAAAGAAACTACAAATAAATACTGTTGACAACAGTCTTATCAGTGCTGATAACTTTTGAAGTCAATATGCATTTTAGTTTTGGCAAAAGCTGTTAACTTCTGAAGTAAAAATGCATTTTGCAAATTCAATCTGAATTTTCAAAAACAGAAATTGTAACGATAGCAAGTGTTTCAAGGTGATGTGTTTACACCAATTACAATTTTTCGTACGTAAAGTGACGCAAGCTGTGAAACAGATTGAGGTTATGACGCTGAGCTATACTTTACTTTGCACGGCATTCTAGAACACAATCGTGAGGTGCTTTGCAAAGCAGCCAATGAAAAGCAAATCTTACGGGGTTCGAAGTCTTTGCTCCATAGAATTCCGTCAACTACTTACGTCAAAAATCGGATGAAAATCGCATTTAGTGTAAACGTACCTTCACAGAAAAGAAGCATGCTTTTAATTCTTTTGTCTGCAGCTTTACAGTACTATACTTTTTTAATAGCGCATGCAACTGCAGCATAAGACTATCAGTGGTTCTACTTGTCGGAGTTATCGAACCCAACAAGTGTCATGCAGGCATGCACGGGATCCTTAGTTTCAACTTATAATTCAAAAACTTAGTGTCAGCTAACTTTAGCCAACAGTGAACTATGGTTTGTTGCTCATGAAATCTTTTGATTCAATAAAACAAGACATAAATTTCACACAGAGATACTGATATTACAACTTTATGCCTTTTTGTGTATTTGTGTAAACTTATTCTGATCTTGGCCGAATCCCTGCTACGGCCTCATCGAACCTCTGTGGTTCGGTCGAACTCTATTTAAAAACCACTGGTTTATTGCCTGAAGTGAAAAAGAGTGTATACATCATGGAAGAATATGACCAAGTTGGATTTCTACGATAATAATAAAATAAGCCTTTTTTTGCTTTTCCTGATGGCGCCACTGAATGGAGGCAGGCGACTCCCAGATGACACCATATTAATGACCTCCAAAAGGTGTCAAAAAGGGAACAGTTTATTTAACCAAAACTGCGAAAGTATTATACTATTATGGTAGTCTTGGAAAATTGATCTTTAAAAACCTTTCAAAAGCTTAGCAGGATCATTATTATTTTATTATAGCCTACCTCACTTTAGACGGATTTGTTTGAATTGATGCTGATGCCGCGAAATCTAATTCAGCTGTTAAACATAAGTAAAGGGTTGTGTGCATATCCAAGTGCAGTGCTCAATGTTCCGCAAAAATTTACCAGTTATATTTTTAGAAAGAATTAATTCAGCAGTTTTTTTTTAGCATGTGATTCAAGCTATGAAATTAATGCCACTAAAAATTGTGTTGAAACAAGAATGAACCCTAGTCTTCGAGCAAATGGGGTAAGCCTACCGCTAATAAAAAGTGCGGTGGACTCCAACAATACAACGAAAAAAGAAAACGATAAAATAGGTAAAAGTAATTCTTAATATAATAGAGTTAGACATCATTACCCTGTCCACGTGTACAATTTGCGTGCGATTTTTGGTTCTAGTTTTGCGTCATAGTCAATTTATCGATGTCATAATTTAAGAAATGATTGTGACGTCAGAAATTTGATTATGATGCAGAAACTAAAACCATGGGCCTAAAGCCCGCAAAAATTGGACATGTGGACAGGGTACATGAGGACTCGAGACTGGCTAGTCACTTCTTAACACGGCCCTTTTTTCTTATCCATTGTAATGTTAGATCATTTTTGGTTGCAATTAACAGTTAAATACTATTAGAGATCAATGAACTGGCTTGAATACAGCATTTATATTTTTTGTAAAAGGATCAAGGTCAAGAGCTATTGCCACCTAGTATAACAGCTCAGTGATATTAAACGTAAAAAAAACAAATCTTCATTATCTCGCGGTATTACGCTGAAGCGTGTAACGAGTGGCAGGACCCATCTCCGCCGAGTAACGCCTTGGCAACACAACTCCAATGTCGCCCCTGTGGCGAGCCGTTGGCAACGCTGTGTACAATTTGGCCGGATCGCAAGTCTAACCCCTGACCTCCAGCATCGGTAGCGATGTACTTAGCAACTGAGCTAACCGGCCGGTTTGAACGTAATGACAATATTTTTTTACAGAAACCCGAAAGAAATTGACAAATGACAACAGGACAACAACTATCCTGACAATTGTATTCGCAGTTTTCCTTCTCGGTATTGTTGTCATACTTCTGATCATTCTTAGACAGAATTGTGGAATGAAAAGTCTCCCAGGAGTGATGCTCAAAAAAGGTGGGAAAAGTTAAACAGTGGACATTTTAAAAATTGGGTTATTTGTTAATGCTTCAAAAATTTAGAAAAGTTTGTGAAAGCGTGTAATCCTGCGTCTGTTTCCATAGAAAAGTAGTTATTTTTAAATGAGGAGTAGTATAAACTTCTTCGTTACCATGCTCCCGGTATTACGCCGATGCGAGTGACGGGATCTACTTCCGAGGCTTAGCGCCTGGGCGGCACAAAACCGTCGCAACTCGTAGCGGTGGCGAGCCGTGGCGACAGTGTCCGATTTGACCCACCCGGATCTAGAGATCATGACCTACAGGACCTGTCAAATCGGACACAGTATCGCCAACGGCTCGCCACCGCTGTGATGCTTCTCGGAACGGTGTTGCCCAGGCGCTAAACTGCTTAGACGGGTTTCGCTACTCGTTACTCTCCTCGACGTAATAGCGCGAGTGTAATAAAGAATTGACTTGTTTTTATGCAAACTTTGAATTTGTTTTTTATCTTTTTTAATTTATGTCATAGTTTAGGTATTCATACGCACGGCTGTATTTTGATTCAGTAACAAAAACATTACAATTAATCCCAAGTGTCAGCAATGAAGCAACATGTAATATAAATAAACCGTGTGTGGTTGCCCCTTTCCTCTTCTTTGATCCGCTCCTGGTACTGCGCTTTATCGTGCCGGAAAAGCTCAAATTATCTTATCCATCAATTTAATTACTTTACGTTTACGTTTCCATGTAATTGATAGATTTGGAACAAAAAAAATCTGTTCTTCTACTCGTTGAACTCAGCAACAAAGTTGGAAAGATGCCGTATTACGAAGTAGCAGGAAGGCTCGGATTTATTCTGAAAGAATACGGTCGTGTTACAGTCCGATGTAATTTATGGGAGAAATCAAAAATCATCGACAGTCGCATATGGTTAAAGAAAAATATTCAGTCTGTTGACCATGTTGTGTTATTTATAGATCCGCTATCTCAAACTTATGTATCTGAATTGGTTGATTCGTTTTTTCCTTTCGAACTTCACAGATCAGGTTTTAACAATCCGGTTTTACGGAAAGTTACTTGCAGCGTCGTCAGCTGCCACAAGTCCAAAATCTTCATAAAAAACCTTGATTGTCAAAAATACGAACTCACGAAAGATTTTAACTCTCTTTTCAAAAACCTCACCGGGAGAAAAGTTAAAACAAATATTCCATCAATTGCAAAGGAAGACTTTTTTGAATCAGTGATGACTCTAAGGAGTAGCTCAGATTCAGACAGCATAGATTATTGCAGTCATGGCAAGAAAACCCGCAAGAAACCCAATCCTTTGTTGCAAACGAGTGATATTGTTTGATTAAATTACCGTTGCTACTGTACTTGTGCAAATGTACTATGCATAACTGGATGTTTTATTGACAGCGCGACAGACATCACGAACTTGCAGCTGCAAGATTATATAATACTCAATAAAAAGTATTCGCTAGAGAGCGCTATGACTACCATTGCTTGAAAATAATTAAAACGAAAAATTTTATTACCAAGGGGCCTTTCTTTTTTAGTGGTCATAGTGTTTTTTTGAGAGGCCAAAGCAAGCCTTTTAAATGTTTAATGCTTGTTTCACAGCAACTTTTAGGAAAGTTGTCAGATCGGACCAATACTGAATAATGTGAAATCGTGTTGTTTTAATTTCGTTGATTTTTATACGCTGAAGCAAATTCTTTTTACGCTTTGCTTTTTGAGAGTAGGCTATTTTTCACGTAGTCTGTTGCAGAATTTACGATAAAATATAATTCCAAGCTAACTGATAAAATCGTTCAACTTTTTTGAAAAATGCAAAATCTCTTCATTGTCAAAAAGTCGACTCCCAAGCATATTTAAGCAAGCAAAGCATTTTTAGCGAGAGGCGTAGGCTACTAAACCCACTCATTTCTTCTTACGAAAAATCTATCAGGCTGAATAAAATGCTTGAAATAATTACACGAAATGCAGAGCATAAAGGGAAACTTTTTAGTGGGCTTTAGGCCCGTGGTTCTTGGTTCTAGCTTCGGCGTCATAATCAATTTCTTGATGTCATAGTTAAAAAAATTGATTATAACTTCAAAAAATTGATTATGATGCCAAAACCGGAACCAAGGACCTCGTGCCTAAAGCCCACTAAAATTAAATGTGTAGACAGGGTAAATGTTTCTTTCTTGTTTTTCGAATTTCGATTAGTTCAAGAAGCAAAAAAGCTATTTGGTAATGCAGAGCAACTGGTAATTGGTCATTCCTCTAAATCAAGATACAAAACTACAGTTTTCGAAGAAATACTCACTTTTAAAGAAGACTTATAGTATTTTCATTTTTGCCTTCATCTGTAACTTTTCGTTAATCATGCATGATAATTGATAATAAATTAACGGCTGCAGTGGAGAATGTGTAAGTTCATGTTGCCCAATCAAGAAAGCAAACTGGTGAGACGTCGAACAACAAAGCATCTGCCTCTGGTGCGATAGACTTGGGCTTGATACCGTGCGGGGTTAAACCAATGACTTTGAAATTGGAATTCATATACAGCTTTTTGTTGGCGTTCAGCTAATCATCGAATTAAGACAAAAATAATTCGAAATAAGACTGGAATCAAATTCAGAAGAAGTCAGAAAAATTTTCAAAAAACAAAAAAATTGAGCGATAGGATAATGAATGGTTTCCATGTCGTCATGTTCTGAGCTTAAATACCGGGTATGTCGATTTACTTGCGGCCAGAACTACAAAATACTTTCTAGACATTTTTTAATGGCTTCTCGTTATAAAGATTTAGGTTGAGTGATCAAGTTCGTACCGTGCAACACCGCCTCTATCATTTCTGATAAAAATGAAATTTTGCAGCGAGGGATTAATTGAACAAGATACAAGTACTCTGTTCCAGCTTGATCTAATGATTAATTTTACAGATTTAATGAAATCGTCATTTTAACCGAAAAAGGCCTGCATGCCAACAGGTTGTTTTTTTAGATCATTAAAAAGCAGACCTGATTCACATTTTTCAAAATTGAATTCAAATGCTCTACAACGAGATGTCAAAAAATCTACTTTCACGACGAGAAAAAAACGAACAGATTTCAGAGCAAAAACTGCACTATTTTCAAGCTTTAGTTATTTCAGGTTTAAAACAACCTTTAAATCGGAATTTAATTGCATGATGATGAGGATATTACTGCGAACCTCACGCAAAAAAATCAAATCTTCATTATACTCGCGTTAATACGCCGAAGCGTGCAATGAGTGGAGGGGCCCATCTCCACGGCTTACCACCTATGGGCAACGCAGCTCCGAAGAAACGTCGCGGCGATAGCGAGCCGTTGGGAACAGTGCGTCCGATTTGACCAGCCCGAGATTTGAATCCCAGACCTCCCGCACCAATAGCAATGTCTTAACTGCGAACCTATGGTGCAAAAATAATACCTGTTCTGCAGATTTCAAATAAGTTTTGCGCAATGTCCATAGATTAATAAAACACAGGGCTGGACCCGGTTAATGAGCAGAAGTAAAACAACTGGAGCCCTAGTCAGTTATGCGAATTTTAGTTCTTTCAGTTTTGTACTGCCTTAACTTACTCTGCTGAGGATGACAGCTGAATCTATGATGTCGAATCGTCCAGTTTTAAGAAATATTGGAGTCCTATCGTACTTCAGAAAGCCATCGTTTTGCCTAAATACATCATCATGCAATTTTAGATCATTTTTTAGAGCTGAAATATTGCTTAAGTTGCTTATAATTCTAGCGTCTACCTATCTTCAACGTGAAATAGTGTCTATGTAAAGCTGTAATTGGCGGAAACGCTGAACGTTTGGTCGAAGGTAATTAAAACAAATTGCAATGTAATTTCATATACATCGTACATTTCACGAGACATGCGGGCTCTAAGATAAAGAAAAATGGCGTCCGCTTGGTCGAAACATGACAGTAAAAACCTGACGAACCTTCGCTGACCCATTAGCTAGCCTGGAGGTCTTCGTTAATCATCGCAAGTTTTGACTCGAGATGGATCGCCCGTCTTCATAAGGTTATGAACTTTTACCTTGAGGTGCAAGAGCTTAAAATTTGCAAGTTAAGTACGACCAACATAAAATTTGCATGATTAGTTGTTTTATAATAAACCCTAATGACACATCTTAGTTTCCGTAAATTTCTCGTCATCTTGCCATTGAATGATAGATTCAAAATCGAATTTTTATCCTGTCCTATTCTTTCAAATGTCTCTGAACAAACAAAGAGAGCAATGATCTAGTCATCCACTCAATTAAGGTGATTGAAGCAAACAAATTTACTTCAAAAACTTCAAAATTTATGATGGATTATTCGCTTGAAAAATATGAATAATGATCTTTTCACATTCTCAAAATCAATTTTGTTCATGAAAAATTACAAGCCAAAAAATTGTTTGTAAAGCAAGCAAATGAATAACTAGAATTTTTAACCTACTGTAATTATCGAATACAAAAAAGGAGAAACTGATACAAAACAACAGTTATAAACAAACACAAGTCATTAAATGAAAAAAGGATTTTTTAAATGTTAATATTTATTAGCAAACACACACTAAAATTGCAATTACAGTTCCCCTTCGCTCAAATTAACAGGTTTAATCCAGTTTCAAGTACAGCCCGGCAACAATAGTTGTACCGATAATAAGTTTAGGAATTTTGAATCGATTTTAGACAGGTTTCATGTGAACTGGTAGTAGAAAACCTCACTCACTGATTTCCTAATACCACCTTAACTTCTGTAATTTGGGTTCTCGCCTCGCTGATTTTGAGTGCTTTATCTCTCGTTTTATCTGTTAGTCTACCCAAAACCTCAGCTACTAAAAGCTTTTTAAATTTTTGTTAAGAAATAAAAATTTTTGCTTTTACAGTAAGCAAAGATTGTTTTCTGACATTCAATCCTTGGACTTTCACCGCTATTCACAAAATGCTTTTTTGTTCAGATCAGATAGACAATCATAGATTGACCGTGTCTATCCTAAATAAGCAAGCTAAACACAGACAAAAGTCCCCGGCGATTAGCTGCATTTACCCGTAGTTCCATGCAACTGCTTAAAAATACAAGCCTGTATTTGCTAGGGCTGATCTAAATCAATTGATTTAAATTCCAGTGTTAGAAAACAGGACGCAAAGCACTTTGTTAATACAGCTTTGCGACCAAAAGGAAATTATAAGAATATTGGACCTCAAACAATGCTAAACGTGCTGTTTCAGAAAACGCCTCTCATCAGCATATGTAAATATTTGTAACAATATGGTTTAGCTGAGATTCACATTTAGACAAAGCAAAACATGACTATAACTTGAAATATATGTTAGTGGAATCGCAACAGGAGAGGTTGAGAACAGAACTTTGAGGAGAATAGAGCTTGGCATACAGGAGAACCGCGGGCAATTACAAATCCCTTGAGACGGGTTCGATTCACGTTTAAAGTCGATTGCATTTGACGTGTACTGTATATCAGGCACGCCGAGAGCGGGGGCAGGTGGGGTCACTGCCCTGGGGCCTGGGGACACAGGGGGGCCAGTGGACACAAGGGGAGCCCGGGGTTGAGGACGTAACGACCTTTTATTTATTTTTTTTTTTGGTCTTCACTTGCATGTGGAGAGGAAAATATGACTTTTTTTTTGGTCTGAGGTCCAAACGAAATTTTTGCCCGGGAACCCCAACTTTCTCTCGACGCCCCTGCTGTATATCCAAGGGTGGAAACCTGCCTATTTATTGTTAGGGTGTTAGTTTCAGTTTGAATGTGGTCAAAAGCAGATGTCAGGTATCAGTTTTGGTTTGGTTTTACGAATGATAAAAAATAGGTTTAAGTTTTGGTTTCGGTTGTGCTTATGTATGGCTTCATTTTTACGTTTGAGTTTCGGTTTAAGTTTCATCCAAGAAAACTGTATTATTTTGAATACACATTTTGTAAGCGCTTTATTTTTTGGCGTTTTTGCTTTACTACAATGATCAGTAGCCTATAGCTGCTCAGATGGCTGAGTGAGTAGAGCAATTGCTTCATTGGGTTTGATTCCGAGTTTAGTGAAACCAAAGACTTAAAACTTGGTATTCGCAGCTTCTATATTTGACATTCGGCATTAAAGGAACTGCACTGTTGAGGATGCTGATGCCAATTTTTAAAACCTAAAACCTTAGAAAATTTTCAAGAGGTTTTAATTTCAGTTTGAGTTTTGGCGTTTCAAGAAAAAACGATCTGGGTTCAAGTTTGGGTTTTCAAAAATTTGGCTTTACAAGTGTCACTTTCAGTTTCCTGTAAAACCGGGTTTTCAGGTTTCAGTTTAGGTTTAGGTTTCCACTCTTGTGTACATATAATGACTGCTGTCCCGAAGGGTGCAAGCGCACTTTGTAGACTCCCTCACGTGCTGTTGAATTTTCAGTACAAATAATTAGATAATAACCTCAGAGATATTAGATAATAACCTTAGATAGTAACCTATTCATTGAATGTATTATGCGTTCTTCAATTGTTTGCAGCTAGTTTTTATTGAGGTTGATCTAATAAAATGATCAACAGAATTTACCAAAACTTTTTTTACATTTGCAAAAGTTTAAGCACTATAATTTTTTGTAATGACAATAAACTAAATAAGTTTATGCGTACTGTGATACAGTGTTTTCTCTAAGCTGTGCGCGTGTGCGCGCGCACACGGATTTCAGAGGCTGCGCACACGCATAAATATACCGCGCACAGACATATCATGATGAGGCAATGTTCTCGGTTGGCAAGTTAAGGAAAATTGTTCTTGGACCTGCTAAAAGGACGCATTTCTTTACAAATTGTACCGTCTACCGTGAGCGAAAAATGTACCAGCAGTAACATAACCAAGAGAAGTTGCGCTGTTTGTTTTCAATAGCTGCCATATTGAATTTATTCATGGGTTTTTGCACAAACGTGAGTCATTTCTAAAAAGTACGCACTCGCCAAAGTTTCTGCGCACACAGACTACAAAAAATTAGAGGGAACATTGCTGTGATATAATTAAACTGGTGACATAATAATTCAATCAAATTAAACTTTGGCAAAGAATTAAGCCGTTTAATAAAAATAATCAACATCTCTTGTCATTGTTGATACCATCTGCATGTTATCAAGTAAACTGTGCAATTTGGAAAAAACAAGTTTTTTAATATCGGTGCTCGGTCTAATTCGAATTAAGGAGTAAACATACTGACTGAGATGTCTCAATGTTGGGGAGACATTTTATATTTGTTTTATTGTTACTTTTCATGCAACATATATGTGATGTGATAACAAAAAAAAAAAATAGAAAATTTTCAAAGAGATTAAGGAGTCTCAGTCAGTGTGTTTGCGCCTGAATATGCTACACTATATGGCTTTTGCAAGTTACTTTCTGCGCTGATAAGCTCGAAACACCGAAACAGTGTTTACAGAGTGCATTTTTCTGAACTTACCGATATTTTGCAAAATTTCCTAATATAAGTATACCTGTTTCAAAATATCAGGAATCTTAATAAGTTGTAATTATATTATTGGACTAAAAAATTCATGGCCTTATAAAAGCAATGAAACCAAATGAAAATTCAAAACGATTGAACGATTGGCGCCATTTTGTCGCTTTCAAACGCAGCCAAATGCAAAACTGTCTAATTCAACATCGCATCAAGTCAAAATCTATATGAAATGCTTAAGATAGGCAATTCAGTAAATCAATGCAAAAGAAATGATTTTTTATCGTATTTTTAGCTCAGCTGTTAAGCACATTGCTATCTGGTGCGGGAGAATTAGGGTTCGATTCCCATACCGGTCAAATCAGACACAGTGTCGCCCACGGCTCGCCACCGTTGCGGCGTTTCTTCGAAGTTGTGTTGTCCAGGCGCTAAACTGCGGAGATGGGCCCACCACTCGTTCACTCTTTAGCGTAATACAGCGAGTGGGCCTAATAACAATCGATTTTTTAATTTTGCTTACAAAAACTCAGCTACCTTTTAAAACTCAAAAATTAATAAACAAAACAAACTGTGGTTGATCGCATTATGGATAAAATATTGATTAGATTACGGCAAGCGACATCAATTGCAATAAGTTTTACCTCGAAGCTAAAAATTGTGTGTTCTAGATATCGCCAACTTTAATGCATTTCGCAATGATCGAGTACAGACTAGGCTATTATAAATTTCCATCGCAAAGCATAGACATCATATCAAAAAATAGAAGCTCGAATTCACTGGTATTGTGTAAGTGTTCATGTGTGTGGTAGTTTTACAATAGAAAGCCAGGGTCAGTGGCGTAGCGAGAAATTTTATAGGGGAGAGGGAGGGGTATAAACTTTAAAAGCAACCAAAACAGTTTGGTGTACTTCAGTCATTTGGCAACACTTGTTTTTTTTTTACTGAAATGCAAAGTCAAAGGGCGGAGGGGGGTAGGGGTATTGTACAATGTCCCACTCCGAAATAGGCTCCTGCCACGAGTACCTCCAGAAATTTTTGATGGGTGAGCTAAAAAATAAAAATACTTATCTTGCAGTTTTGTACGTTCGCAAATATCGAAGTACTGATCTAATATATCAATATACAAGACAAAAAATTCTTTTGGAGGAAAGCATTAGTCCTCTCATAGACTCTCTCTTGGATTTTTCAAAGTGAGTATATCGGTATTACCAAAATTTGCGGGAAGAAGCTATCTTTCCCGGACGTTACATGCGTTTCGTGAGGGGACTTCTGAATTGATTACGTTTCACGCGGGGAGTATACTTTTCATGTGCTCGTAATTGGCTCTCCAGAAAAAAGAGTTTTCATTTCACTTCTATCTCTTCGCCATTTGTCTTGTTTGGGGAGTCATAGAGAAAATTATGCTGGAAGTTGAAAACAAATAATATCGTAATCATTGCTACATTTTGATGATAGTCTGTCTTATTTGAAACTTTTTTGTACGTATACCAGAAGCTTGTTGCTCATCAAAGTAAAAACGTTTGTCTATCATTTCTTCTAAATGTTTGTCAGTCATATGGCTGAGTATTAATGCGAGGAACTTTAGCTTTTAATTCCTTGAGGCAGGTTCGATTCTTGGCTAAAGGTGAACGAAATTTACGCATACCAGGTGGTTGCCTCAGCAGTTTTCTGCAATCGCTGTTGAATTTTCTGTTTACTATGTTGAAATAACTTCAGTTGCTCATTTATCTGTTACTTACACAACCATTAAAAATACACATCTTTTTGTCGTTAGTTCTAGTGGACGGGCAGTAAACTTGTGATGATGCAAAAACATGTTTTCAGAAAGCACTTTTTCACACAAAAATTGTGGACGTTCAACGCAAGAAGCAAAAAATGAATGGTTAATTTTTGGTCATTCGACTATGGTGGTTTACTTCCAGTAATGCCAGGCTGGAAAATGGAGATAAAGTTGAAAATTTCGTATAGATTAACGTTTGGATATGCTACAATTAAGACTGACTTCTTCATTTTAGAAGAAAGTTTCTGGCCTGAATTTCAGGTAGCCTAAAATAACGAAAAAACTACAGACAAAATAGCTCGGTTAATATGTTTGTTTGCAAGCAACCTCCAAACTTTGAAGATTTTTGTCACCGTTGACAATTTCTATAACAAACCAAGGCCGCGTCTCATTAGGGCTATGAATAATTGTTCGTCAACTGACAATTCGTCATGATACTAAAATAACAACAGATTTGTCAGCTGATGTCATTCCATTTTTCCAAGGTCCTTGAAATGCTTGGGTGACTGCAAGGTTTAAATATGTACTTGTGGCAATCTTTGGTGGCCAACAGTCCAATATATTTTGATCATCCTCAACTGTTCAGTATTAATGGTTGAGTGAGCAATGGACTTCTCAAGAGCGGTATTATCTCAAATTTTCTCAATTAAATTACTTTTTGTTTTTTCTGTCCGAATTCCAGATTCAAAATGAGCTTGTTGAGCGACTTTCTAGCCAAAAAATTGCTGTAAAAAACGCTCCATTATCAGGATTTTTGCTACAAAAACTTGTGTATTTAAACCACTGTTGAAGCTTTCGCATGGATGGTCTTGGAGTAACAATTGATTATATCAATCACCTATTTGCTAGAGAAGAGTTTTATTTATTTGATAAAATTATGTGCAGTCTCTGATAATTGATAAGTTTCTTGTGATTTGCTTTTTGCTTTTCTTATTGGACTTATTTTAACCAATCAGAGCACGAAATCTAGTCATGTGATTGATTAGTTGGCGACGGTTTAGCCTGGAGCATATGTAGTTTTGCTGAAGAGGATATATGCACAAAATCAACAAACTGGTTCTGATTGCTCAAGAGGGGCTTGAGGTGAAGCATAACGATTTATTTGTTGTGTTAATATGAGTTAGAGCCGATGCCCAAGTGCTTTACAACTTAGCAGGCAGCGTAATCCATTTGTTTTTGCTGTTTGTCGCATTTGTTTGCTTGATAAATGCGAAAACGATACAAAAACTATTTCTAAACCAATAAACGACTATAAAAAATGTCTTTGACTACAATTTATAATAAAAACTTGGTAATTTTGTTACAAAAATTTAATCAATCAATTCATCACGATGGTGTTTTCCCATCTTTGATTTCCCCATCTTTTTAGCCATGCAGTAGTGTGGCCGAAGAAGAGGGCAGGGGGGCAACGGGCACTACCTCCTTTTGCACTAGACTTGGTGTATGCCTAACGTCCTTAGCCACACATCTAAGGTTCTTTAAGTTTTCAGCCTACTGTAATTAACTCACCCTGCCCCCTTTAAATTTTATGCTCCCCCCTTTAAATTCATCCTCCCCCCTTTAAATTTTATGCTGGATTCGCTCTTGTTTTTTACCAGCAATGTACTACTTGCATTTTGCGTTGGTTCGCTGTTTTATTGCGTGCAAAATGTTTTTGTTCAGAATTCGATAAAATTTGTATCTACAGTATTGCGGCATTCGGTAACCAGGAGATCACAACAGCACAAATTTCTTGCTTAGCTGCAGCTAATTACCCTGTTCGTGTGTCCAATTTCAGTGGGTCGAAAGCTCACAGGCTTCCTGCATCACTATCAAATTTTTGATGTCATAATTGAAAAAAGGGATTATAACATCAAAAATTTAATTATGACGTACAAAGCCTGTTGGTTTTTGGCCCAAAATTGGACATAGAAACAGAGTAGATGCGTATATTGTGCAATGCGCTCAGTAATGCCATGTTTTTGTTTTTAGGTCAAGATAGAGTTAACTTTTTCTCATAGTTTATCACTTTGTGCTGTTATACAAAATAAACTGATGTGACAAATTGCATTTGGGTTAGTCTGTTCTTGATAAGTGAAAAATGCTATGAATGAGCAAGTTTGAAATGTCTGTGAGAGACAAAGCTTACTTTGAAGCCTTTTGCCTGATATTTGATAAAGATCTTTCCATTACCACGGAGCAGTCTTGCATTTCAAATGTCGGTTTTTGCCAGATTATTGTCTCGGTTCTGAAGAAAGGACAAAGTTGTAGAACTTAACAGTTACAATTCTGCAAATCTTTACGCCTCAGTCGGTTGCTCAATGCAGCATTTTTTATAACTTTTTGCACAGATTTTTAGTGAAGTTACTTGCATACGGTTTCAGCCACCAAAGGAGAATAACGGTATTTTATCAATTGTTTATTTAGCATTGTTTTGGCTTCACCTTTTACAGCACACCTGAACATTTTTTCAATATGTATTTTTTTCACACACATGTAGGATATCATGCGTTAAATGTTTTCAAGTTGATTTTAGTTGCTACTTGCTGGTCAGCATTCACAAGAATAATCAACCTAAATGTTTTTTGATATAAAAGACTGTTTTTCTGACAAATATTGCTTGCGCCTCGTGCTAACGATACTGCAATGTGAACGTGGACCGCTGTTTATACAATACTGAAATTTTAAGTGACTGTGCTATTTTTGAGTGTTTTTTTGTATCATGCATTTGTCATAGGTAATATTCATAAACTAATTGACAATATTAATTTTGCTTAACGTTTGATATTAATTTGCACGTGTATGTTATCATTTTATTATTGGCATATTTATCCTCCTATCACGAGAAAGCGACGAAGCGCTGTACGAGCTCGCTTAGGAGTTGCCGGCTATCTGTCCACCACACTAAGATGGGGGAACCCCGTTAAGTGCCTTTCCCAACGGCACAACACGTAAACTTGCCGGCTTGTTCTCCACACTGTCCCTTAAATGCTGAACGTCAAGCAGGGAAGCTGTGAATACCAATTTTAAGCTGTGAATATTGTACTCTACTCCTCATTGAGTAATGTTAAAGTCTCTTTTTTTTCATTTATTTATCATTATACAGAGCAGGTTGAGCTTATTTGAGATTTTTCAAAACGAATGATTTTTATCAGCATGAGTTTTTGCAAAAAACTTGGGTCGAATGTACACAAACTAAACAAACTTGTGAATTTATGCTGCTCAATCCATACCTAGAATTTAATGTGCAACTATGAGCGTTTTTTCATTACCTTAAGGTTGTATAGTTTTGTGCTTTTGTGATTGCTTTTATTTAAAAAAATTTTGTCGACATATGTATGATTATTAATTCATTTTACAGATTTGTGGTTATGAATTAATGTGGAGAATTGAATGCTTTTTCAATCTCTAAGAATAGACATTTAGGCCTTACAGCAATTGGACCTGAGTTTGTATAAAAACAAATCATTACAAATAAAATGTATCATTTCTGCTCCACGTGCGTACAGAAGCATTCCCAACAGCTTTGACGATAACTCACGCAAAAAAAAACGAATTTAAAAGAATTGGGTTACTTTGTGTGTTTAAAAACATTCGAAAAGTGATCACTTCTGTATTTTGATGAGTTGTCAATTTATCATAGTTTTAATGACTGCTCAATAAAAAAGTTTAGATTTCTAACCAATTATTTAATATCATAGTGCAGTGACATAGGCAGAGAAAGTGCCACCGGGGCATGCAACCTTTTTGAAGTTGGAAGACCTCTTTTTCAGAGATCGGGGTCTCTTATTGTCCGGCTCTGCCCCCCTGAATTATTTACTGGCTACATCCCTGTCTTAGCTCTACGCAAAGTTGATGGTGAAATTCAACAACAATTTTTCGCAAGTGTGGTACAAGTCTACGTAAAAATTTGAATATTAATCTATGGATACAATGTTGCCAACGTAGTAATTTTATTAGAAGATAATTATTACCACTTATTAGAACTCCTTAATTAAAACATAAATTCACCCAAAATGCTTCATGTATCTACCTAATCTTTATTATTATATTTTTATAAGAAAACGAACACAGGTAAAGAAGACGAAAAACAATGCGACACATTATCAACAGCTTATTTTCGAAAGTAGGCTAGTGTAAAGTTTGAAAATTAAGTATGCTACGTCATTTATGACATCGATTGAGAAGGTAACGCCACTACCTACATACTTAAATGAAGCTGTTTAAACAATTAATGCTATAGCATTGCCAAGGCTGTTCCTAATTTTTTGCAATATGTGTTGTAGGCCTACTGTGTTTTGTGGCTGCAAGTAAGTTAATTGATGCTTTTCAAACAATGAGCTCAGTTCACAAACCATAACAGCTGTTTTTTGGTCAGATAACTTCATAATTGTTTAAGCGAATATTTATCAATGAAGTATGTGATTAAGTTCGCAGCCTACACAAATTCCCGAAAAACGAAATTGTGAAATGAGTTGAAGATTTTGACTAAAATACAAAATGGCGGCACTTGATGCGGCGACGACGCCCAGTGTTAACACGGATTTAAACTAATACAATAAAGATGGACAGAACAAGACAAGATATAGTACGTGTGTGCATAAAGTCTTAAAATCATGGAAACTGAGAAAATTCTACTCGACCAAATCCAAAATCCACTCCAATTAGATTACTAGTGTTTGAGTAAAGCATCGTAAATCGTCACTTGACCAGTATAGTTGCATTATAAACCATTAATGTATATATCCAATGTTTGCAAAAGAGATCGCAAAAAGTACTAATTTCGAAGTAATATAAATAAGACGCACTGTACAAAAAAAACTACAGGTAAAAAGCAATAAAAATCTGCAAAAATATATTCTTTGCCAAAATGAGGCTATGTTATATATGAATATACCTTTCGTAAGGCCCATAACCATTCGTGGGGGATCGCATGTAAGGATTTGACGATAGAGAGTTTAGTTGCGTAGGAGTTTGTAATGTGGTAAAGTTACTACTTATGCTTGGAACATTAGAATTTGAATCAGCGTGGTATTGGTGCACGGGGCTACTAAAAGCACCTGGATAACCAGTTTTTATTGGCCATGAAGTTAAACGCTGTGGCCCGCAACCGATATAATTGCTGACCGATGATGCACCAGCATACCCATGCATACTTCCCAATGTCCCAGGTGATTCGTTATGCAAGGAATAGGGAGAAACAGCGGCTCCTGGTGAAGCTTCAGCTTGATTTGCAGACATCCCTCGGACCACTGCTGTGCCCATAGTCGAGTACTGACTGTTAGGACTCATAGGGTTTGCGTTTTCATGACCATGAGTAATTCGATTTGCTGATGACGGCGCATGGTCAGTAGTAGCGCTTTGACTGGACGATTGAAGATTGTTATTTCGATTTGCGGAATTAAAACTTGTGGATAGGGGTTCCGGTTGTCCGTTTTCAGTGGCACGAGTTGGTTGACCGATGATATTGTCAATGCTGAACATTCGGGGATTGGTAGGCTGTGCTGAAAGGCTTGCTGGGTAATGGCTCAGCATAGGATGAGAGGCTGGGCTTGATCCGACTGAGTGCATGATCGGTGACAAATAATTTCCTGCGACAATGCTTGGCTGGCCATAATACGAGTTGGCTGATGGGTGTGGCGTCCCGTATGCTTTCATTACGTTGGTAGGAGTAAAAGCGCTTTGATCCTGCATGTAGGAAGTCAAATAAGCTTTTTCTGTCTCACTTCGTTTAAAACGCTTTCGTCGACGCAAATATGACCCATTGTCGAACATATCTTCGGCTGCAGGATCCAGAGTCCAGTAATTACCTTTACCAGGCTTTCCAGGTTCTCGTGGAAGTTTGATAAAGCAATCATTTAAAGTTAGGTTATGCCTGATGGAATTTTGCCATTTTTTGTTCTGTTCTCGATAGAAAGGAAAACGTTCCATTATAAACTTGTAGATATGACCTAAAGTTAGTTTACGCTCTGGTGTACTTGCAATAGCCATTGCAATCAGAGCAATATAGCTGTATGGGGGTTTTCCCCGCTGTATTGGGCGCTTGCGTCGTCTTCCAGAGCTAGTTGTAGTTACAACGTCATTACTGTCGGTTACACTCTTTGAAACAGACGTTTCGTCATTTTGTTGATTGACTAAATCCTCAACGGCTGCAGCATTGTCGCCGTCTTTCAAGGAACGCTTGTTTTCGTCACAAAAAGAAGAATCCAAAGCTATGTCATCAACGCTGCAGTCACTGAGCTTGGCCAAAGCTTCACTATCATCCACATCTTCATCAATGATGGCGTCATCTTGTTTTGATGATGTACTCATTGGTGGATGAAACTGTGACTGATCGTTGTCTTGACTGTTCTGTGAATCGTTATATATTGGATACAAACTTCTATCTTTTTGGGACGGGTTTCCTTGATAAACATCGTTGCCTGGAGACGATATACCGCTGTTTACTGTTGGACACGGCATTTCACAAGTTGAGGATGGGTCTGGGGGACCAGTTCCTGAACTGGAGGTGTGTTGGGATGGGTAATGAGTCGGAAGATGAAACGAGTAATTTTCCATCATTTGAGACACATTAGGATGATCGAATCCATGATTGGAATGTGTAGCAAAAGAGTGTTCTGGATACTGATGATAGGAACCCATTGATAGTTGATGAGATGAGTTCTGGTGACGTTTGGACGAAGAATGAAGACGTGAAGCAGTATCGTGAGGATTTTGAATCTAAAAGCAAACAAACATATTGTTTGTATCTACAATAACAAATACAATTACAGTTTTGAAATAAATGTGGTTGGTACCAAATCATTTCATTTAGTTGTTTTTTCGGGAATCGTAACAGATAAATCTTGGATGTCAGCGACACGGCCTATAGCGGTGCCACGCGCACGTGACAGATCTTACGTAACGGGTTCGATTCACAGATGGTGCCAATCGCATGTAATAAATTAATCGGGTGGCTGCTGACTCAAACAGCGCAAACTCACTTTGCAGTTTTCCTCAATTACTGTTGCAATTTCTGTTCAACATAATTCGTAAATATCTTCAGTTATTTATTTTATTTTGAACCATAAAATGTCATAAAAAGTTTTAGCAAACTGTTTATAGTGAAATTTTTGAAGATGCTGGTATTTTTTAAATGCAGCCAAAAGTTGAACGTTTTTGTTAGGTTTTAACAGCTACATAGAACTTTAAGCCTTGAAGATTTTAAAGTGCTTGTAGGTTCGCCATAGTAGACAACCCTTTTAACACCTCAAATTTTAAAGAAAAAAAGCTACTGCGTATTTGGGTAAGTGAACTGATTATGTGTTTTAGCGACCGTTTCATAACCTATCAACACTTAAGTTTTCCAACCCACAATTACCACGGCTCTGCTTACTTTGCGTTTACTTTTTGTTGATCAACAGCACATTGAAGAACAAACTGCACTTTTTAAAGTTTTTGAAGGGCTAGTATGGGGTTTTAACAATCGCAGGGTTTTAGCAAATCGTGTAATGATAGGTTTGCCACGTTTTCAAACATTTTTTTGATTACAGGGATTTATCTCTCGCCACATGTGCTGTGAATTACATCGGAACTTTGCATTTTGAAGATAAACCAGAAGGATTAGGTTAATGTTTAAGGATATAACAGTGGTTTTCAACCGGAGTTTCCGGCAGTACAGCACAGGGGTTCTACAAGTTTACAACTTAGAGCTGGGTTCAAATAAATTGGCAAGTTAAATTAATCCACGGGGGTTCCTCGGGTCTCTGGAATGTTTCATTGAGGTTTTGCACCACCCGCACCACCAGAAAAGTTGAAAACCACCTGGATACAAAGTGCTAAAAGTTTTAATTCGCCGCTTTAGGTTTTACTACATTTTCAATTTGTCCAATGGTGGCTGCGTTCACACATGGAGGTTTTCGCAACCAGGCACAAAACTTCGTTTTGTTATTGCAGGCGCTATTTTAATTCTTTTCGAGCTTGTTTCAGCAATTCAAAAACCGAAATGGTTACCTTTTCGAATTGTTGAAACAGTTTTCAAAAATTTTAAAACATGCGTTCGCAAAATCAAAATCTAGTTTCGTGCCTAGTTGCGAAAACTGCTATGTGTGAGCGCGGCCGGTGAGAGTAAGCAAGTGCAAACCAGAAAAAAGCGCGCTGCTATAAGACGTTAATGGAGGCGCAATGCTGCAGCCCCACAAACTACTGTACATTTAACTTACTACGTTTTGAAAATACGCGGATCTGATTTTTAACGTTAGAAAAATTCAGTAAGCAAAATTTTGATTAAGCTCATTCAAGTAAATTTGCAATTTTTCCAACAATTAAAAAAAACTTGAAACTTTGATTTTCACCAAGCGATTTATCGTTGCTGGCGCAGCGCCAAAAACCAAATGTCGGTAAAATTTTAAAAATTATGGAAAAATACTCACTGCATTTTTGAATAAAAAACACCACACATTGAAAAACAAGTGAATGAGAAACATTGTATCACCCGAAGAGCCGACAACGGCGATATAGGCTGTAGTTGCATTTATGGAGCAGTGATGTTATTCAAATACAATACAGCCCCTTCCTAATTATAACTTTTGAACGCACTGCCAAAACCTTACTTAGTCGAAAAACACATGATTGCGTTAAAAATGATCCTGGCAATTGCTGCAAAGAAAATGGCGGCTTCGATGAACAAAAATTCTCTGTTTATTTTTGGATTGGCAACTACTGCAAACAAACCGCTAGTCGTTTAAGCAACCAACGAAATTCTATGGAGTTTGCATACTAGCCAGCAAAATTTCATGTGCCCTTGGACAAGAAATTTTATTTTAATTATTCCTGCGATTAAGTGTAAGCACGTCAGTCGTTTTCTAGTGATCCTTGGATAAAAATGACAGAAATTAATTATATCAAACTTGCAAAAAAAAAACAATTGTTAAATGAATCAAATCTTGTGTAAAAAAAATAATCTTAAGATTTTTATTGATCAACACTTTGGAAATTGAAGTGCGTTGTAATAATTCCACATTTGCATGTTGTCAAAATGACGAATAGGGCTGTTTTAGTGAAACGTCACAATACCCATTGTTTGGTTCCAAACAAACTGGATCCTAGCTTTTAAGGCTGGCAAAACACATTTAGTTAAAACTTGCTTCCACTAAACTCGTTATATCTGTCGAATTCCGATGCGTGCGCCGGATTTACTTCTAAATTAGGATGGCTCAATGTTTCACTACCGATTGGAGTCGCAGTTACAGTTTTCGCAAGTTAAAAAAAAATCCTAGGACTCAATTCAGTGGTTGAAGTCATGCACAAAACATTGAGCCATCCTAATTTAGAAGTAAATCCGGCGCACGCATCGGAATTCGACAGATATAACGAGTTTAGCGGAAGCAAGTTTTAACTAAATGTGTTTTGCCAGCCTTAAAAGCTAGGATCCAGGTTATTTGGAACCAAACAATGGGTATTGTGACGTTGCACTAAACAGCCCTATACGGTTTTAAAATCACTCAAATCAAATGCTTAGACAACGACCACAAAGTAGTGACTATAACCAGTGATGTACGCAGGAGAGGTGCTACACATGCTCTCCCTCGGGCTTTCTTCCAATACCAATTAAAAGCCTTTATGGCACAGATTTTCCAAAAAGCTGTGCCTTACTGTGGTAAAGTTCTTTCGCGCACCCGTCAGAAAATTTTCGGGGTCCGTTGCTGAGTGAGAAATTACACGATGTTGACAGAAGCATTGTTGTCATTTTTGTGTGAAATTACATCAGCAAACACAAATTGTGTATTTATGTGTAACATGCGCTGTCAGAGTCAATTTTGTGCGTGTTTTATTGACTCACGCTGCTACACAGAGTGGTTTAACTCTACACTTCTTTCAATATGCAGTCATTTAGAAGTATTAGAATAGTCAAGGTGGTGATTTTAGATTCTAAAATATATCAAAATCGGGAATTAATTTCTAAATTTTTGAAAAACGAGAAACTGTCAACAACAGAATTAGGCCATGCTTGAGTACCGGTATTAAGTTTAAAAAACGTTGTGTTATTCTTCACTCTGTTACTAATCATAGGCAAATTATGGGTGAGAAACAGTTATAGCCTAATGCGAGAATCGAACCCAGGCATATCTGTTCATAGGCAAAAAGGACCCATCACTTTATCGCTTTTTTAGAAAATATCCTGATTAAGGAATTAAGTTACCTACCTCTTTATAATACGTAAGCATAATGCGGTCTGGTCGGAGTTATTTACACACACTAACGCTGCTCATTGAAGCGTAACTATTTAATCAGTATCATAATAGATATTATATATTCAAAGTGTCTGTAATAATAACCAATTTATTATGCAAAGCACTGCTTTTTTATTTCTAAATTTTGGTCTAAAATCTCGTAGAATCTCCTGTCTTATCTGTTGCAAAGTAGTAGTTCGATAAATCATAACTTACAGTGTATTACTGTATCTTTGAATATCTCTGCATAATTCTATATTTTTCAGTTTTTTTTAGCCAGGTTTTTAACTATGACTCTCATTAAAACGTGAAATATGCTCAAGATTTTATAAAACTGGAACTACACCTGGCTTTGCATTGATCAAGACCGCCATTTTTTTTATTTGCGCTAGACTAATATCGCTAAGAAAACTAAATGCAGAAATTGTGCCTTTGTAGCAGAGAATTCGTTTTAAATTGATTAACACCGTGTTACATCTGTAAGATACAACCTAGCATTATTAACGCTCATTGCTTTAGACGTCTTTTGTTTTACAGCTTTATACTTCTGATATAATATGCAGGTTTAGCGTTGGGGTTTCATAATCTTCCACTAATTTTCTATGATCTTTCCTGCGAAAAGATTATTAAGTGAATGGGTGAATTTGGACCTCCCTGTCTGCCGCCCCAGCGCTATGGCGGCGAAGTAACGAGCCTGACTTGTTTGACTACAAATATCTCAGATTGAATGCTGACTCAAGCAATTTGAAAATACTGACAAAGACATATCTTGAAACGCCGCAAAGTTTCGGCTCCGCTCTGCTGGAAATCTTCAACATTTTTGCCTTTTTTCTTCAACTAGCATCAGTTTAGGTTTTTTTTTGCGATGAATAACTGGTTTTTACAAAATCACTTTTTTAACTTCGCGCCAGCAGCTTTTTTGCCAATAGTACCCAAACAGCAAATTTGATGTGTAGGAAAACACATACTGCATTAATATGTCTCTTCTTCCAGTGAAAAATAACATAAATCAATCATAAATCTACTTCTTTTCGTAAATCTTGTGGTACAAAGCAATGTAACCTGCAGTTGATTGAGCCATTGAATTATTTGCAACTATTACAGTTGTAACATGGACTTAATTTTGCTTAATCTTATCTACAACAATTGATTTCAAAACTTAGCATATAACTCTTTTACTATTTAAGCAAAGGCCTAAATTAATAAGCATAAATAGAAGATAACAAAACAAAAATACCGCGCAAATAAAACAAAACTAGACTAATGTTGCTAATTGCCATAAACAGGGTTTGGACAACTTATTTTCGTTGATATTGTTGCAGCACTGGGTAGCACAAACTAACTTTATATGTTTGTTGGAGACTTGCAAAATCACAACCGGCATGATTTTTATGTAGGCCGACTTTCTTTTTACTAGTTACTAATTTCATTTCATATTTTTATAAGTTTTTATCACGGTTTTGCATTTATAAATTCACTAATTCGTGCAATGTATATAAATCTCAATGAAAATAAATAAGACTTATGGATGTCTCCGTAAATAACGATGTCGTTGAAATACGAGACAAGGGCCAGTTAAGATCCATCTTCACGGGGTCGATTCTTGGCTAGTGCTGATATCATTTGGACGTTTTTGGATGGCTGATGATGCAAAGAGCGTGAGTTCACTTTGCAGATTTCCTCAATTACTATTGAATTTTATGTAATGTTTTGAACACAGCCTCAGTCACAACATTTCATTTTGTCAAAAGAATTTGCCTGACAACAGGCAAAACGAAATTGTCTTGTATTTATTGCTAAATTCTTTTTAAAAATCAACTCTTCATCATCATTAATTACATAAACTATGACGCATTTTACCTCCACGCTTTGGGTGCACATATCTTTTATATCTTCTCCCTTCACTTTGGATAGGATGGCGTGATCTCTGTCGGCTTCCAGGTTTAATAACTCGGACGAAGGGCATTGTAAGACCAGCGGAGGCAATCTGATGCCAGGAAGAGGTGCGGTCGAAAGACCTTGAGAATTGCCTCCATTTTTTGTTGAGGTATGACCCACATCCGGGGAGCATTTGCAGTTTTGCCCCAATAACATTGGACTCTGAAATGAAGGGTCAGATCGGCCCGAAAAGCCTCCGACTATTGTCTCAAGACTCTCATGTACAGAAACGCTGCAAAAGCCCCCCGAAGATTCATCTTTCGTTATTTCGTAATTTGCAATATTGGAGAAGGGAGGAATTAATGCAGACCTAGGTAACAACTCTGCTTGATTTGAAAAATAAGCTTTGCTCGTAGAGTCAATGGACGCTCTGGAACAAGAGTGCTCGGAGGTGAAAACTTGAAAATCAAGTTTGGAACAAGTATTTTTGAAATCTTCAAAAGGTGTGCGAAAGTTTTTGAGTTCGGAGCGAGAAACGTCAATTGACCGATTGCTGACTCTTTCGTCAAGGGGCAGAGAAATTTCCAAACCCCGATCTCTTCTCATTAACTCGCCCGAAGTTTCGCTTCTCGGTGAAGGTGAAATATCAAAGCAAGAATAAGGTGCAGAAGTTCCTGCGGTAAAATACGAATTGTAATTATAGAACAGAAAAATAATGAGGATAAAATTTCGCTAACTTGGTTTTCAAAACGCATCTTTTTGATAAGTCAACTTTATCGTTTATTCAATTAAATTGTCATACCAAATTAATTGCAAGCAAATTATCATATCATCATAACTATTTTGTGTCGAAAAATCGTAACCTCAAAACATCTATTCAGCCTATTTATCGTGGTGATGTGCCTTGTTCTAAATTTACCTTACAATACAAGGATTTGAAATGAACAATTTATTTTGTCTCTATACGAACAAATGTAAATTGTGCAAACAAACAAAATTAAGCTTAAATGTTTCACATTTCTTACCTTCATCAGTTGTTCCGTCATCAGCAGTAGGTTTGGAAACGGGTTCGTAAGATTTCAATTCCGACAAAGTCCTTTCGTTTTTTTTAGTAAGTTTAGAAATGAGAGATTCCTTATGGTAGGAACTGGGAGGTTTTGGAGGGCTACCAATTTGAAAAACTTGTTCCGGCCCGCAAGAAGTCGAACCCTCATCAACGTCGTTATTTATTAAATGAGGAAACACATCAATTGATGCGGCAGCCATTAAAGCAAATTTCTTTAAACGATTTTAAATCTGTAGTTCTTAAAAATAGTAAAAAGTTTTTGATGGTCAAAATCTTGCGCTAAAAAATCTTTCTCCAGAAAATACTGAAGCCTAAGAGTTCAAGACCCACAGCATTATGTAGAATTTAAGTTCCTCATTATCCCAAACGATAGTACATATGATTTCCTGAAATCACTTCTTTCTCTTATGGGATATCCGGAGTTAAAAGAATATGAATTACAGGGAAGAGTTTTTTCATGGCATTCTAAACTCTTTAAAATATGCAAAAGCGCATGTTAAAAAAAATTTTTTGAAATTTATTGCTGGTATTCACTCTTTTAGTTTCTCTGCTCTTCACAGACTAGGTTCCTACGCTGACTTTACTTTGACTTGATGAATTTTATTTCCTGACAGCCTGTTCGTCAGCACTACCGCAACGGCACACAAGCTATATGTCGTCACTATTGTAACTTCATGAAGAATAAAGCTTTCAACATTATATCACAATGCTCCTTTTTTAACGGCAAATGTCAGAGCCAAAAATCAAATAAACTACTAGGTTTTGGTTTTGCTTCTCTTACACATATTTTTTGTTAACATTAGCCTAAATATCTACAAAAAGAAAAATTTTTCACCTGTTTCACCGTAAAAATTTTTTTCTTAGTCGGCTATAGGCATCCAATAATAATTCTTTAAAGTTTTTGTTGGTAAAAAAAAAATAAACATTCGAAAAAACTAGAGCTTTGAAATAGCTTCAGAGGGGGAAAATAATTTGTTTTGATTTCTCTTTTCATAATAAGCGATTACAAGTAACTGTATGTTCTAAGCCTAACCGGTATCTTTCTGTGTACTCTTGCTGAAATCACAAGTGACCACGGCAAGCTTTCACACCTTGCCATATCAACATAGAACTGTGCTTGGACAAAAAGAACTGTGCCAGTTTGTAGTAGAAGACTCAAGAGCTCTCTAGTACTATTTCTTATTATGAGTGTCGCAAAAATAATGACCTGGCAAATACCTATACGCAGGTGATATATACGCAATGTTATTTTGAATGCTCGAATATCAATTCATTACCACCTCAAACAAAATATACCTTTATTAATGCAAGTCTGGATTGCATAACATAACAATGGCAGTAAATGGTAATTTGTTAATTTTTGATTGAAATGTACAGTTTTTGACAAAAAAAGTGTCGAAAGTGAAATCACAAGAATAAATATCACCTTCACGCTCCACGAGATCACGACGCTTTTCATGCGTTCTTATTCAAAAATTTTCTGATTTTCTACGTTACCAAATTTTTTTTCCATTTTTTTGGTTATAATTAGATCAAAAAAATATTTCTTTCGTAGGCCTATTGTACTATTAAAATTGAAGGGAGACCAAGTATTTGATTATTTTGCATAATTGTATAAAAAATACAATTTTCTCCACGAATTCACCTTATACCTAACGAAGTGTCTAGCCTAATTCTCAAAAAGTTTTCTTAAAATTATTTTTGAGAAATAACATACAAAATATAAGATAAATTATGGCGCATTGGATATTCATAATGGAATATTCATGCTGATCATTTTAGAAATTTATATTGCAAACCAAAAAATTGTGGCAATACAATAGGAATGCAAAGAACAGCCTACACAAAATTTTACTAGGATCATTTACCCAGTCCACATGTCCAATTTTAATGGGTTTCTGGCCCGCCGTTCTTGAATCTTGCATCATGATCAATTTCTTGATGTTGTAATGACTTTTTTAACTATGACATCAAAAAATGATTATGATGCAGAAACTAGAACCAATTACGACTCGCGGGTCTAACACCCACTAAAATTAGACATGTGGACAGGGTAAGTTAATTGTATCCAAATATGTGAGTAAACTTTTGATATTTCGGTAAAATGAATACTACTTACAGAATGTAATCAATTCGGGCAATGTTTGTTTCAGTTAAATTTGGAAATAGGAGTTCCTTCAAAATTTTAACGTTTTTTACGATATTGTCACAATTTTCCTCTTTGAATCGGCGGTTGACTTCTTACTAACAATGGAAGTATCAGTTAGAATTTTTGTATTATTTCTTTTTCGAAACCTATTCTGGCGCTACTGTTGGCAGGCGGGCACTTAAAATAGGATTTATCGGAGTGTTTTACAACGATAGCATCATTGATTCTTTGACTCGATTCGAAGATTTAAATCGCTTTTTATGACGTCATAATGCACCTTCGGACAAGGCGACAAAGCTCGGACAGAATATTTTTGTGGAGTCTTTATTGTCTTGCGCACGCACAAAGCGGATTCGAATCGACAGCATTTGTTTGAGGATGGAATTAAAAGCCCAAATGGGGCCACAGCGGCCTTGTCATCACCGTTTACCAGCCATACACTGAATTCATTCGCAATTGGCTCAAGCTTGACTTACATAATTGCGTCAAAATGTACCAAGGGCTATTTTTTCATTTAGGCAGGAAACAGCTAACATTTTTGTCAATCACTAGACCAAGATCAAGAATTATTTTCACCACGATTCACGTAGAATCTACTGATCGGCACTTATAGTAGCAGACTCGTAGGGGCAAGCCCCAGCTTGAAACCAGAATATTGCCAATGTCTCAATAGAATTGAAACTTATGAATTTTTGAAAAGCGATTTTTCGACTAACTGTTTGTTTAGCGAATCAATCTTCAGTATATGATGAGTATCTTAGAAATGAATTAAAATTGAGTAATTTCATGAAAGATTTTTGAAGTTTTATCGTTTCGCAAATACTCTATTCAAGCTACGTGAAAATGCAGAAGGCAAAAATATTTTTGGATCAGCGAAGCTATTTTTCGCCACAATATTTAGCGACGGTTAATTTTTGTCACAATATTTTAAATTTCGATATCAAAAGGTATCTGTGTGCAACACGACCTGTACCCAGGGGTGCCTTGGTAAAATTTGAACTAGGGGGCCCTGTATAATGCCAAAAAATTTATTATTTTTTATCAGATGTTTCTAAACTTTTTCAGTTACGCCCTCTTTGGTGTTATAGTTATTTTTGTCCAGGCCCCACCACCAGTACCGAGTGAAGACTGTTGCCCCTCCCCTCCGAAAAAGCTCCAGATGGGATCCTTTGATATCTACAAGCATTTCAGCAGTTTCACGCTTTTTGGACTCGGTTACCAACTTTCCTTATTAGCTGTATTATTTCAAGGGACGTATCCAGAGATTTCCTCAGGAGGGGCGCCCAAAACTTTAGTACACGCAGTTTCTTTCGGTGTGTGGCAAAATGAGAGCAAATTTAAGGCAGAATAAAAATCAAAGATGACTCTAGGGGGGTCCGGGGGCATGCTTCTCAGGAAAATTTTTGAAAGTTTAATTGCAATTTACATCAAGTAATTGCAATTATAATGCTTTTTCAGGAACTTTTTGACAACATTTTCTTTAAAATTTTTTGCCTCTAATTGTGAGTCTTATACAACAATATTAGTGGGGCCCCTACAAATGCCCCCCTTCGACCGGAGAGACCGAACGCAGAAAATATAACAATTTATTTGCAATGTCTTAATCGACTTAATGGTAGGGATGCAGCTGTCTCGGGAAAACAAATTTTGATGCTTGACGAAAAAAAGATTTGAAAATAGCCTACACATTCAATCACTAAGTCACTGCTATGCTCACGGTCCCCTTGCAAATCAATCAATTCTTTTATTCTTAGATGCGAATTAATCACAGAGCGACTGCGTTTCAGAGAAAGAAAAACTCAAGAAAAGGAACCTTTTACGAAATACGTTCACAGGGACTTGGCCGATTTAAAGAGCCCCCCGGACAAACATTTTTTTAGAACTAGGGGGGCCAAGCTCCCCACCAAGGCAACCCTGCCTATACCGTAAATTTATCGTGATGAGTTAGAGTTGCATTAGGTCTTACATACTTTAGCCCATTGCTTTTTAATAAAAAAGTTACGATGTCAGCACCCAACAGCTATAGGTTAAAAACAGACGGAAAATATTGTCTTAATCCGAAGTTTGTACAATAACTTTACAGCTGGCATGTGATAATTTTTTATTATATAGCCGCGGTATCACAACAAAGCGTGTAACGAGTGGCGGGGCCCATTTCCGCGGCTTAGCGCCCGGACTACGCAGCTCCGAAGAAACGCCGTGGCGACACTGTGTACGATTTAACCGGCCAGGGAATCGAGCCCCAGACCTCCCGCACCCACAGCCTTGTGCTTAACAACCGAGCTACTACGCCGGCAAAATTCGAAAATTGAGTATCTTTTTCGTCTATAACTTTTTAAAAAACAACCACCATACCAGCATCGGTTCTAATTTAATCACACCATTTCCCACACTGGGCACATGCAAATTTAAAACTGACCATCTTGCTAGGATGAAAATAAAATTATTTCACAGAGTGGCACGTGAGCTTCACGGCGAGGCCGCGTGCGGTCTTGTTTAGTTTATTTATTTAGATACGCCGTAGTAGCTTTATTAGAGCTAAGCAAATAATGAGTCGGTTAAGGATAAGGTAATCTAGACAAACTTTCCGGAATGTTATTTGAAGTGTCATCAGAAAATAATTTACTGTGATGAAATCAAAGCCACCAATAAACCCTCATTATACTAGGGACTAGCAGACCTTAATAAGATCGTACTTGTAGGCCTATATAAAAAAATAATTAAAAAGAACAAAAATTTTTTCTATGCTTGCGTTATTGCGTCAAAGCGTGTAACGAGTGGCGGGGCCAATCTCCGTGGCTTAGAGCCTGGGTAACACAGCGCCGTAGAAACGTCGCAGCGGTGGCGAAACCGTGCCGATTTGATCGACCCGGGATTCAAACCACAGACCCTCCGCACCGATCGCATGTTATAACAACTGAGCTAACCGGTCGGTGAAAATGAAAAATGCAAACAGGCCGACTCAAAATTTGGTCCAGTTGCGTCCGAACGACAAAGCTAAGAAAACACTTCGGCAAGGTCTGTGGCACTAGTCGTCAACCAAGTCACAAATTTCAAAATTTCCTATTTATTGTGTATTCAACATCATACCACGATCAACAGACACGCGTCTTCAGTGCTACAAAATCCTGCTAAAATAAATACTAGAAGAAGCTTCTCGAAACACACAATTTGTAAAATGCAATGCGCTAAGTCGCTTTCAGTGATAAAATCTCTTAATTCCACACAAAAACACAATACACTGCTTCCACGACCATAGTACTACAATATAAAATGTTACTGTATTTAGAGGAAGAAGCAAACTATTTTCTGTATTCACAGCTAGTGATAAATAACTACTCCCATAAAACTGCACATGGAAAAAGCATAAGTGCACTGCAATTAAAACAACAAAACTAAACACATAGATACGTTAAATTACTTGACAAGACCAGTATCTCAATTTTAGCGCTATCATAGATGAGTTCGAATCTAAGTAGGATGTTTATATGTTGTTAAGCTGGAGTTAACTTGCCAGCTGTCATTACAATTAGGCCTATAATGCAAATCATCTTTACATAAACTGGGCTAGAGCTAAATATCTCAAAAAGTGTTTATCACGTATGTATGAGAAGTGATAATTAAACTAAATACGAGCCAAATTTGAAACAAACAGTGCTTCGTCGAGTGCATCCGGATTCGGACTACATTACGGACACGTGTACCACAACACGGATATAGCATTTTCAAGGATGGAATGGGAAGACATGAATCAAATATGAAAGACGCATTAATACACCAAAGCAGCAACAAAAAATATTACGCAGGAAAATTGTCGGCTTCTAAGTATGCTATTAAAGGTAGAAATTGAAGCAGTCTAGGCCCTAGAGGACCATTGTTAGCTAAGAGGGACAAATTCTACGGTCTGAGTAAGATGTAGCCTTACAAGTCTATGCGCTTTTTGAACTGGTCAATCAAAACAGAAGCAACAAGTAACTAAATTTAGACAAAATGGACGGTGCATATTTTTACGAATTATATTGTTCAACATTCATAACCATTTAAAAGGTAGCAGTTCCAAACAGTTCTAGAATAAATTGGACAAGATGTTAGTTTGTATTGAGAAACTTTATGATTTATGAAACTATAAAGATTGCAGTCTAAAAGAGACTATCTTCTACGCATTACCTTCACAAAAGATGTAACAGCATGTCTTAAATTCTCAGTTACGCAAGTACAGCCAGTCAAGTGGTTTTTGAAACTGGGCTCACGATGGTTTATGATCAGGAATGCTATTCCTGGACCCCTGAATAAATCTAAATAAATTGAATATTCGTACCTATACGTTGTGGTACGTGACGGAGTCGAAAGAACGTATAGGAGGAACGAAATTTTGCATTAATACGCCTTGATTGTCTGGTTTTGCGTCTCCACCAACATTTGTGCGATGATGAGCATGAGGAAAGGGTCCGGGAGGAGGAGGAGAAAAAGTTTGATCCACATCTAAGACGACCGACTTTGGTACTTTAACAGGTTGATAATATACTACGTCTTGATGGTGTGGTTGAGATATCTTGGCATGAGCTTGATCATATTTCGCCTAAACGATAGCATGCGAAGAGGTAAACCACACTATTTCAAGTTATTGAAGAATAACAATTGAGGTAGACTGAGAATTGAGCTTACACTCTTCGTGTCGGCAGCCAACTGGTACACAAGTAAAATGCAATCATCTCCAACCTTAAATCGACCCGTTAATACAAAATGAACTGTTAAATCATAGATACTGCGGAATAGACAATCCTGAGGTGGGTAAAGCGAGATGAAATAAGAGCTCCCGGGTTCGACAACCCATCATTTTGAATTATATGTCACCCTGACAAATACCAGAAATTTCTTCAGAATCATTATCTACAACTGCTAATTGTAAGATAAAGAAACAGTAAGACCTAAATCTACTAAAACTAAGACCCATACAAACATTAATGACAACAAAATTGCGAAGTTGTAGAGCAGAAATTTAGGTCAAAATAACATCAAAAAATTGAAGCAAAAACTGGTCTCATAAATCCTTCCAAATCTGTCATCTCAATCTTAATCTTGGTGAACAGAACGGCAATTTGAAAGATGCAGGAACGAATAGGAAGGCCGAAAATAGGCAATCGTGTGGAAAGCAATCGAGGCAGTACTAAAAAGCCAACAGAGACACTCAGTCTAGCTCTTGAGAAAGTTACGAGGTACTCAAGGTAGCCTGTCGATCTAGTTGATTAAGATTGCTTAATCTCATATTTTCGAAAACATTCAAAACTATTGATAAATTGATGAGAGGAGCAGATTTCAAGCAGCAAAAGTAGCATAGACCGTATTCGTTTTTTGTTTGCTTCCTATGCACGTAACGACATCATCAAGTCGTTTCGTCATTATTGCACCCAGTTTTACAATTCGATCTTTGACTAAATTTACTTAATACTCTAACGCATTTTTATGTGCTTCCAATATGCAGCAAAATTGCTTTGATCGAAAATTATGACAATCCCGCATTGTATAATCATGTTGTCATCTCTGAAAATCAAAAAGAAGTAAACAAGTCTTCCGAAGATGAAAGTGACTACCGTAGGTCGCACGTGTAATCAAAGAATATTTCGTAAAAGTTAAAGCCAAACAACAATGTTTGCCCTCAAAAACTTTCGACAATTTAGTAGCCATTTAACGTGAAACAGTAGCCTACTCTCACACTTTCTTCAAAATAGAGTTCATAAGCATATAAATTTAAAATCGCGTGATTTTATTTTGCGACAGAATCACCTACATTGTTCTCAATGGCGACAATATACTACTTTGTCGATGAAAAATAAACATCAGATCACGGGAAGCCGAAATACTATTGTAACAAAGCATGGAACGGATCAGAGCCCATTTATCGATATGCAACGTCAATTTTGTGTCGCCTATATGTCTACGTGAAAGAGTTGAAGAGAGATTTAAAATTGGGATGAAAAATGAACGTCTGAGTGCGTCGAGAACCGCTTGCCACGTTCGAAGTTTGACAAAGTACCATTGGCAAAGCAAGGAGGCCCAAGGGGGCCTAAAAGCCCCGAAATTTATGGCTATACATAACAAATAGATAGACTAGTAACTCAGATTCTGCCGAATCCAGCAATTTTTCAATTCTTAGTCTCCCGCCCCCCAAATTAGTGTCTGGATCCGCCAGATACTAGCTGTTAGGTTAAGGACACATAGCAACTTTCTGGGAATTTAGAAGATAGGCATAAGTGAGATTGTACGATTAAAAATCACAATACAAGTTGTCATACTACTATCAGAATGGGTTCTACACATATTTTTCAGAAAATACATAGATTCTTTCTCCCTTATCATTTGGAAATAACCCAGCAGATCATTTATGCGTAGGTATATGCAATTGGGCAAAACAAAAACGATGGACAATGTATGGAGCTAAAAATATGCAAAATGTGACAAGTGTCGCTTGACACAAAAGCTTTCCCTTAGACCACACACCCCATTACTGACAATCGATAACACTTATACGGTGCACGTGTAACGAAAACAACTATAATAATGACATAACAATGAAATTTTCACATCAGTCTACTCATAACGTCTCAAGCAACTCGACAAGGACAATATTGATTGGATTATATCACGAGTCAGTCACGACACTCTCCATTTCGCTGAATGGAAAAAAATTCCCACGCATTTTCCAATCTTTGTCATCACCATGCAACAATTAACTCATAGATATGAAATTTAGCGTGACGTACTAACCCCCCGAAATGAGGCATAGAGGGTCTTCACGAAATCCCCCAGACATCTTTTCTCAGCACCCATCGTAAGAATGTAATCACAGTAAATTTGAGAGCGATTGAAAACAAAAAATTACTTGTATATTTTACCGGTAAGATTCGGAAGCAAGTTTTCAAACTGCATTAATTAGCAATCAATTTTAATCGTGGAAGTAACGGCACGAGGAGGCAACCCAACGATGGGACCACACAGACGACAACTATAACCCGTCCATCAACCATCAGCACTAATTGAACACGTAACACGACGAAATTTTAGGTAGATCACCTCAAAAATAATAATACCATGACGTAAGTGGTACTAGGCCGCAATTTGTGACCTCTGTGCTGTTTAATATAAAAATGCTTAGATAAACAGCGTAAAATCACGTGGTTTGGCAGCTTGTATTGCCTGGAACGCATGACTGGATCTGGGCAAACAAGAGTAAAACTTAGCTAGTTAAAGAAACACGACCAACCATCAGTGTATGATAAGAGGTCGATACACAAACATGTTTAGACAAGTTAAAGCTATTGTACCTCGACTAAACCGCTCATCTCAGAATTCCCAGCGCCTCAAGAGCATCTGGGCCTGCTGAACGATGCCAGTAAAACTGAAGAAGTCAGTGCAAATGATAATAAAAACCTGTGCAGGTGCTAATGTTCTATACGCCTGATTAATCATCCCCTGTTGTAGTTTTAGCAAAAAGCTTCAAAATTTAGCGATGCTATTTAAAATATCGCGAACGTTTTTTTGTGACGGAGAGCCAGATCAATTATGTCAGTTGCCAAGGTTTCTCAAGCCCGAAAAATCAAATGCGTTGTGAAATTTTTGACGTGACATGTTTGTATAAAAATCTTTCACCGATAAAATTCAGTTCATTAAATCATCATATAATACAATTAAGGCTAACCTACATACATACGAAAATTTCCCATGACATAATAGCTAATGGTTGCTCAAGTTTAACGAAAAGTTTACTGCGGAAAAAGTTAAAACCGGAATAGCATACTTCAATAAAAGTTGATACGAAAGCATAATTCCATTTTTTAACATGGTTGCATTTTACAATTTTGCAAGTATTACCCACTTCATCGACAAGCCATCTTTAAAGTTTTTATTTACATTGCAAGCAAAACCATACGTTCATACTGCGCGTTATCTTGGTCACACGACACTACTCGTATTTTGATAATTATCATAGCTTCTGCCAGCTTCTTGTCAGAAAATATTAATTGCAGTAGGAGCTATATTATCCAAGACAGGCTAGCTTTTTAGGGAATATCAAGAGGATAAAACCTGAATTTAATTTCTTGATTTCCAACTCTGCGAAAAATTTTAACCATCCTTCTCATATACTGCAAATTGCAGCTGCATTCTGGATTATTGCAGACAAAAAATTTAATAATCGTCGCCATTGATGATCCAACAGGTATATATCTTCCCTGTCATAGCTTAGCATAGCAGCTTACATAGCTGGTCTGCAGAAGAATCATTGATACCATAGTTAATACTATGTCTGTGTACTTTGTATCAGGGCTTAAGCGTAATATCTTGTTGGGGTCACAGAAGCTTTTAATAGGAAATTCCACTATCACCAGTGTTTGTTCAGACAGTTTAAATAAACTGCATGCTTGTATCAGTCACTAAAGCGTGGAGTAAATTGATCCTAGGTAAACGAACGGCACGCGCTACACATACGGTAAACTAAAGCGATTCAAAACAAAAATGGCGCCGATATATTTGGGGAAAAAATAAGCTGCAGTATAATTATTTAACAATTATACAGTTGCAGTACTATTACACTCATAAGAAAAATCTATAAACAAGCAAAAAATACTTAGCCTGCAGCGACAAGAATCAGAAAAGCAGCCGATGGGGTCTATAAGTTCGAAACAGCACTGTTCAGCTTCATGAAAAATGTATTTGTAGCAATGATGTGGAAACTAGCTTGGTGGGAATTTGCCATCCAGTGTGGAATTTTAAAAAAGTTCTTTTTCGTGTAGTTGTGACATAAATTAACAGATAACTTCCCAAAGTGAAAATGGGTTTTTGAGCGCAAAAAAATGATAGAAAATCAAAACTATGTTTTCGTTTCGGTTTTCGAAAAGGCTAGTAGAAAAGTTAAAACTTTTATTGTACTCGTTTATCACGCCGAAGCGTGTAACGCGTTGCGGGGGGCGTATCTTCGCGACTTAGCGCCTGGGCAAAACAGCTCCTACGAAACATCCTAGCGGTGGCGAGCCGCTGGCGACACTGCGTTCGACTTAACCGGCCTGAGAATGGAACCCAAGACCTTCTGCACCGATAGCGTTGTGCTTGACAACTGAGCTAACAGGCTGGTGGAAAAACGTTTAAATGTTCGTCAATTCCAAATGTAAGACTTACTAAAAAAAATATGTGAATGCAAATACAATGCTCATTTGATCCCGTAGCTTTCTGCAAACCAAAATTGCTCTCTTTCGTAATTTTGATAAACAATACGCAAATACTGATAACACTTAGAGTTACACTCACAAGAAATCAAGACACATATACGAACAAAATCATCAAATATGTCAGAACGGTGTCACAGTACGCAAGACCAATTTGCTTTCAAGTCAACTTTGAAAGTTCCTTTCTTGACATTTTTTGTTTGCTACAGACTAACTTATTGTAGCGCAAAAACTACAAGCATTTTAGATATTTGGTTTCACTGCAGTAGAGAGGTGCAAAATTTTTTGTGTCTTTGAACTAAATAATTTAACGCTGAATTGAGCAATGATGCATAGCTTCCAAAAGCGCAACCAAATTACAAAAATTCGTTAAATATCAGTCGATGAGCTGGGTTTTTACGCATTACGTCAAAAGGAAACAATGCTCAAAGTTTTAACCGTGAGCGGGAATCGCAAATGAGCCGAGCCATGCGCTATCATCCATCAATGTAAATGTAGCCCGTTCATTGCAGCAGAAAGAAGTGGTGCTGTAACAGCACTAACTTTGCGCCAAGACGGCACCTTTCCACGATTTAAAGTGAGACTATGAGCCACAGCTTCTGTTTACGTCGCAAATAAGAAGGGATATCCAAAAATAAGATTGACAAGCGCAAGTCCTCGCAAATTTAATAGGACACAAAAACTTTTAATGGATATAAGAAAAGCTTAATATGAAAGAACGAAAATCCAAAAACTGGTACCAAGATGTCCGGAAGATACAGTTTGAAGTCGCTAAAATAATCTTTCGGAAATACTTTATTTGCAAAACGTTGCATGCTCCCCACACAAGCACTATCAATACCACAAAAATAAATTAAAACTACTCTTCTTTTTCCGCTGCCAAAACTAATATAGTAAGTTTCAAGAATTTCGCTGTTAAGTAATAGAAAAAAATAACATTATTTTCAATTTGGGTGGCAACTTGTGGTAAAAACTTAGTAGGCAAAGTTTTCGGACAAAACTCATCTCACAAGGCAAAGAAAAGACAATGTACTTCTTCACATACAGGTAGGGTTTAAAGAAAAAAATAATAGGCTAAAAAAAGAGCAAATAACAGTTGGTTGAATGAAGAACAAAGCTTTTAGCAGCTGAGTGAAATAGAAAAATGTTTATCAGGATTTTGATCTAAGTCTGGACTTGGAAGGTGATCAGTCCGAAATAGCTCAGCCAAGCTCACACACATTAAGCAATATTGCCGACTAAAATATCTACTTCCAAAACGAAGACAATACAAAAGCAAAACTACCCAATAACCGAAGTTGTCAGTTTGTTTTTACGGCGTCAAACTACACTCTGCACAATGCGCCGTTACTGGCAGTTTTTACAGCGTATCAAAATTATGTCAGTTTAGTTAAACTGTCACTTATCAGCCGTAAATGAGGCAGGTAGCTTGTTAAAAGCTACCAGAAAAGCGAATGAAGGAAACAGAACACGCTTAAAAATGAAGTTTTTCTCCGGCTAACACATGACGCTAAGAGCACTGCGAGACGGTGACGAATCAGAGACAGGCATTCCTCAGACGTGACCCGGTACATCGCTACATCATCTATTGGGCAGACCGCATCCAAAACAAAACGATTTTTGCCAACGAAGATTACAAATAACTTTCCCACACACGTTGGGAAAGCTTGCACATCGAAAATCAAAGTAAAATAATGGGTTTCAGCAAGATCAAGATCTGAGCTATAAACTAAATGACAGAAGCACCCAATGTGAGACATTGATCAACGCATGCACAGAATTCCAACAAAGAATTTTCAAAATTAACAAGCAGATCTAGAGAAAACCAAAAAGTAGCTAAACTTTGTCATGCCATCACGCGGACATTTATTACCATTAGCAGTGAAATAATGCTATAAAATTTGTCGAAGGTAAAACGGCAGTTTTTTTTATGCGAACAAGAACCCTGAAAAGCGCGATCATGCAAGACAGCCTGCATGGTTGTATTGCTTTAAATCAATTTTATGCCAAATTGGCAGTCACAAAAAAGCCTAAGATGTATGGCATTGCATATTTATCTAGGAGTAATGATTTCAACTACGTTTTTAATTAAAAAAGCCTGTCTGCGCAGCTTGAACTGCATGAAGCGAAAACTTACGTTTTGACTGGCAGGAACAACATTCTACTGAATTCAGTCAAGTTAATCCTTGACTGCAAAAACATAAGACAGGTGAGACTGTGCGGCCATGTTTCCAAATTACTTTAATTACAAAAAGATAAAGTTTCTAAGAGTTCTCAAATCCATGAAGACAGATGGAAAAAAACTTGTAAACGTAAGCAAAAACCCAAAACATGGCCTGCAATTGGTAAAGCGAAGCGAAACCAAATCACAGTCAGAAACAAGTCAACAAAGTTGAAGGCTTTGTGGCTGATGAGAAACATCGGTGATATACTTTGAAATATGACGCTTGATTGGGTAAACAAGAGGCCGAGGCCAAGAATGGGTGAAGCCATGGCCTTGTCGTTACAAGTACGCTCTCAAATCTGACCCACTATTTAGGACGGTGGATGCAAAATGGAAGGTTTGATTGAGAAAAATTGCGCGTGGGAACCTGACGCTTGCTTGCTGGATCGCTAGCATTTCCGTTTTGGAAACATAAAAACTAAGCCGGTCGCAACCAGATCAAACCGGCTCCAGCAAGCTCTTCAACATCATTCATGCACATAAATGAACAGTCGTCGCCAAGCAATTGATAGGAGAGCAGACATGTTTCAATTATCGTGCAAAAAAAGACAAGAACTGTTTTGTAAAACTTAGATACGAGGTCAAGTAACCAGAACGTCCAAAAAAATTCGTGCAAGTAACAAATCAACCTTTGACGAGGGATAATTCGATAACGAGGCAAATGCGCGACCCTTTTAATTAGATCTTTCTTTCTTTTTGACTGAGCACAGACGACGCAAACACGCAAATTTGTTGACGTAAACAAATATAGAAAAACGCAATGAAATGAAAACGTACAGTACGCAAAACGCCAACACACCAGCAATATCGAAAAGTTTGCAAATTTTAACTTTTAACAGCAACACTAGCAAACTTTTCAGCATAAATAATGACAGTTCTCTTATCAAATATTTCACCGAACACAATAAATCACCAATAGGAGTAACATACTTTCTAATAGGGATGTCCATTTCAGAATATCGAATCCTACGGAACCGGTTCCTATTTTGTACCGGTTCCGTTTTTAGGATTCGGTTTAATTGTGAAAAAAAATTGCGCGTGATAAATCTTTTCCGACGTTGCGCTTAAACGCAAGTGCGCGCTCGGCCTCATGCGTGTGTGATCGTGCGGTGTTCGTCGGAGGCCGTAAACAATTTGTGGGAGGCCATGAGTGTAGTATGCACCGCCTGTATATATACTGGAGCCGTATTTTTTTATGTGTTTCTAAAATTTAAGAGAGGCATGCCTGCTGTTAGCTCCATGACTATACGCCACTGCGTGATGTACGTATATGCTTCGAATTTATAGTGCTGCAACCCTTGAGCTGGCTATAATTTCATTAAAAATAAAACAAATGCTTGATTTTTTTTTTTGTTTTGCAGTAATCAAGCGGTTGTGTGCTGAAGTGATATCAAAATAGAAACTAACGGCCGTTTTATAGATTTAGGATTCGGTTAGGATTCGAAATTTTGGATTCGAAAAAAAAGATTCGGAATTATTCCAGAATGCGTAATTATTCTGAAGTGGACATACCTACTTTATAAACCTCAACTCTTACCTTGTTGTAAAATAGCACACCGCCAATTGCAATAAGCATTCCCAGTGCGTTGGTGATAGTAATTGGATTTTTCAGAGCTATTAATGACACTGATATAACTACAATACGTTTTGTGGCGTTTGCTACCGAATACGACAACGGTGAAATCTAAAAAGTAGATTGAAGTTATGCAAAAACTTCAAAGACTTTTTCATTAACGTCAAAGTCATTTTTCAAAGCATGCCCTACTGCAAATACCTGGGCAAAAACTTAAACGCTTTGTACCAGAGCTGTGAACTCCAACTTGAACTCAAAAAACAAAACATTCCTAAACTCGATTTTAAAACAGTTGATCGAGTCTTGAACCATCCTAAACTTGACATAAATTGCTTAAACTTAGCCTAAACTGAGAGATAGCAGCCCTTCTTTCTACCATATATTCGTAAAAAGTAAACCACAGTTAACAAAGCAAAGTTCAGACTGTTAAATATCGAACGCATGCGATCAAATGACACAGGCCATGACCGTCATTTTCGATACGTAAAGACTGACCTTAGTATCCTAAAAGTTCTAACCCTCTCATTACATACCTATGCATCTGTTACAAAACGACCAAGAGGATTTCTACCAAACGCAGTTAAAAAACTTTTTTTCGACAACCACCTTCTAATCGGGAGTGTAGCCAGTGGAGACTTAGGGAAGGGTCAAATTAAAATAAATCAAAGATAGTGAAGTTTTACGAAAACATTGTAAACGAAACCGGCCCGTTAGTTCCGTTGTCACGCATATCGCTATCGGTGCGGGAGGTCTGGGATTCGATTCCCGGCCAAGTCAGATCGGCACAGTGTCGCCAACGGTGCGCCACCGCTGCGACGACTTTTCGGAGATGTGCTGCCCAGGCGCTAAGCTAAACGGAGATGGGCCCCGTCACTAGTTAAACACTTGGGCGTAATACCGCGAGCATAACGAAAATTTGACTTTAAACAAACTTCAAGTTAAACTTCGTAAAAAAAGAGAGAGGACATAGTTACTTCCTGATACTGATAGTAGCTTATATTCGTTACTTACCAATGATATAACGGTAAAAGCGACCATATTTTGCGCGAAAAAACAAAAGCCATCAATGATAAGAAGCAGAAAAATGCGAAGAGGTAAAATTTCCTGGAATAAAGCAAATAAATATTATGTATATTAAAATGCTACCGTCACAAGCAATTTTTGTTACTGCCAACATATATTGCCGAGTTACCGTAGAGCGGGACAGCGCTGTTTCGGGCTATTAGCCCTCATCAGCCGCCCTAAGGCTTAAGGTACACTCATCCTTCAGCATGCTTGACCTTGATCAGACAAATGCCTGACATTGACTTTGCATTCAGCAGGCCAGGTAGGACGACGTTGTGTCATACATTGCCAAGTGTTAAACTTGTGTTCATTTTTATCAAACATAAGTTTCAAAAAATGAAACCACACTGCCCACTAGCGGTACGCTAAAAATGCAAAATCTGCGGCGTAACTGTGTATTTCGTTGGTGAGTTCTAATTTGTAACAGTGCTGCACTACTCGATTTCTTCAAAAAAAAAAAAAAAAAAATTGTTTTGCGAAAAATTGACGAAACAAACGCTACAAAAAGCAATTCAACCACCAATTCTAGCATTATATTCTTTATATGTTCTAGGGCTAGCCGATTCCTTATGCTAGTCTAACGACCGCAGCTACAAAAGCTCGAATACGTATACTGTAGTTACTCGATTAAAAGCCACGGCTTATAAATATTTTTTCATCATCATTCGTGCGGCTTACATTCGAGGGCGGCTTACTTACGGGGGCGGCTTACATTTTTTTAACAAACGATTGCAAAAAAATTATTTTTATCAAAACATCCGATGTGGCGATGTACAAATTCAGTTCGCCCCAAAAGCGTGAGAAAGTGCTGACTGCACTTTTAGTCCACAGCCACGTGTTTGTTTTGCGAACTGAATTGTGGTGCTAAACGTTTCCCGCCGCGATTGCAAAAGTTAATGTAAATCGCGCAAAGCGACAACCACTTTGATCATTGCCTTTGTCGTTGTTTCAACGTGCATGCTTGTACATTTTATTAGATCTACCGGTACGCAAAACATTTTATTAGATCGGTTTGTGAAGCTATTTTTTAGATTTAACACCAGTACAGGTGCGGCTTACAATCGAGGGCGGCTTACATTAATTTTTAGCGCTTAAAACGTGCGGCTTACAATCGAGGGCGGTTTGCAATCGAGTAAATACGGTAGGTAAAATTGCATTCAAATACCGAACGCCGAATGGTGGACAGCCAGAGGACATCACTATTGACCACAAGGTCGTACATTCAAACCAGAGTCTACCTGACAAACGCTAAAAATGCGAAACTAGTCGTAAAACTGTTCAATACACCTCAGTCTGAAGCAATTATTTGTGCCTCTAGAACGCGGTGGGGTCCAATTTCGTTCCCAGTCGAGGTTTTCAGCTACATATATACAAAAGTTTCCGAGCAAATACTCTTGTGAAAATAGATATGAAGTTGCATGTGAACTTGCGAAATGGAAATGGAATTTGGGAGGTTGGTATGACAGTCTTACAAAGTTACATGCACTGTATGCACCACAACCCGTGCAGTGAACTTAATTCGTTCTTCTGAAAAAGTGTCGCGGTAACCACAATGCATTGTCCACAGTATTTATGATGTTCGCGATGCTTCACGTGTCATCACAAGTTCTAACTGAAAAAATAACGATTTTTTGGGATGTTTACGAAATATCACACGAGCCTTATATGAAGTACTGTAGAACTAGGTAGCTTATATGCAACAACAGTGAACTTCAAATATTTTCACAATTAACGCAGAACATGCAATTCAATTGATTTGATTTCATGCTCGGGGTTAGGAATTTCATGCTCAGGGATAGGTAGAGAAACGAATTTCGTGTCTAACTGCTTCAGCATTCAATAACGCGATCAGGCAAAGCATTGTTGGTTTATATCATTTCAAACCAAGGTCATGACGTGTTTTTTAAATAGCTCTTTCGCAATTATTTATAAAAACTGTTCTAAATGCAAAATCCTTTGATTAAAGATGGCTTCAGTAAATATGCGTTCTAATATAAGCGCAATTTCGACGTCAGCACACGAAACTTTAGCCGAAACTCACTCAGATTTTACACGCAGAATTCTAATTTTCGTATGAACGAATATCAGTCTCGTGTCACAACGAAAAATTGGCTTTGCGATTGTCAGGTAACTATAAAAATCAAATTCGTCATAACATAGTAAAGCGTTATAACTAAGATCAATTTTCAAACTCACAAACAATTTTCCAAACGAAACATATTCGCATTCCAAAAAACCAAATGATAAAGGTCTATAAATAACTGAAGTTATTTTTAAACTATATTGAATTCATAATTTAACAGCGAGGGAGACTGCGAAGTGAGCTTGCTCTCTTCAAGTTCAGATGGTTTAACAGCTCAGATGGCCGAGTGGTATGGAGCGTCTGTCTCTTGAGCTGTAGACTCGGGTTTGATTCCGAGTCGGGTCATTAACATTGGTATTCATAGCTTCCCTGCTTGACGCTCAGCATTACAGGGACAGTGTGGAGAACAAGCCGGCAAGTTTACTTGTTGTGCCGTTGGGAAAGGCACTTAGCGGGATTCCCACATCTTGGTGTGGTAGACAGATGGCTGGCAACTCCTAAGCGAACTCGAATAGCGCTTTGATCGCTTTCTCGTGATAGGAGGATAAATATGCAACTAAATAAATAAAACAAAAATAAAGTAAGCAGCCACCGGGTAATATACATCAAATGCGAATGGCTCCAGCTGTGAATCGAACCTGTCACGTAGGATCTGTAATTTGCGAACAGTAACTGCTAGGCCATGTCGCTGAAGTGTGACATGCTTAAAACTACCACAAAGGGCTGGAGATATACAAAAACTGGTGTAGCCGTCAAGCCAACCTGCTAATAACATCCCACCATCGCTCAGCAAGGAATATTAACTTCTAAGCTCTTCATTTACACATACAATACAAAGAGCAGAGCCACGTGGCCGCGATGCAACTTCTAATTAAATAACTAACTATCGCATTCGCAAGTTACAAAATGCCTGCGGATATATCGATATAATAGAAGAAATACAGCGATGCTATCTCATTGAACTGGTTTAGCAGTTAATAAACGGAAACGGGATTCGCAATAATGTTTTTTCACACACATAAGCCGGTATTGCATAGCAAATGTAACAACTCTGGTGCAAAATGAAGAACAGTTGCATCTGCTGATAAAACATGCGAGACGTGAATAGTCAAAATAGCAGAACATAGGCGTTTCCAATTGGTTTAAATTGTAGAGTAACTTCACGTCATTACGATCATTACTCCCAATAGGAACTAAGATAATTTGTTACGACACAAGCTCATAACCGGTGGGTTTCTGAAAACATTACGCTGTAATTATGGTAGCTTGATAGGCGTCAGAAATAACACATCACATAAAAAATAAACTACACTCTGACAGATAAGGATTAAGTACAGCACTACTTTTTCGCAGTCACTTACTTCAAGAATCTACAGTACATCATAGGAGAGGACAAAACAATTAACCATTTAAGTACCTGAGTTTGCTGATTTTCGACTGCTGGTTCACTATTCCACCATGACCAGACGTCAGTAATCAACCACATAGGAATAGTGATTAAAAACGTTAATGAACCTAATGTATTCAACAAGCGAAGATGATGCATACTGGTGTCTTTCATTACCTGAAAAATAAGTTGGTTTAAATCAACATCTTCAACCAATTTCAAACAAGCAAATAGTTTGAAATATATTGTATTTAAAGCTAATAGCTATTGTGCTGTTCGGTTGTATCATAGCATGCTTTTTTGATCGGAGTAAAGAAACAAAACGCAAGAATACAACAATATACACAAAACACAGAGTGAATTCTCGATATAGCTTTGTATATTAACCGTTTAACCCTTTTCTGTCAAACCTAACGCTACGATAAGAGGGTTTTAATAGATGCATCTCAGTATTCACTTCTCAAGAAATAATGAGTGGTAAACTTTACCATTTTTACCGGATCTTAATTAAGTCACACATAAGACGCACTAATGCTTATCACTGACGAGAAAGTTTGCAACTGATTATGTTTCGGTACCATAACTTGGTGTGGAGCATTTTGGCGCGATTTTCACTATGGAGGTTAGGGTTAAAACCTAATGTTTTTCAAATGCATTATTTCTCGCGGCGAAGAGAAGAGTACCGATACCAAACACAGAGCAGCCGACTTGGGTTCTTTAATTCTAAGCCTATTTTAAAGGGAGAAACCACGACTGGTTAATAGTTCTACCGTATTAGGGATAATCGGCCCAACCGATCGTAAGCCTGCCAAGCTGGGTATCGATTTCACCAGCCTTCTTTAATACTTCACCAGTCTTCTTGCAATTCACAACACCATTTTACTGGAAGTACAAACAGAAAAATTACCATTTACCTTTTTCGAAAATATATTTTGCAGAGAAAAATTGATAGTGGCGAATAAAGCGCTTAATAAACCCAACAAATTGAACGACAATTCCGAAACCGTTGCCACAGCAATTCCCAAAACGATAGGTAAAAGGGAAAAATAAACCTAAAATATACATCAAGTCAGTACACCTGGATTCAAAACAACAAACACTATTAAACATTAACAAATAGCCTACTTACCAACCATGAATGTTTATCTCCAAAAAGACAACGCGTAAAAGCAACAGTGAAAATCGGCATAGATGCCTTAACTGAAAAGTACATGAAAAAGTAAAATATTAACGTCATTTTCCTTTCAAGAAAGATCAAATCTATAAAAACAACGCGTAAATTTATTGAAATGAGGCAAAAAAGTTGTTTTCAAGAAAAAACAAAATCCGTGTTAAATCGCTTGGTGTAGACTCGCATCAGATCACGTATCTCTCTGAAAACCGCTACAATGTAATACCAAACAACCGGACCACATTGTCATCGTTTTAGCCTAAAATGTTGAACACGTGTTGTGCCTATTATTTTCCAGCAAAAAAAAAAGATTCAAACAGCAATATTGACAATCCGAAGAATGCCAGTACAACCGGTAATGCTAAAAATTCTATTTCACGAGCTCACGGTTTTGTAACAGCAAAAATTGCAATGCCATATTTTTAGAACCCATGTGATTAGCAAGCACTGAAGCTAGGAGTAAGCAAATATTCGAGGCACTAACCAACCCGGCGATGAGGCCTCTTACCCTGGCCCAAGCCCCTAACCCTAAACCAAATCATAGCCTTAAACCGAACCCTAACCCAAACTTTTGTCCAAACGCTGAGTAGTGCCACGTCAAAAGTCTTGTTTTGGAAGCAGTGATGGTAATTTAACAGCAGCGTTTACCATAAAGGACTATTGCTGCAACATTGCGCTTGCTCGTTGCAAAGCAACAAATCAAAAAACACAAAATGTACCGTTCACATACCTGTGTGTGAATACGATAAAGGAACTTTAGAAATGCTAAGATTAGATGATACGGATGCCAAAAACTTTCCAAAAGCTAGTGGTAGAATGACAGTCAAGTAATAGTTCTTCGATACAGGCATCTGTGAAGGTATCTGCAAAAGCGCTGACGTTTTATATAATGTGATCTAAGAATAATTAGCCAGCTTCAGAGCATCGTGCTTATGATGACCAGGATCACAAGGTGATAGCTTCAACTACCACTTCAGCAACATACAATTTTTGCTTCAAAATAATCATACATTCAGTAAATTAATAATAGCAGAAAAATTCAGCCGGACAGTTTTTTTTTAAGTATATGGTTCTTTCAAAGTCCAGTGCCTTTAGTCACTTTCTGATACGAAGTTAAAAAACGCAGAAGCGAATCAAGCCAAAATTTAGTACACAAGAAGAAGAATTGATAATAATCTATTACAGGTACGTAAAAAAGAAAACAAAGAGAAACTTGGGTTCATACTTACCTTCCACATTTTTAAAATTGGACCTAAAAATGCAACAACAGCGCAAGCATGTGCCAAAGCCACAGTTGTTGGATATGGAAAATCATTTAAAATTACTTTTGCTACAACATTTCCACATGAACTCAGAGAATACCTACAAAACAAAAGCAAATACTTTCCTTTCCAAAGTGTGACATCCTAATTAATCTTGTCAAAACATGAAAAGGCTGAACTATATTCATCACAAAATTTACTTGCAGGGAATTTTGTTAAAGGTGCAATAACTGTTTTAAAAAATTTGCTCATTAAAACCATTAAAAGTCGTCTATCTAACATGATTATTGATTCTACAAAAGCTACCTATATTTGGGCGCGAGGACATTTGGGCGCAGTGTCATATATGGACGCAGTGCCATTTGGGAGAGAAATACGTGCAAACGCATTTTTAATCAACTTTTCGTTAGTTTTTTTTTTAAACAAAAAAAAACTTTTTTCTGTTTGCAACGATCTCATAGAAGAAATTAAGATGTGTTAATTAACGGTAACTTATATCAAAAAAGATGGAGCAAAGTAAAGGTCAAGTCAGCGATAGATAAAAACTCATTTTTACGATCAATTGTCGAGCAACCTAAGAGAGTGATTAAAGGTTTTAGATCAAGGAAAATGTCCACGCAATATAGGACAGCGAAATAAAAAAAATTAATAAGATGCTTAACGCAGTTGTGATTTGTAAATACTTTGAAATGGAATCACGTTTGATAAAATAAATTATGAGTCAGCTGTTATTTACACACAAAAATTATGACCCATTTCATTCGTATGTTAGATTGATCAAGTACCTTTTTAAAATCATGTTATTTTTTTACACGAGAACTTACTTTTCTTACGTTTTCATTAAAAATTTGCTACGTATTAAACAAATTTTTTTTTCAAATTCTGCTTTGGGTGGCGCCAGAGCAAAACATATGTTCTCCCATTTTGATGAAGATGAGAAATTTGTTTATGTGCAATTCGTACTCACTTTTTTTAGAATGTGTAATCGTCACTTCTGATGATGGGAATCGCATGCCCACCTTGATGGGTCTAAAAGTCGTAGCGCAATCGCTTCCGCAGAGTTAGAGAACCATTGTTTTCGAAAGGCCACCCGTCGACATTAAAGATTAAAATCGGGCGCTCGCAAGGTGTTAAATTCATGTTCTCGAACGACGGAAACGCGTGAGAATAAGACTATTGCAACGACACGTTAATGCGTGATTAACACAAAGCAAATCTTTAATGAAAACGTAAGAAAAGTAAGTTCTCGTGTAAAAAAATAACATGATTTTGAAAAGGTGCTTGATCAATCTAACATACGAATGAAATGGGTCATAATTTTTGTGTGTAAATAACAGCTGACTCATAATTTATTTTATCAAACGTGATTCCATTTCAAAGTATTTACAAATCACAACTGCGTTAAGCATCTTATTATTTTTTTTATTTCGCTGTCCTATATTGCGTGGACATTTTCCTTGATCTAAAACCTTTAATCACTCTCTTAGGTTGCTCGACAATTGATCGTAAAAATGAGTTTTTATCTATCGCTGACTTGACCTTTACTTTGCTCCATCTTTTTTGATATAAGTTACCGTTAATTAACACATCTTAATTTCTTCTATGAGATCGTTGCAAACAGAAAATTAAGTATTGAATAAGATCGTTGCAGACAGAAAAGTTTTTTTTTGTTTAAAAAAAAACTAACGAAAAGTTGATTAAAAATGCGTTTGCACGTATTTCTCGCCCAAATGTCCTCGCGCCCAAATGTCTGCGCCCAAATGTCTGCGCCCAGATGTCTCGCGCCCAAATGTCGTGCACCGGTTGCGATTGTGATATCATGTAATAACAATGAGAACGGCGGATAGCTAATATCACTCCTGAACAGGTCACTTTCGCTGCAGAGTAACAGTTGTTTTCGATGAACAGCAGATAAAAAGCTTACCCAAAGGGTTCCACAAAATCAGGGCATCAAACCGCTTGAAATATCGCTCTGGTTTAGGTTCAGGTTCCGCAAAATTTATGTTTAGTGGTTTGCCTCCGGTTCGAGTTTTTCGTCGTTTTGATTTTGCAGGTTTAGTTCCGGTTAAAATTAAAACTACTTTGAATTATCGGGTTCAGGTTCACAGAAGCAAAAATTTAAAGGTTCAAAGTCCGTTTGGGTTCAAGAATTCGAAACCGTCAATTCGACTTATGCTCTGATAGCCTACACAGCAACAGGCGCATTTTTTTCAAAAATACTTTTAGAATTCAGGCTGACTGTACTTGTTAAGATGTTACTGTAGGTCATAAAGGATGTCCTCAGTGGCAGAAATAACCTCAGATTAACTCCAGACGTCCTTGACCGCTGTTATAGCCACCATAAATCAGACCTACCAGAATTATTCGACTCTTTTCCACCGTATATAAAATCTCAATCTGGTCTAAATCACGCAATAGCCTATGTCTTTGGTTAAAATATTTCCATCTGCGCATTTACTCTTAGAACAATCGATTTTACAAAGTAATGAAGCACTACGGTGATTGCATGCATCCCCATTACTAGCTGCAGTGTTGCTCTCGCCCTCCCACAAGAACTTCCAGCATTATGACATATAGAATTGCAACATAAACGCGACGAGATAAATGAAACAAACCATCAAAAATGGATCACTTATGCTCCACACCATCGATAGCGCAGTCCAAAAAAGACACTACGGTCTGCGTTTTGGTTTGACAAAAAATATTTTAACGGTTTAAATTCGGTTAAGGTTCAAGAATTTTGATGACCTTGGGCTCAGGTTAGCTTCTCGTCTATTAAATTATAAAGGTTACGGTTAGGTTTTGTTTAGTGAAAAGAAGCGGTTAATACGGGTTTTCGGTTTACGTTCCGATTCGACGCCCTGCACAATACTACACCTTCTCTTTCTACAAAATCCATCAATACTCACCAAGCAACACATAAAACAACAATTCGACTTGCATCACGCAGAAGCTTCTTTTTACCAACATTCTGATGTTCAAGCGAGACAGGCCCACCATTAGAAAGTGTTTCTGTATAGCAAAAGTGTTAAATTTTTTTACAAACTTTAATTTTCATACGAAGAACTTTGAGATGGGTGAAGTGATCAATCGGCCGTCAGTGCACAATTGACCATCCACAACTTTTCTTGTTTCACGTTCTTCTGAGAGTTAGGGTTAACCATAACCGTCAGAAGAACATGAAATGAGAAAAGTCACAGACGGCAAATTACACCCTGACGGATAATTGCTCACCATACCCATTGAGATTTAATTGTTGACTCATTAGCTATCAATGATAAAGTTAAAAAATATCACTCATACTTTACAAAATTTTTGATTTGAGAGGTGGCATAAAACTTGAAATTTTTAAGAAACAGCTTAAGAATTATAAAACAACAGCACAAACCACCGGAAGGACGCTGAGCACTGTGAATAAAAAAAACTGAGATTTCAACTCTTTGTAGATAGATATTTAAAAACAATTCATACAAATGAACAGAAACAATATTTTAAGATTGTTAGATACAATCAACGTGCACTCATTCACACTCATGTAAAAGAAGTGGCCGTGCAGGAGTTCAAAAATTAAACTTCTACGGTTTAACAACTTGAATTGGCAAATTGTATAATAAGCTGACAATATTAGTATTTATGGTAGGGGCATTGTAGCGGTATTCCTTAAAATTTTTTTTTAGGAATTTAGAAAAAGTACCAGTGGATGAACTTTTTATTATGTAGCAAGAATGCAAAAATGATTTTCTAAAATTTTGAAAAAAGTTTCCCCACAAATGTTAGCATACTTTCTGTCCAAGGGGCGCACCCAGCATATCTCAAAAAAAGGGGGGGGGTTCTAAAAAAAACCTTGATCCCATACGCAGAAGTGGATCTAGAAAATTTGGGGGGGGTTGAAATTTCGAATTAGGTTGAATGTTAACTAAATACAAAGACATTAGACCCAAAAAAGGGGAAAAAGCCCTTATGTTTTCATGTCTGCAGCGTATTCAGAAATTTTTCATGGAGGCACAAAATTTTGACGTATTTCCAAACGTAGTTTTTCCGGTAAAATTATTTTGAAGCGTATTAAGAATAAAAAAGCTTTTGGGGGATCCGGGGGCATGCTCTCCTAGAAATTTTTTGAAAATTTACCCCCTAGTGGCAAAGTTCTGTAAAACTAACCACTCCATTCAATTTGTTGTCATTGACATTGCAAGATTAGACACTAATTTTACTCAAATCACCCAAGTACTATAAAAAATAGCGCATTTTGAATTTCTGCCGCTAGAGGGAGTATCGCAAAACTACAGCACATAATTGCTTATGTCTCTTGACCCTGTAGGTCGATTTCGACCAAATTTTTTCTAAAGTCTGCATAAAGCAGTAAGAGTCATCCTCCAAAAGGGGTATTAAGCATGTTGTTTGAGCCGGTAAAGCAGGAGGAAACTTGTGGCTCGCGGGCCACATGCGGCCCACTTAAGTTTTGAATGTGCCCCGCATCAGAACTTTGTTAAGTGTATGACACACCAGTAGAATAAAAAACATTAACTAAAAACTGCTTCACATTCAACTACATGCTATGTTTGTGATATGAAAACTGTGCAAAAGTGTCTGATTTTACGGTATCCTGAAAAATAATTCACCATGAACGATTAGTAAATGTGGCCCGCTAAGCTTTCATGAACGATTAGTAAATGTGGCCCGCTAAGCTTTCCTGGTTCCCCACCCCTGCAGCAAAGCATTGCACACAAAAAAGCACAAAATTGAGGGTAGACAGGGACAGGAAATAACATTTATCGATATGGAAAAACTTTTTTCAAAATTTTTAAACATCATTTTTGCAATCTTGCTACATAATAAAAAGTTCATCCACTGGCACTTTTGCTTTTAATTTTTTTAAAGAATACCCCTAGTGCATAGCATATTTATCTTCCTATCAAAAGAAAGCGATCAAATGCTATTACGAGCTTGCTTAGGAGCTACCGGCCATCTGTCTACCACGTCAAGATGGGGGAATCCTACTTTATGCTTTCCCAATGGCACAATAAGTACCTAGCAGGCTTGTTCCCACACTGTCCCTTTAATGCTGAGCGTCAACAGATCAAGCAGGGAAGCTGTGAATACCAAGAATGCCATTTTTGAAGTCTTTGGTTTGACCTGACTTGAAATCAAACTCAAGTCTACAGCTCCAGAGACAGACGCTTTTACCACTTCGCCATCCGAGTTACAGATAAAGTTTCAACAAAAAATAAAAATTTTAAGAAATATGAGCACTTACTTGGAAGAGACATTAAATGGCAGAATACTCAATTTAATGCTGGCAGTCACAACAAACATACAACGAGGGAGGTAAAGAACAAATTAAATGAATCCAAAACTACCGGTATCTTGCTGGTTGAAGCATTACGACATTGACATAATATTACGGTATATACTAAGTTTGGCTGCTAAATACTGTACTAGCAAGAAATATCCAAAAGCTAAACAGTAAGTCTAAACAAAACCGAAAAATAAAAAAGGAATAAATACAGTCCAGCAGCTAGGGCAAACCATTTGTAGTGACCCAGACAGTCTACACAGTAGGGATGTCCATTACCGAATCTCGAATTGAGTCAAATCCGAATTCTAAATGATTAGGATCTTTTTTTGATACTGTCGATTCGAAATGAAAAAAACATATCAATGCGATGCAGTTGCGTCACTTATCTCGAAGAACTAATAGTATTAACACAGTCAAGCAATTGCACTATAACAGCGACAGCGCAGTGGTGCACTTGCGTGTTTAAACAGGGACCAGGTGCGCTGATATCGTAGATAGCGGTGATGCACACACGCGAGTAAACTGCACACACCTATTAACTGCGCAAGCTTATGCGACAAACACACGCAATTGCCGATAACTGATAGCTGTTTGTGACAATCGTGCGTATTAAAGGCGCGTTTACCGACACGCGGCAACGCGACTAAAATTATAATGTAAGTAAATGTAGAAAAAATTTGCAGGTTTTCGCGTGATCGGTGTACAGTAAAATAAAACTAACAAGGTGCGAAAAAATTTTGTCGCGTATCGGTAAACGCCTTAAGGCGTGTTTATTCTTTTCCAAGATACAAGCTAGTTTTTCATTAAAATATTCAAGTTTTTTGGTCAAGTTTTGCATTTTGTAATATTAATTTCTGGTTTAAAATCAGTAAAATTTGCCCAAAAATTTCGCATTTTTCTCAAATTTCTCACTCTAGACAGCTAGAGGGAACACGGGTGAAGAGCAAAAGAAAGGTACGCAGTCTGCACATCTTCAGATGATTTATTTATCACTGATATTAAAAAAAAGGTGTTTGGCTTGATTCACAATAGGAGTTTATATTTCCAGAAGTGCTCATGGGCCGCATAAACTGGTCTCGCAGGCCGTAGTTTGCTTAGCCCTGGGATAGGGTAAGCTGGTAAGAGCATGTCTGCATTGGGGATGAGGTTTTCGGGAATTCCTGTCAACTATAAAGTAAACCATCTATTGTAATGTGAAGCGGCTTACCATAAAAAGGAAGAGCCCAGCAAAGACTGAACCTGGAGCTGAATTTCAATGGGTTAAGACTGGTCAATAAAAACTACTGTCAACTGAAAGCAGTAGGCCCATTTAGCACTTATCCATGCAGCCATACAGGTAGTCTAATCTCATTTTCAATGATAGTCTATCTTGTGCCTCTTGTCAATAATAAAATCGAAACTTTACACTGTAGACCAGTAGACTACGGTACCATGGTACCAGCACAGTTTATCCATTATTACTAGACTAACAGTAGAAGCACTCTCTGTGCTCAGTGTCCAGAACGAAAGTCAGAGTTGAGAGTTCATCTTAGAGATGGCTCGGCCTGACTTTTTTGCAGCCCCTACTGCCCATGGCCCTGAACCTCCAGCCCAGTAGCAGAGGTTCAGCAACTTATTTCAAAAATTAAGCTCGGCCTGCCCATCTAGCCCATTTCTTTATGAACTTTCACAGCTTCAGCCACATTTAAAAGAAAACTGAAAGTTGAAAGAGATTTAAAAAATTGGTAGCGACTTGTTCAGTCGTTAGCCAGTTAGCGGCCCAATTAAACAGTTAGAAACAAAAATAGAACTGGGTCGTAAGCGGACCAATAGTGCAGTAGTAGCCTGTCCACATGTCCATTTTATGACATGAAAAAATTACCGTAATTGTGGTGCAGAAAGCCCACAGTAACAAGCCCACATAAATGTGGGCCAAAAGCCCACATAAATTGAACATGTACACAGGCTATAAAGACCAGTTAATGGCTCGTTAGCGGGTCTCTTGGTGGCTCATGCCATCTCTAGTTCATCTGTTTACCTTGTGTTGCCCCATCATATACAGAGAAATGAAAAAAATAATGGCGAGCAATTTCATTGTATTTATTAGACTATGAACTGCTTGTCACTTTTTTTTCATTTCTTCTGCGTAGTTAAAAACAGGGTATCAAACCGTTTCAAATAACGGTTCGGGTTCAGGTTTAGCTCCTGCTCAAAATATTTTAGCGGTTTAGGTTAGGTTCGGGTTCACTTGAGCACCATTTTTGAGGTTCAGGTTTGGTTCAGGTTCACTCAAGCAAAATTTTACTGGTTCAGGTTCGGTTCGGGTTCACCGACTTAAAATTTAATTGTTGTTACTCGTTTCGTCCAGAAAATCAGTTCAGCAAGTTAACATAAAACGAATATCCCATCTAACCAAATATTCACACATAATACTACCTCACTGCGCACATAGTCTCGTACAGTATCACAATTGAAAAGTTTTGTTGCCCTCTTAATCTACTCTTGGCCTTATCCTCCCAACGCAACTGAACAAACAATTCACTTGGAGAAACTTCTTCAATCCTTGTCGACTTGTACTTTAAGATACAAGCTTAACATTCAACAAGGAAGAAATAAAAGTCAATCACTAAAAAATAGCTGACACTTCCACACCTATGTATCACAGCGCACCATCTACTGTAATCACCTGAAAAAAGCAAGATAAGAAATGACAAGGCAGTAGATGCTGAACTAAAGTGTAAAAGTAATGTCAAACTAGGATGCAGCAGTAGGAAATAGGAATCTAAAATTGTCAAAAATTGTTATATCGTTACACAAAACAGAATTCAAAATCCCCATTACTAATCCCTTTCATTTTGGACATTTGGACAAATCATTGAACTTCTCTTGACGGAAAGAAGACAATGAAGTTCTGTCCTTTGTATTTGTTGTGTAGTAGAGCTGATTGCTGACTAGGTGAAACCGAAAAATTTCCTAAACTTTGCACCTTTAAAGAACCGATACGATTGGACAAGTCCATTCTAAAACGAGAAAAATAGAAATGAAATGAAGGAGGTAAAAACATCACGAAAAAGAAATTAATATTAATCAGGTTAAAACGAAATGCTACACAAAGCTTTGTGCAATCAATTGCAACTGTATGCGCTATGCAGCTAAATGTTCTGAAAAGTGAAACACTCTGAAATCTGAAATTACCGCTACACAACATGCAAATACTGCAGCTACACACACCATCTAGTTCTAAACAATTATTTCTTAGCAGCATTAGTGACAAAGAATAAAAAAATGTGCTTATGAATTGCAGGTCACAATCATTTATTCACAGCAGCAGCACCTGCAAATAAATGATTATTGCGAATCATAAGTACATTTTCTAACTCTTGGTCAGTAATGTTGGATCGCTGCGTTGACAAGATAAACTTTAAACTTGAAAAAGAGCGCTCCATGCTCACTTGGGCGGCGGGAACAGCATGAACGATTGTAGCCAGTTCATATAGTTCTGGGAACTTGGTCTTTTCCTTGTCCCAATATTTTAAAATGTTCACGTCTTTTTTAAGCCGAGGTTGTTGCAGGAATCGACGCAGCAAATTGATAATGTTAACAGCGTCCTAAAGCAAATACTGTAAATATTACCATTAACAGCACAAACTGGTGCTACGAAATGTTGCTAGTGCTATCGCTGCTGAACGCTCAAGCGAGCATCGAATCAAAACGTTGCTGCAGGTCAAAACAGTCGAACAAACATCATAAGGGGTAATTGACAGATTCAAAATTATATTCTCAAAAGATTATGGAAGAACCTATGTCACAACTTGTAGTATTCGCCTCATGGATAGGGTGTGTCAGCAAACATGTCACATACGGGAATCAAAAGCTTCAATACCATGACCACACCAACCAGTGACTTGCACCTGTATTCTAATCCCAAATGTGGACAATTTTACCGACATATCCTGAAGTAGCTTATGGCATCTAATTTCTGGGAAGTAACTTTGTTTCAAACTTTCAAGATGAGGTATTTGATTTGGGTAACAAGGATCATTTTTTATGACTAGTTGCCTACTAGCAGTAATGTCTGGGTGCCTAATGCAATTGTTAAAACTAGTAAACTCCCTTTCAAATCATCAATACGAGTATAGACTTGTCTTGTTTTAAAACATTACAGAAAAATTGTGCGAGGATTTAGGGTAAGGAGAATAAGGGTAAACTCTGATTACCCTAATTACCTCTTACAATTTTCTGCAATGGTTTAAAGAATATTATGAGAAACAATCTTCTAAAAATATTCATCAAAATAAGGCTACAGATATGCTGCAATTACTATCAGTAGAGTTTCATAAAAATTTTCAATTTTATCTCAGTTCATGTGCATAATGCAGGTATTAGATCTACTACCATGATACTTGCTTTAAATGAAACCAAATATGTGCTCATATAAATACAGCAGTAATAAACACCAAAATGTGTGTATATATATTCACAACCACAGCCTACTTCTTTTATATTGCATAGAGGCTTTCATGAAACCACAAAGAAAACTTTACACAAGCAACTTTATGAGCCAAGTTTGTACCACATCATCCATAATGTTCTTTTTCAGGTGTTGCACTTTAACAAAAAACCTTCCCTTAACCTAAACTAACCATCAATTTTTTAACTTAAGCATAGTAATACTACATAAATCAAATTATTTTCACGTCATGACGCACCTTTGGTGTTGCAGTACCACTAGCAACAGTGGTGAATTCTCGTTCTTTAAGCATCATCTCCAGATCATCGTCAGTGCTGCTGCTACAGGTTCCAGGAGAAATTGAAGCAGGATTATCAGTCAAATCAACAACGTTCTTAGCGTTTAAAGCTTGCAATGCATCCCAAGTAGCTTGAAGATGCTTCTTGGCATTATCCTTGTTCTTCTCAGACAATAATACATTGATTCTAGGATCCAGATATACACAAGAAACAAAAATGTCATTTTCCAACAAGTTTAACTCACGCTGCTTCATGGCCCGTAACAGCAATGTTGAAAATGATGTTGAAGGCAACTTTGAAATTTCCAGCTTGCATTTCATCCATATCTGATAAAAATCACCCATGCTCAGCGTTAATTAATTACTTTTCGGTGTGGTTGTTTTTATTATACAAGTAAATCCGGATATTTTATTTATCTTCACTTCTGACTTCAGAATGATTCAGAAGGCCACATATTGTTTTTGGAGAGATTTTGCTGCTCTTTGCGCTGGTTCAAGTGTAGCAGCAATTTCCTCAAAGAGTGTCCATTGAGATGGTGATACATACAAATCCAGATTGGATGCAGCCATATCTTCACAAAAGCATTTCAAACCTAAAAGTCGAAGCAACATGTCACATGTTGAATGCCACCGAGTTGGGCAATCTATAACAGGCTTTTTCTGACCAAGCATTTTTAATAGTCATAATGGATGGAGTCCTCAATTGCTTACAAACTGACCGAGCTTTGTTAATATCTTCTTTACATGATGTTTTTTTTAAGAGCATCAGCAACAGCTAACTGGAAGGTATGCGCAGCACAACGAACACCTCGGAGGATTCCACATGTTGAACCTGAATCAAGTAAACTGTCAAGTACTATTTCAACATTGAATCAGCTTTAAATTCAGCATTATTATTACTTTCATCATCAGAATCATCATCATGTAAAGTAAAGATGGTAGGTGGAGAATTACAAGCACTTGTCGAAGGTTGGTCAGTGTTGCTTTGTACAGTTAGCTCTTGCTGGGCATTGGACAACAATGTAATAGATTTGATCATGTTAGCTCCATTATCACTGGTTATGGAAAAAACTTGATCAAGTGATACTTCATAGCTTTCCAAAACTTCTAGCACACATGCCTTGATGTATTCTGAAGTGTGTCGATAGGTCATTTCTTTCATTGCCAAAGTTCTCGATATTGGTTTTCCATCATTGATGTACTGAGCAATAAAACCCAAGATTGAGTGATTCAGTCTGGTTGCTGCGTCAATCTTCAATGAAATAAACTTGTTTTGAATATCTGTTTTAATATCGTTTCTAATTGAGTTGGCAAGTGTAGTTACGCCTTCATGGATATTTTTCCACATTTATACATGCTTTGTTACCAAGTCCTTGCAGCAATGGATTTAAAATTTTTCTGAATCCTGAATCCTCAATCAATCTGAATGGTCTACCATTTACAGTAACCAATTCAACACAAGCAGCTTTCAACATCGCAATGTCTATTTTCACCCTAACAGTTTTCAAAAGACTTTCATCTAAAGTTGTCTGCCATGCAGTAGTGGATACAGAATCACCACTTTCCGTCTGTCCGTGCATCTTTTTTTAGCTGATTCTTCAGCCCGCTCTTCACAATACTCTTTATATACTTCTTTGCGTTGTCTCTTGACATGTCTTTCAAGATTAGCTGCATGAGTTCCTTTAAGCACAACTTCACATTCTGCTATGTTGCATTTTGAAGAGTCAGCATTAATATTATATGTAAAAAACTTCCTAATATTGCTACTGCTGGTGCGAGGCATGACACATTGAGGCTACAATAACCATTTAGAAAAGCGCCCAAAAGTAAGACACTGTTTCACATTAATAGTAGTCAGTAATTTGGGTAGTTGGTATCGGTATATAATTCCAAGAAGAATGCAGAGTGTATTGAGTTTTCAAATTTTAGTTCATGTATCAATAAAACATATCTGCTTAATATGGCATAATCCAATTATAATACATATATATATATAGCTGTTTAGAAAAAACATGATAAATAAGGGTTGGAGTTAGGACAGCTGAGCCAGATCAGCAGATGGTATGTGTATAATATATCAAAAGGCATATACTTAGGAGCTAGAGTTAATAGCCCTAACCAAAACCCTAATTTGGACAAGAAACAGTTTGAAAATTGAAAACCTCTATCCTGCATCTCAAGTCCTAGCCCTATTATGATCCGGACCTATCGTACTCTGCTGCTACTGGTACCAAAAAATATTACGTAATGCATAGCCTAATAGCTACAGGTACTGTTACATAGTGTTTCTCGATGAGAATTTTTGTACGCAGGAAATGAGACTTTGAAACCTTTCAGAAAACTCGTCGCTTAAACTTTAGTCACGTAACAGTAGCCACTGCCTAAAATGTTAACAACCTACTATTAGAATTCCGGCAACCTGTCTAATAGGTTGCTGTAGCTTACCATGTTTGGCCTGTTCCTCTGTCTATCCAGGTCTTACCCTTCCAGAAAAATGGTTATCCTGGCAGCTGTGTTGGTCAGTCTTCAACTAGACTAGCCATTTGCTGAGTTCAACCACGGTCACCACCATACTTCAACGTTTCGGTTAGGCCGTAACCAGAGGTTGTGCCAGTGCCAGAGAAAAGCCTAAGTAACTAGTAATCGGAGTCTCTTATGTTTTATTCCATTCCTGCTTTGAATCCAGCAAAAAAACGAAAAATTGCTGATCCTTGTGATAATCACCACTGCTCTTATTGTGCGTTCAGCAGCGCCTGTGGCATTCGGATATGGAAAAATATATTCTTATTTTTGCTAGGGGTTCAGGTTCGGTTTGGGTTCACTTCAGATATGTACAGGAGCCGGAGTCGGAGCCGGAGTCAAGCAAATTTTTTCGGAGCCGGATTGGACTCGGAGTTAAGTTTAACGTCAAAACTGGAATAGGAGTTGG